>OZ007588.1:65268425-65868425 GCA_963931845.1 Maratus michaelseni
TCAAAAGAGAGGTGATGCCTTTTCATTAAACATTTCGATTAACAACACATTTTAATCGAATCAGAAATATGTTCATTTATTTTTCATATAATGTGATTAAGTTTTTAATCCCTTATTTTCAAATATCCAATTAAATTCATATATTTTTAAAGAAATTGAAAGAAATTTTTAAAGAACCATTCAACTTTTAAAAAGATAAAGTTTTAAAAGTTTTTATTCCTTCAAAAATTGTATTTTTGATACGATCTCTAAAAATTGCACGTCAGAAAACGTTATAATTTCCACATAACTTCGGAAAACAAATACTTAAGAAGGGGTCATATATAATAATAAAATTATATTAATATGTTATAATGATTTTAAACACCTCTGCATTTGTACGAATAAGATTTATTTAAATAAACAAAGTAATAGCACCTTTTTAATATAGTTTTATTTTAAAATGATTTAAACCTTCAGCCTAATTCATTCCTTCATAAAAATTCTTGTTCTTGTTTTCCTATAAGCATCCCTCCACAGGATATACTTCATTAGGACAATGAGAAAATTGACAAATAAAAATTTAAAACCCAAACTATTTACAATGCTAATAATAATGATAATAATAAAATTATATTTGTCTAAAAATGCATTTTCATGTGAAAAACAATCTGATGACAAAAACCCATTTCCGAAAAAAATAGCAAATACTTTGATAGTTCTGACGATTACTAATATTTACAGAGCCACTACTATTTATAAAATAAAATACATTTTCATATATATATAAGGCACAATTAATTACTTATTACATATATTAAGAAAAAGAATAGTTCAAAACACATTACAGATCAGGATACTGACTACGATATTGCTTAGAGCCGTTTTTGATTGTTTTCACAACCTTCAATTTAAACATCTAACAATCACGAACTTCTCAGCTTGACTTGCATCTATTGAACATCTTAACATCTTAGCAACGTAATTATCAAACTCTGCTTTCGGAACCAGTTACAGAATTTTACTGTTCTTTCACACTTTTACACATCACCGATTAGCCTGCAGCTAAAACCAAGTAAAATTAAAATATCATTTCCGTGCAAAACCTGATCCTTCGTTTCTTCTCCCCATTCCTGCGTATTCCCTCAGATATCGGGGTTCATTTATAGTTGCCAATCAGAAATAAAGGCTTCAGGCCATGAAGGAAAAATTCGCGTTCTTGATTTTATAGAAAATATAAAGGCAGAAGAGGCCGGTCTTTATGATATTCATCCTTGCCTTATTTCCCGAAGTTTCATTTCCTATTCTTAACTTAATATTCTAATAATTTGGAAGCCAAAATGGTTAATAAACTCTGAAAATAAATGTTGTTGGAAGCATTTTTGTCCCTTAGGCACTGTTTTATGTTTCAAACAATATGCAGTCTCATTCATTCCATCGTGAAAATTATCCTTTTGTTTTTCTATGAGATATCTCTCTACAGGATTTAGTTTATTGTGACATTCAGAAATTTGATAAATACAAATTTAAAACATAACTTATTACAGTGATATCTACCGTGAAAACAGGGAAATGAAATTTTATATTTCTCTACAAATGCATGTTCATATGAACAACAGCCTGTTGACAAAAACCCATTTTTGACACAAATATCATACAATCCTCTCTGACAACTACTAAACATTTACAAAACTAACTATTATTTACTAAATAAAAACCATTTTCATAAATATGAGATACAATTAATTATTTTCCATTTTTTTTTTTTTGTATATATTATACATAATAATAGTTCAAAACACATACAGAGCAGGATCCTGACTATAACATTGATTGTTTTCACAACCTTCAATTTAAACATCTCACAATCACGATCTTCTCAGCTTGACTTGCATCTAATGAACATCTTAGCAACGTAATTATCAAGCTCTGCTTTCGGAATCAGTTACAGAATTTTACTGTTCTCTCACATATCACCGACTAGCCTGCAGCTAGAACCAAGCAAGATTAGAAAGCCATCCCAGTGCAAAACTTGAACATCCGATTCTTCTCCCCATTCCTGTGTTTTCTCTCAGATGTCGACTCATTTCATAAAGGGCTTCAGGCTATGAAGCGAAAATTCGCGATCGTGATTGGTGAGAAAATAAAAGGGCAGGAGCAGAATTCGGTCTGAAGTTTCATTTCCTATTTCTAACTTAATATGTCAATCAAATCATTTGGAAGAAAGAATGATTGCTAAACTTTGGTGAAATATTTTGGAATTATTTTTCTAAATTAGGCACCGTTTTAGGCTTAGATGTACCATTCGCCCTCAGTTTGCCATCTTAATTTTTTTCTTTTTTTCTTAAACTTTTATTATTAAATGTAAATAAATTAGTCCATTAAGTTAAATAACATGTTTCTAATGAGTAAATATGAATGAAGATTATTTTAGAAATGAGAAACAAAACAAATATGTTTTGTTTTAAAAAACAAGATGGCGGACTGAGAGCGAAGGGTACATCTGTTTCCCGTTTTATTATTATTATTATTATTATTTATTATATTTAATTACGGGCAGTAAAGGGGGTGGTGCCTTTTTTCGCCAAACATTTTGACTGGGAACATTATTATTATTTTTATTTTTTTTTTATTTATTTATTTTTATTTTATTTTTTTTATTTTTTTTTTTATTTGTTTATTTATTTTTATTTATTTCTTTAATTTTATTTATTTATTTTTATTTTTATTTTTATTTTATTTTTATTTTATTTTATTTTATTTTTTTTTTTATTTTTATTTTTTTTTTGGGGGGGGGGGGGGGGTTGGGTATTAGCCTCAGAGAAATAATCTACTAGAGACCACATCTCTTTGTCATATTGTTGAAAATCCGGCCCCAGGATCAGCTCGGATTGGCGCTTTAAAAACTGTCTGTTTTGGCGGTGATCGCTTTCTTGGCAACTTCGATTTCATTCTCGCAATAAAAATAAACGTAAACAAACCAAAGCGAAACGAAACTGTTGCTCCTTCTAGGATTTAATCTCAAAGAGGAAGGATAGAAATAAGTTATGAGAGTCCCACCCATGGTGAAAAAAGGATTGTTTAATCTTCTGGATGGATTTTCTTTTTCTGTTTTTGCTGCTGTATTTTATTTTAATGTTATAAAATGGCTTTTTCCTTGTAATAAATGTTACTTAAATTATATTTTTTTTATTAGTGATATAAGATATTAAGTACGATAACATAAAATATTTCGAGATTTCTGCTTGGAAAGCTTTAATTTGACACAATCATTTCACGAAATGTAACAAATTAATGTCAGATTTTTCTTTTAATTCTAAAAATGCATTAAATTTTGCAGGCATTATTAAAATAACAGAAAATCGAACAGTATTTACAATATCTTTTTTTTTCTTACAAAAGTGAAGAATTTGTGGAAAGTTAGCAGTGACATGTTATAAAATATTATTTGATTTGATAATGTATTTTATAGGTTTTGAAAACTTGAAATCACATACTGTCTTTATTTAACAATACATTCTATATAACATATTTTTGCTGCAATCCAGAATTTTTGTTTTGCTTTTGATGTTCCAATTTAAAGGCATATTTTTTTGCAATCTTTCATATATACATATATATATATATTTTAATTGAAAGTATAAATGTATTACAATATTTTTAATCAAAAGGAAAACATCGATAGATAACATATACGTATGTATAGAAAAAAAAATTACAAGTGCACAGTATCTTTTTGTATGAAAAATAAAAATTCCAGGATATTTCATATCTACTAAGTTAGATCTTGTGTAATTGTTTCTCTGTTAAAATAACTATTATTTTGCATAAGTTTCGGAGAAGAAATATTTTGCAACTTTTGAATGCTATAAAACATTAAGTTTAACTCTCAAGTGTTTTTTTTTTCCTGTACAATTATTGAAAATAATAACCACAGGCAACTACTGAAGATGTTGACTTGCAACAACAATACTTGCTGTCATAATTAGATGCTATAAAACCTTCTCAAATACAAAATGGCAACTTTATGATTTTAGGTAGATTTCGTAAGAAATACTACCTAACATTCTCCCCTATATTGGATTTTCTGAAAAGTTTTTGCAGATCTACGCCGAACATCACTTCCAGAACCCAAAACCACCCCCAATTCAAAACTTTTATCTATCTATCTATCTAGATCACTTTTTTATGGACACGATAACTTCAATAATTCTGCACAAATCTCTTCCAAGCTGATACACAAAATTAAGGGGCATAAAATCTTGGTCAAGTTCGATAATGGGCAAAATCAAACCAAAGGGGGGAGGGGGTGAAAACAGGAAAATCCCCATAACTTCTTAATTATGATACGTATCGAATCCGTTTAAAGTTATTAATACTTCTAGAAAAAGGGCCGAAAATTTATGTATGACAGATTTTTGATATCATTAAAAATGACCTCCAGGGGGGGGGGGGATAGGGTTTAAGAAGAAAAGAATGCATAACTTCGTCAATTCACAAGATATCAAATCTGCTTAAATTTATTATAAATCCTCTTAATAGTATCTACAACTTTTACTTTGACAAGTTTTTTTTTATAAGACCAACTCTGTAACAAAGCCCGAAAGAAAAAAAAATTTCTTGTCTACAGACACAGGTAGATTTTGAAGTGGGTGGTCTCTCTAAACTGCCGCATCATGGCAAAAAGGTCATTTCTTCTGCAATTCCCAATAAACAGGTGCCCCACTATCTGCATTTTCAAAATCTAGCTGTGCCTGTAGGCCGAGCCGTCAGGAAATTGTTTCATTAATTTGTGATCGGAAATGTATGAAATTGGCAGGTGTTCTTATTTAGAAAGTTTGTAATCAAAAGATGTTTTCAATAAAAGCAGAAAAGTCCGTCAAAATTTCAGAAAAGTCCGTCAGCATTTTGAACCGAATTTCCGATGCCGCAGCACTTGAAAGAAGAAAAATGTTGTCACATGACAGGAATGACTTATTGTACTGTCCTCTTAAAAAAATAAATTTTGAAATTTTCTTTATATAAAGTATAATAAAGAATTTTAAAAAATAAACATAGCTAAATTTTTACAGCTTGTTCGATGATTTTAATATTGAGTATTTTACATTTTATCACTTTATTACAAAATGGCAGACAATTAAGCTCTTGCTTAATCACAAATTCTTATTTGAAAAAAAAAAAAAAAAAACCACTTTTCTAAAAAGTAACCCATGTTATCAAAAAAAAAAAAAAAAACACCTGATGTAATCAGCTGAAAATGATGCATTTTATTACCTATTAATGGTTTAACCTAAAAACAATTAAAAAAATATGTAGATATTCTAAAATTTTATTATAATAAGAAAATCTGTAAAAATGAAGCTTATGTTTCGCCAGAATGCTGCAATTGTTAGTTTAAATTATTTTTAAACTAAATATGCACTCCTTAGGTATTTTTAACTATTTTTATTATTCAAAATTGTGCAGAAAAACAGAACAAAACAAAAAAAAATGACTTTAGTGAAATATTTGATGTAGTAGTAGAGAGGTTTTTTTTTTAGAGGACAGCACAATAGAACTCAACTCATTTACTGATCAAAAATTTCAAAATCACTTCAATAGTGAGACCTGCCATTTTATGCCTTTTCGTTTAAAATTGAGTCAGAAAGTTTCGCATTGTTGAAAAAGTCATTTGAGAACCATGTTAAAATATTTATTATTCTTTTGTATTTTCTTGCTGGTATTTTGACTCAACACTTTGATGTTGCCTATATTTTATTTTACCCTGAATTATAGTCTTGACATTTATTCACAATTTATCGTTAGACTTACTTTTATTTTTTACAGTGTATAGCTTTGTACAGTTAGAGTTATCATGCTTTTGCCAGGTACAATATCAATGGGTTTTAAAAAATGTATAAATAATCAATATTTAGGTAATAAACTCAATTTCACATCAGAAATCTTACAAAAAGAATAATTACCCCCCCCCCCCTCCCCCAAAAGAAACATTCCAAATTATTTCGAAAATTAACAAACTATAAACACAGCTGTAGACTCTCAACCTTTATTATAATTATTATGTTCTCTTATAGCTTGGAACACTGTTGCAAAATAATAAGTTCTTAAAAGAACTGTTTGGAATTTGAAATATTAGTCAATCTCTAGCGAAACAACAAGAGCACAGACGGGCACAGACGCAATATAAAGTTTCGGCGGGAAAATGGGGGAAATTCCAAATAGATTTTGGCGGGAGAAAAACCAGTTTGGCGGATTAAATCTACCACCTCCACGTCTGATGTCGGTCACCGAAAAGGTTGCCAGTTTATTGTAAGGTCTGTGGTATTAGCAATATGTTCATTTATTTTACAAATAAAGTGAATAATTTTTTTAATCCTTTATTTGCAAATATTCAATTAATTTTCTTTAAAAAAAAAGTTACAGTAGGTTAACACTTTTAAAACTTTAAAGATTCCCCTTTTATTTTTTTATTTTTTCAAAAATTAAATTTATGATACCGTTTTTCAAAATCGTATAACTGAAAAAGCTTTAATATAACTTCGGCACACAATCGTATAGTAAGAGTATTATGTAATAGTAAAATTTCAACATTACATTGTAATGATTTTAGGAGGTTCTGTATTTATGCGATTAACTTTTTATTATTATTATTTAAATTAGTTCAAATATGGATATTAATTTAAATGATAACTGCTCCAGACTTGTTTAGATTATTTTCAAAATCTTTAGGTTGAACATCTACAATTCTGATACGTGCTGTTTTTTTACCTTAAAATGCATCTTAGCAACATATTAATTAAACTTTAATTTCAGGACTTTTTCTATTATTTTAAACATCATAGATTAACCTGCAACTCGAACCACCGAAGATTAAAAACCCATCCCATCATAAAACTTCATCATCTCTCAGATGTCGACTCATTTATAATTGTCATCCTGAAATAAAGGGCTTCAGGCTATGAAGTAAAAATTCTTGTTCGTGATTGGACAGAAATACAAATGCAAGAAGAGAAGTTAGCCTCTATAAAGTTTGTCCGAGCATCATGCCTGAAGTTTAATTTCCTACTCCAAACTTTATATGTCAATCATTAGGAAAAGAGAACTATTACTGAACTCTGTAAAAATAGTCTCCCTTCGGCATCCTTTTATATTTTAAAACTATTTGAAGTATAGGGGTGATGTCTTTTTTCATCAAACATTTCGACTGACAGCATATTTTCTTGGGATCAGCAATACGTTCAATTATTTTTCAAATGATGTGAGTATTATACATAATATTTCACATCATAAACACTACGTCTGATCACTTTTTTACTTATACACAATATCACATTTTATCAGATAATTAAATACATTAAACCAACATGAGTGAATACGCTGAGGTCCCAGGTACGAGTCCTGGCCCAGGTCAATTTTTCACTCATGTTGGTTTAATGTATTTAATTATCTGATAAAATGTGATATTGTGTATAAGATGTGAGTATTAGTTTAAATATTTATCTTCAAATAGCTTATTTAATGCGTATAATTCATTTTAAAAAAGGGAGAAAAAAATCGCCACTTTTAAGTCTTTAAGACATTCAGTTTTTACATGTTCTTTTTCTTTAAAAGTGAATTTTGGATACCGTCTATAAAAATCGCATAACCTTATAATAACTTTAATATGACTTCAGCATGCATTTGTCTAGCTAGAGTCGTGTATAATAGTAAAAATTCAATAATATATTGTAATGATGTCTGCAACTATATACGATATTTTCGATTTAAATTAATCTCGATATTTATCTTAATTTAAACAGGCACTGCGAAATCGCGTAGAACATATTTTATTTGTTTTCGAAATTTTCATATTAAACATCGTATGCACATTCTACATTCACGATATGCATTCCCCTTGAATTGCATCTAATAAACATTTTAGCAACGAAATTATTAAACTTAGCTTTTGGGATGAGTTACGGGGATTTTACTGCTCTTTCACACATCATAGATTATCCTGCAGTTAGAACCGCGCAATATTAGAGCCGCCAGCTCAAAGCTTCATCCTCCGTTTCTTTTCCCCATCCTCTGCGTTTTCTCTTGTATGTCGCCTCATTTACAGTTTCCGTCTGAAAATAAAGGGCTTCAGGCTATGAAATGAAAATTTACTTTCGTGATTGGGCAGGAAATACAAGGGCGGGAGGAGAAGTCCATCTTTACGAAGTTCTTCCGAACCTCTTTGCCGAAGTTTCATTTTCTATCCCTAACTGGATACGTCAATCATTTAAAAGAGAGAATGATTATTAAATTCTAGGAAAATGTTGTTGGAAGCAGTTTTGTCCCTTAGGGGCTGTTTCATGTTTTAAACTATAAGAGGCAGTCGGAAAATAAGTTTCCCCTGGCGACTGTGGACAGAGGTGTGTATGAAAGACAAAAAATGTAATGAGACATTAAAGATAAAACAATTTTATTTTTAAGTACCACATAAGTACCAAGTACATTGAGACATTTGTCATACCGCTTATAAGCTTCAAAAAGCAGTCCATGAAAAAATCAGGGCTTTGCATACGGACGAAGCGTTGTACGGCTATGGGCGAAAGACGACACAGCAGGTGAACGCGAACGTGACAGACACCGATACCATTGGGTAGAGGTCAACCGCCATCAAGCAGATGGCGCTGTTGCAATGCCTGCGCAGATGGCGCTGTTGACCAATCTGCGCAGGCACTGGAAGAGCGCTATCTGTTTGATCGTGGTCGACCTCTACCCAATGGCATCTGTGTCTTTCATGATCGCGTTCCCTTGCACACGCTTCGTCCGTGTGCAAAGCCCTGATTTTTCCTGGAGGGCTTTTTGAAGCTTATAAAGCGGTATGACAAATGTCTCAATGTACTTGGTACTTATGTGGAAAAATAAAGTTATGTTTTATCTTTAATGTCTCATTACATTTTTTGTCTTTCATACACATCTCTGTCCACAGTCGCCAAGGGAAACATATTTTCCGACTGCCCCTCGTATATTCAAAAGAGAGGTGATGCCTTTTCATTAAACATTTCGATTAACAACACATTTTAACCGAATCAGAAATGTGTTCATTTATTTTTCATATAATGTGAATAAGTTTTTAATAACTTATTTTCAAATATCCAATTAAATTCCTATATATTTAAAGAAATTGTAGACAATTAAACATTTAAAAAGATAATTTTTTTAAAGTTTTTATTCCTTTAAAAATTGTATTTTTGATACGATCTCTAAAAATTGCACGACAGAAAATGTTATAATTTTCACATAACTTCGGAAAACAAATACTTAAGAAGAGGTCATATAAAATAAAAAAAATTACATTAATATGTTATAATGATTTTAAACATTTCTGCATTTGTACGAATGAGATTTATTTAAATAAACAGAGCAATAGCAATTTTTAATACAGTTTTATTCTTAAATGATTTAAACTTTCAGCCTAATTCATTCCTTCATAAAATTATTGTTTTTATTTTCCTATAAACATCCCTCCGCAGGATTTACTTCATTATGACATTGAGAAATTCGACAAATAAAAATTTAAAACCCAAACTATATGCAAGTCTATCTTCCGGGAAAATAATAATAATAATAATAATAATAATAATAAAATTATATTTGTCTAAAACTGCATTTTCATGTGAAAAACAGTCTGATGACAAAAACCCATTTTCGAAAAAAATAGCAAATACTCTGATAGTTCTTACGATTACTAATATTTACAGAACTACTCTTATTTATAAAATAAACGACATTTTCATATATATAAGGTACAATTAATTAATTATTACATATATTAAGAAAAACAATAGTTCAAAACACATTACAGATCAGGATCCTGACTATGACATTGCTTAGAGCAGTTTTTGATTGTTTTCACAACCTTCAATTTAAACATCTCACAATCGCGATCTTCTCAGCTTGTGTTGCATCTAATGAACATCTTAACATCTTAGCAACGTAATTATCAAACTCTGCTTTCGGAACCAGTTACAGAATTTTACTGTTCTTTCACACTTTTACACATCACCGATTAGCCTGCAGCTAAAACCAAGTAAAATTAGAAAATCATCCCAGTTCAAAACCTGATCCTTCGATTCTTCTCCCCATTCCTAAAGATTCTCTCAGATATCGGTTTATTTATAGTTGCCATGCAGAAATAAAGGGCTTCAGGACAGGAAGGAAAAATTCGCGTTCTTGATTGGATAGAAAATATAAGGTCAGAAGAAGCCGGTCTTTATGAAATTCAGCCTTGTCTTTCGCCCGAAGTTTCATTTCTTATTCTTAACTTAATATGCCAATCATTTGGAAGCAAAAATGGTTAGTAAACGCTGAAAAAAAAAATGTTGTTGGAAGCATTTTTGTCCTTTAGGCACTGTTTTATGTTTTAAATTATATGCAGTCTCATTCATTCCATCGTGAAAATTATCCTTTTGTTTTCTACGAGACATCTCTCTACAAAATTTAGTTGATTGTGACATTCAGAAATTTGACAAATACAAATTTAAAGCACAACTTATTACAGTGATATCTACCGTGAAAACAGGGAAATCAAATTTTATATTTCTCTAGAAATGCTATGATGTGTCATTGTTAATAAATTGCGTAAATTTACGTTATTTCACTTAAATGTATTTCAACTTTATGATGTGTCGACTACTCTGACTTATAAGAGTAGGCGAAGTTTTGATTACGAACGTAGCTTTTGTCCAATAATAGTCAATGTGCGTAAAAGTTATCAAGGCTATCTTTCTCTAACTCTTAATGAATGAGTGTGAAAACCTCGGAACGTGATTTTTCTCTTCGTATCGATATTTATACAAATTTCTGCATCTGGTCAATTGATATAGCAGTATTTAAGCACTGGCATGCGCTGGGAATGTGGAACTTTAGATTGGTTCTTCCCCTTGTTGGTACCTCAAGATCTGCTTTAGTTGCCTCAACTAAGACGTAGCAAAGAAGGAATATTGGCCGTTGGTAAGAGTGATTTTACTTTGATTCGGTGCGAATTAAATAAAAGCATTTGGCGCTCACGGAGTGCCGTTTCTAGGCATCTTGCTGTTGGAGTTTGAACTGCGTTAGCTGGCTCAATTAGTGAAGTGGACTCTTGTGGAAGACAGCTTAACAGAAGTGTGACATTACGTGAGGTCGTAAGTTATTTTAAGTTATCTGTTTACGGACATTTTTAATTGGAAGATTACTTGTTTTGAGTAAAGTCTTTTGGGAATTGTTTTTTCCGACCGGACCTGTGGAAAATCAGCAGTGCTTTTCTTAAACACCTGCCCTTTTAAGATTTTAATAAAAGTGATTTGATTTTACGCAACTTGTGCTCATTTTCCGGCTAGCTAACATTGACTATCACACATAACAACGACATGGCTGTTACAATGCATGTTCATGTCAACAACAGTCTGTTGACAAAAACCCATTTTTGACATAAATATCAAACAATCCTCTCTGACAACTACTAAATATTTGCAAAACTAACTATTATTTACTAAATAAAAACCATTTTCATAAATATAAGATGCAATTAATTATTTTCCATTTTATTTGTATATATTATACACAATAATAGTTCAAAACACATACAGAGCAGGATCCTGACTATAACATTGATTGTTTTCACAACCTTCAATTTAAGCATCTCACAATCACGATCTTCTCAGCTTGACTTGCACCTAATGAACATCTTAACAACGTAATTATCAAACTCTGCTTTTGGAACCAGTTACAGAATTTTACTGTTCTTTCACACATCACAGACTGACTAGCCTGCAGCTAGAACCAAGCAAGATTAGAAAGCCATCCCAGCGCAAAACGGGAACATCCGTTTCTTTTCCCCATTCCTGCGTGTATTCTCTCCAGATGTTGACTCATTTCATAAAGGTCTTCAGGCTATGAAGCGAAAATTCGCGATCGTGATTGGTGAGAAAATACAAGGGCAGGAGGAGAATTTGGTCTTTATGAAATTCATTCCCGAAGTTTCATTTCCTATTTCTAACTTAATATGTCAATCAAATCATTTGGAAGAAAGAATGATTGCTAAGCTTTGGTGAAATATTTTGGAACCATTTTTCTAAATTAGGCACCGTTTTATTATTATTATTATTATTATTATTATTATTATTGTTATTTTCAATTACGTGCAGTAAAGGGGTGGTGCCTCTTTTCGCCAAACATTTTGACATGGAGCTTTTTGTGTGTGAGTGGGAGGGGGATTAAATATATGTTCATTTATTTTACAAATAAAGTGAATATATTTTTTAAATCCTTTATCTGCAAGTATTTAATTAATTTTATTTAAAAGAAAGGTACGGTAGGACACAGATTAAATATTACATACAGATAGGACACTTCCATAAGCTCAATGGTAACCGAATCGCAACTTCAGAGCCCCTAGTGACAACAGTCGCAAACGTTCCGAGCATGTCGCCACAGGTAGGTATTACTTATCTAATTTGTATAGTACCTATCTTTTTTTTTTTTTTAAATAAATACGACGTCGCAGTTTGTTATGTTTGTCATTGTTTAAAACATCAAACATATTTTATTTTATCATACAAATATACATGTTTACACGAGTTTCTTACAGATTTACACCTTTTTCTTAATAATTTAAACCGATAAACTTTCAAATATTTAAATGACTCCATACTTGTAAAATTTGTTTATGTTATCGTAATACTTATGAAAAGTATGTGAAACCACTTTTATATTTCTTAACGATGTATATGTGGTTAATTAAAAAATAAATAAATATAGCACATTTAGAAATACTATTTAGTATTAAATTTTAAACAAATCAGTATTAAACAAAGTTATTTAAATACTATTTTAAATAATTTTTATTTATAAATTCCATCTAGTGAAACATTTTAAACAGCGTTATTTAATAGGATTTTAAATATTTTTTATTTAAAAAGTAATGTGAATATAGCATATTTAAAAATTCCATTTAATACCACATTTTAAACTACGTAAACGCACATGATTGTGCTTGACAAAATACCATATTTTTGACATTTTGCAATAATTAATTGCAAAGAAAACAGCCCTGAAAAGAGCACTTGGAAATATAAATTAATTATATTCAAGTAAAATAGCTTTGAAAAGAACTTATATGAAAATGAAATACTGTAAAATGAAATACTAAAATAGCTGTCGTGTCGATATTAAATAAACAAAACTGCCAACAGGTACATGTGACCGTGTCAATCTGACAGTTTATAGATCGCGCGCGTGTGTGTTAGTTCTTGACTGTTCTCAGTAGTGGCGCTTGTATCGCGCCGGTTCGGGTTTTCGCTCCTTTGTCAAATCTGTATGACTATATTTAATCTGTGCGGCAGGATGGCACTTATAAAACTTTAAAGATTCCCCTTTTATTTATTTTTTATTTTTTTGTCAAAAATTAAATTTTTGATACCGTTTTTCAATATTGTATAACTGAAAAAAAAAAACCTTTAATACAGCTTCTGCACACAATTGTATAGTAAGAGTGCTGTGTAATAGTAAAATTTTAATATTACATTGTAATGATTTTAAGAGGTTCTGTATTTATGCGATTAAGTTTTTATTATTAATATTTTAATTAATTTAAATATGCATATTAATTTAAATGATAGCTGCTCCAGAACTTGTTTAGATTATTTTCAAAATCTTCAGATTGAACACCTTCTACAATTCTGATGCGTGCTGTTTTCTCATATTAAAATGCATCTTAGTAACATATTAATTTAAACTTTAATTTCAGAACGAGTTACGGATTTTAATGTTCTTTTAAACGTCATAGATTAACCTGTAACTCGAACCACCGAAGATTAAAAACCCACCCCAGCGTAAAACTTCCTCATCTCTCAGATGTCGACTCATTCATAATTGCCATCCTGAAATAAAGGGCTTCAGGCTATGAAGTAAAAATCCGTGTTCGTGATTGGACAGAAATACAAATGCAAGAAGAGAAGATATCCTCCATAAAGTTTGTCCGAGCATCATGCCTGAAATTTAATTTCCTACTCCAAACTTTATATGCCAATCATTAGGAAAAGAGAACTATTATTAAACTCTGTAAAAATAGTCTCCCTTAAGCATCGTTTTATATTTTAAAACTGTTTGGAGTAGAGGGGTGATGCCTTTTTTTCCTCAAACATTGCGATTGACAGCATTTTTTCTTGGGTTCATTTACTTTTCAAATGATATGAGTATTATTTTAAACATTTATCTTCAAATATATTATTTAATGTATAATTCATTTTAAAAAAGAGAGAAAAAATCGCCACTTTTAAGTCTTTAAGATTTATTTTTCCAAAAGTGAATATTGGATACCGTCTATAAAAATCGTATAACCTTATTATAACTTATATATGACTTCAGCATACGTTTGTCCAATTAGAGTCGTGTATAATAGTGATATTTCAATAATATATTGTAATGATGTATGCATTTATATATGATGTTTTCAATTTAAATTAATTTCGACATTTATTTTAATTTAAACAGGCACTTCGAAATCGCGTAGAGCATATTTTGATTGTACTACATTAAAAACGTGAATATAAAATATCACAAATTTACTAAATGGTGTATACAAATGTCAAATTTAAAACTTATACATACATTAAAATCAAATTAAAAATCTCAACGTTTCGACCAACTCCTATGGTCATCCTCAGGAAATAGTTTTACATTGCTTTTAAAGTTTCAAAGGAGAAAAACAATCAGTCCGTTGCCACATTATTATTGCCGTCACGTTGGTATACACCATTTAGTAAATTTGGGATATTTTATATTCACGCTTTTAATGTAGTACTGTTTCATGGTGTAATCGTCCAGCATTTATATTAATATTTTGATTGTTTTCGAAATTTTCATATTAAACATCGTATGCAATTTCTACATTCACGATATGCGTTCACTTTGAATTGCATCTAATCAACATCTTAGCAACGAAATTATTAAACTTAGCTATTGGGATGAGGTACGGGGGTTTTACTGCTCTTTTACACATCATAGATTAGCCTGCAGTTAGAACCACGCAATATTACAGCTGCCAGCCCAAAGCTTCATCATCCGTTTCTTTTCCCCATCCTCTGCGTTTTCTCTTATATGTCGCCTCATTTACAGTTTCCGTCTGAAAATAAAGGGCTGCAGGCTATGAAATGAAAATTTACTTTCGTGATTGGGCAGGAAATACAAGGGCGGGAGGAGAAGTCAATCTTTACGAAGTTCTTCCGAACCTCTTTCCCGAAGTTTCATTTCCTATCTCTAACTTGATACGTCAATCATTTGGAAGAGAGAATGATTATTAAATTCTAGGAAAATGTTGTTGGAAGTAGTTTCCGCATTTAGGTGCTGTTTTATTTTTTTTAAACTATTTGCAGTGGAAAGGTTATTGCTTTTATTATTATTATTATTATTATTATTATTATTATTATTTATTTTTTTTTTTTTTTTTTTTTAAAGATCAGCAGTATGTTTATTTATTTTTCAAATGTTGGGAATGTTTTTTTAAACATTTATTTTCAAATATCTATTAAATCTATTATTTTATTTATGAAAGAGGAGACTTAAGTAAATTTCTTAGAGGGATTTTTTTTTTTTTTTCGAAAAATTTGATTTTTGATACCTTCTCTAAAAACCATACAACAGAAAAAACTTACATTATTGTATTTATGAAAGAGTAGACTTAAGTATATTTCTTAGAGGGATTTTTTTCCCCCGAAGAATTTGATTTTTGATACCTTCTCTAAAAACCATACAACAGAAAAAACTTACATTATTTTATTTATGAAAGAGTAGACTTAAGTATATTTCTTAGAGGGATTTTTTTTCCCGAAGAATTTGATTTTTGATACCATCTCTAAAAACCATACAACAGAAAAAACTTACATTATTTTATTTATTAAAGAGGATGACTTAAGTAAATTTCTTAGAGAGATTTTTTTTTTCGAAGAATTTGATTTTTGATACCTTCTCTAAAAACCATACAACAGAAAAAATTTACATTATTTTATTTATGAAAGAGTAGACTTAAGTATATTTCATAGAGGGATTTTTTTTCCCGAAGAATTTGATTTTTGATACCATCTCTAAAAACCATACAACAGAAAAAACTTACATTATTTTATTTATTAAAGAGGATGACTTAAGTAAATTTCTTAGGGGGGTTTTTTTTTTTTTCGAAGAATTTGATTTTTGATACCTTCTCTAAAAACCATACAACAGAAAAAATTTACATTATTTTATTTATGAAAGAGTAGACTTAAGTATATTTCTTAGAGGGATTTTTTTCCCCGAAGAATTTGATTTTTGATACCTTCTCTAAAAACCATACAACAGAAAAAACTTACATTATTTTATTTATGAAAGATTAGACTTAAGTAAATTTCTTAGAGGGATATTTTTTCGAAGATTTTGACTTTTGATACCGTCTCTAAAAACCATACAACAGAAAAAACTTACAACGTTCATATAATTTCAGAATATGTTTGTATAATAAAATTCATAAGTAATAATAAAACTAAAATAATATACTATAAAGGAATTTAAGCACTTTCTGTATTTGTACGAAGAAGGTTTTTTTTTTTTTTTTTTTTTTCAGTTTTCAAAATTCCCTCTCAGACCATTAACTATTTAATAAATTGACCATTATTTACTAAAATAAAACTATTTTTATGTACATAAAGCCAAATATTGTTTCTATTTTTATACATTTTATGAATAAATATATTAATGGAAAACGCTTAATCCTGATTGCACCGTTGCAGGTAGATTACTTGATTGTTTCTGAAAACTTCATATTAAACATCTTATGCGCTTTATATAATCTCAATATATATTGTTTTACCTTGACTTGAATCTAATCAACATCTTAACAACCACTTAAATTAAACTTTACTTTCTAAACGAATAACGCAGTTTTACTGCTCTTTCACACATCGCAGATTAGCCTATAGCTAGAACCGCCAAAGATTAGAAAACGATCCCAGCGGAAAAATTCATCATCCGTCTCTTCTCTCCATCCTCTGCGTTTTCTCTTACGTGTCGGTTCTATTATAGTTGCCGTTCGAAAATAAAAAGGCTTCAGGCTATGAAATGAAAACTCGTGTTCGCGATTGGACATAAAATACAAGGGCAGGAGTAAAGATTTGTCTTTACGAAGTTATTCCGAGCCAGTTTCCCGAAGTTTAATTTCCTATTCCTAACTTAACACGCGAATCATTTGAAAGAAAGAAAGATTACTAAATTTTAAGAAAATGTTGGTGGAGGTAGTTTTTGCCTTTAGGCACGGTTTAATTTTTTATAAACTAGTATTTGTAATGGAAGGGTGATTGTTTTTTCAACCAATACACTGCAAGAAAAAGTGTTGATTTTACAGTATAATACTAGCACCCCAGCTGCCAGTATTATACCGCAAAATTGACAGTAATAAACAGTAAAATAATCAGTAATACGCTACCGCGCATAACCGGCAGTGTATTACTGCTTATTTTACTGTTTATTACTGTTTATTTTACGGTATAATACTGGCAGCTGGGATGCCAGTATTATACTGTAAAATCAACAATTTTTTCTTTTTTTTTGCAGTGTACTTCTATTGACAGCGTATTTGTTTTTCAGATCAGCAGTATATTAATTTATTTTTCAAATGATGAGAATATATTTTTTAAGCATTTATTTTTAAATATCTATTAAATCTATGATTTTCTTTAAAGAAGAGGAATCTTTAAACTTTCAAAAAAAGTAAATTTCTGAAAGGGTTTATTGTTTCGAAGAATTTTATTTTTTATACCATCTTTAAAGTCTAAAAACCGTAAAAATTAAAAACTTACAACATTCATATATTTTCGTAATATATTTGTATAGAAAGGTTCATATGTAATATTGAAATTAAAATAAGATACTATATATGATTTTAACCAGTTCTGTATTTGTAAGAATAAGATTTTTTTTTTTTTTCAATTTTAATTAATTGAAAGCAAAGTAATAGTTTTATTGTAATACAGTACTTTAATACAGTTTTGTTGTAAAATTATTCAATCCTTTAAAAAATAAGTCTTTTTTTTTAGACTCGTTTAACAGGATTCTTTTTTGCAGGAAATTTTATAAATACAAATTTTGCACAAAATTGTTTACAATATTATTTTTCGGAAAATGAGAAAAATAGGAATTATGTGTGCCAATGGACTTTCCCATGAGAAAGAGTATGATGACATGAACTTATTTTCTACTTAAGTGTCAAAATGTCTTCTCTGACGACTATTAACTATTTAGTAAATAGACTATTATTTACAAAAATAGAACTATTTTTATGTACATAAAAGACAATTGAACGAAAGAGTGAAAAAAAGATAAAATTCCATCAATCTGAAAAATGAAATAAGATTGTTTAATTAATAATAAATAATAAATTAATCAGTATTTTTTAAACGTATAGGAGGAACACCCATCGACAAGCTTTACAATAGAATAATGGTGAACATTTCTCTAAAATTGATATATTTCATTTTTACATAAATGGTTTTATTTTGTGTTTACTCAATATTTACATCAACTGGAATGTTACCATTTTTCACTCGCCCGTTCACATTATTGTTTTTATTTTTGTATATCTAATGAATAATTATAATAATTAAAAACACTTCATCTTGATTGCAAATTTACTGATACATTTTTTGATTACTTTCGAAAACTTCATATTAATAATTTTATGCGCTTTATCTAATTTCGATACATTTTCTTTTCTTAGCTTGACTTGAATCTAATCAACATCTTAACAACCACTTAATTAAACTTTACTTTCTAAACGAATTACGCAGTTTTACTGCTCTTTCACACATCGCAGATTAGCCTATAGCTAGAACCGCCAAAGATTAGAAAGCGATCCCAGCGGAAAAATTCATCATCCGTCTCTTCTCTCCATCCTCTACGTTTTCTGTTACATGTCGGTTCAATTATAGTTGCCATCCGAAAATAAAAAGGCTACAGGCTATAAAATGAAAACTCGCGTTCGCGATTGGACATAAAATACAAGAGCAGGAGGAAAGGTTTGTCTATACGAAGTTATTCCAAGCCAGTTTCCCAAAGTTTAATTTCCTATTCCTAACTTAATACGTCAATCATTTAGAGGAAAGAATGATTACTAAACTCTAGGAAAATATTGTTGGAAATAGTGTTCGCCTTTAGGCATGGTTTAATTTTGTATAAAATAGTATTTGCAGTGGAGGGGTAATTGCTTTTCAGCGCATTTGTTTTTCAGATCAGCAGTATGTTTATGTATCTTTCAAATGATGGGAATATTTTTTTTTAACATTTATTTTTAAATATCCATTAAATCTATGATTTGCTTTAAGGAAGAGGAAACCTTAAGCTTTCAAAAAAAAGTAATTTCTTAAAGGGTTTATTGTTTCGAAGAATTTTATCTTTACTATCTTTAAAGTCTAAAAACCATACAAATTAAAAACTTACAACATTCATATATTTTCGTAATATATTTTTATAGAAAGGCTCATACGTAATAATAAAATTCAAATAAGACATTATATATGATTTTAACCACTTCTGTATTTGAAAGAATAAGATAATTTATTTTTCAATTTTATTTAATTTAAACAAGTAAAGTAACAGCGCTGTTTACAGTTTTATTGTATAACTATTCAATCCTGTACGGAAATAATTTTTTTTTTTCATTATTATTGGAGACTCGTTTAACAGCATTCTTTTTTGCAGGAATTTTTATAAATACAGACTTTGTACAAAATTGTTTTCAACATTATTTTCCGGAAATTGAAAAAGTTAGGAATTCTGTGTGCCAGTGGACTTTCACATGAGAAAGAGTATGATGACAAGAATTTTCTACATGACATTTTCTACTCAAATGTCAAAATGCCTTCTCTGACGACTATTAACTATTTAGTAAATTGACTATTATTTAATACAAAAAAACTACTTTTTATGCAGATAAAAGGTAATTATTCTTTTTATTTTTGTATATTTTATGAATAATTATATTCACTGGAAACTTTTGATCCGGATTGCGCATTTGCAGATAGATTATTTGAGTACTTTCGAAAACTTCATATTAACAATTTTATGCACTTTATCTAATTTCAATGTATTTTGTTTTCGTACCTTGACTTGAATCTAATCAACATCTTAACAACCACTTAATTAAACTTTACTTTCTAAACGAATGACGCAATTTTACTGCCCTTTCACACATCGCAGATTAGCCTATAGCTAGAACCGCCAAAGATTAGAAAACGATCCCAGCGGAAAAATTCATCATCCGTCTCTTCTCTCCATCCTCTGCGTTTTCTCTTACGTGTCGGTTCAATTATAGTTGCCGTTCGAAAATAAAAAGACCTCAGGCTATGAAATGAAAAGTCGCGTTCGCGATTGGACATAAAATACAAGGGTAGGAGGAGAGATTTGTCTTTATGAAGTTATTCCAAGCCAGTTTACCGAAGTTTAATTTCCTATTCCTAACTTAATACGTACAATCATTTAGAGGAAAGAATGATTACTAAACTCTAAGGAAAACATTGTTGGAAATAGTTTTCGCCCTTAGGCATGGTTTAATTTTGTATAAAATAGTATTTGCAGTGGAAGGGTGATTGCTTTTTCAGCAGATACTTCTATTAACAGCGTATTTTTTATTTATTTTTATTTTTTTTTTATTTTTTTTTTATTTTTTTTTTTTATTTTTGATCAGCAGTATATTTATTTTATTATTTTTTTTCAAATGATGGGAATATATTTTTTAAACATTTATTTTCAAATATCTATTAAATCTATGATTTTCTTTAAGGAAGAGGAAACTTTAAACTTTCAAAAAAAAGTAAATTTCTTAAAGGGTTTATTGTTTCGAAGAATTTTATTTTTTATACCATCTTTAAAGTCTAAAAACCGTAAAAATTAAAAACATACAACATTCATATATTTTCGTACTATATTTGTATAGTAAGGTTCATATGTAATAATAAAATTCAAATATGGTACTATATATGATTTTAAACACTTCTGTATTTGTAAGAATAAGATACTTTTATTTTTTTCAATTTTAATTAATTTAAACAAACAAAGTAACAGTTTTATTGTAATGCAGTACTTTAATACAGTTTTATTGTAAAATTATTCAACCTTTACAAAAATAAATCTGTTTTTTTTTTTTTTTTTTTACACTCGGTTAACAGGATTCTTTTTTGCAGGAAATTTTACAAATGCAAATTTTGTACATAATCGTTTACAATATTATTTTTCGGAAAATGAAAAAAAATGGAATTATGCGTGCCAATGGACTTTCCCATGAGATCAAAGATCAAAGACGATTACTGAAGAATGCCTACGTGGGGCGTAATGCCTACGTTTATTTCACATCTAGATGAGAACAGTGATGAACATGGCATCAGAATATTCAGAAATATAAAAGTTCTCTCGCAGCAGGTTGCGGTGGAATGATGCTGATGTAGGAGAAATCTGGATGTGCGCTTTGATGCTTTGATTGGTGTCAGAATGGTGAGCATAGGGGGAAGAGTATGATGACATGAATCCATTTTCTACTCAAATGTCAAAATATCTTCTTTGACGACTATTAACTATTTAGTAAATTCACTAGTATTTACAAAAATAAAACTATTTTTATTTACATAAAAGGTAATTATTGTTTTTATTTTTGAATATTTTATGAACAATTATATTCACTTAAAACTTTTGATCCTAATCGCACCTTTGCGGATAGATTATTTTGATTATTTTCGAAAATTTTATCGTAAACATCTTACGCGCTTTCTATAATCTCGATATATATTGTTTTCTTACATTGACTTGAATCTAATCAACATTTTAACAACCTATTAATTAAATTTTACTTTCTTACACAGTTTAATTACACAGTTGTTTAGCCTACAGCTAGAACCGCTAAACAGTAGAAAGCCATGCCAGCGGGAAACATCATCATCCGTTTCTTCCCCTCCTCCTCTCCTTCCCTCCTCCCCACCTCCCTGCATTTTCTCTCATATGTAGGCTCAATTATATGAAAAGTCTTCATAAGGTTTGCCCGTGTCTCTTGCCTGGAGTTCCATTTCCTATTCATAACTTAATATGTCAATCACTTAGTAGAAAAATTATTACTAAACTCTAAAAAATTGTTGTTGTAACCATATTTCTCCCTTAGGCACCATTATTTATTATTTTATTAGTGTTATTTCTTTTAATATGTGCAGTTGAGAGGTGATGCCTTGCTTCAGCAAACATTTTGACTTGCAGTATTTTTTTTTTTCCGGATCAGTAATATGTTTATTTATTTTAATTATGTGAATATATTTTTTAAAACATTTATCGTTAAATGCCTAATTGCTATTTTATTTATTTTTTCATAGTAAAAGATGAAATTATCAGTTTTAAGTCATTAAAAGTTAATCATAGGATACTTTCAAAAATTAATGTTTCATACCGTCTCTAAAAATACCGAAAAAAAAAAAAAAAAAAAAAGGATTTCTTTTTTCTATTTTTACAAGAAGAAAATATTGGATTTGTTTAAAATTTCGACTGACACTTCGATACAATTTCAACATAGTTGAAAAGTGTTTATGAATTCAGTTTGTCTGTCTGTCCGTTCTCTAATTTTCGTAAATGTACTCGGATTGCTATGGAATTTTTATATGTTATTGAAGTTTACTATAGAATGTTCGGTACAGAAAATGAAGTGTGTAGCACTGATAGTTCATTTACAGAGACACACAAAAGCAATCCGTTACATAACGGTCAATACGAAAAAAATTGTTCCCGGAGCATTTTATTGATGTTACGAAATTACAAACATTATGAGATTAATAGGCATCACTGAGATGGACTACAATATGCTTTTTCAAGAGTGTATAATAAGTAGCATGTATAGTTCGTTTACAGTAACGCATTTACAGTAACCATTACATGATGATACACGCTCTAAAAACGACATTTTCACAACTGAGCAAAAAATAGTCAAATCTGAGTATGTCGCATGGTCAAAATGGCTCCGAATCAAAATGACTCACGTTTGAAACATGTATGTACTCATTTTTGAAAACATGCACAAACTCAAGAATAAATCATCATGTACTCCTATTTGAGTATGTCCATGTTTCAAAAACGAGTATATGAACTGACTTCTATGTGCTAATTTCTGAGTATTTCCGTGTTTCAAAAAGGAATTTGAACTGATTCTAATCATTTTTGAGTATGTCTATGTTTCAAATATGAGTATGAACTGACCTCTAAGTGAACAATTTTGAGTAGGTCCATGTTTCAATATTCTGCGTATTTCTGGTATTTCAGAATTGAAAGCATCAGGTCGTCCTATTTGAAACAAAAAGTTTCCTAACAAAATGAAAACATCGATTTGCTCAGATTCGAAAATTTCATTTTTCTCAGGCTCTAAGGAAATATCGTTTATAGTGCATTTTAATGATGTCATGATACAGCAAACATAATGAAATCTCTGAAGTGTATTACAACATGATTTCTATAGATTATGGTGTCCACAGCATTTATCGTTCATTTACAGAGACACACAAAATAATTTGGTTACAGGACTGACTAAAATCGATAATTGCTGGAAGTGCGTTTTCCGCTGTGGTGTGCATTTTTAAACTTTTCTAATTTTGAGTGCATTAGGTCGTGTGTATAAATTTCATAGTTCGCATACAGGGCAATTCGAAAGAATCTGCACACATTACTAGATATGGACAGCAATTGCTAAAAATAGAATTTTAATGAATTGCGTTTTTTTTTTTTTTTTTTTTTTTAAGTTTCTTATTTAGAGATCTGATTTCATTCTAGGAAACAAGAACGAAAAATCACACGTCCAGCATAGATTATATAACACTTTTTAACATGTCCAAAATAATTTTACAAATATTTACCGTCCAATAAGGTGAAATATGATATCTAAGTAAACAAATGAAATGAAATCACCCTCTCGTTCAGCCGTTAAGCTCAAGTACTTTTCTCCACGAGGAGAAATGTTTATTGAAAATTCATATTTTAGAATACAGATGTTAAATAATACCTACGAGACTAAAATAAAATTAGTACAAAGTTAGTTTTACAACACAAGTTCAGCATCACAATATTTCGTAACGTAAAAAAAAAAAAAAAGAAAGAAAGAAAGAAAGAAAAATCCTTGAAAAACGCATAACATATTTAAAAACCCAATTTCACGAATTATCAACAATATTCGGAAAAATATCCGAATGCTTTTGTTCAGCCCTGTATATGATGTATAGATTTCTATATATACCACATAGATTTAGTTTTTTTGAACAGTTGGGAAACGCGTAGAACCGTTTTAAATTTCCCTTCTGGAATTTCCGTCAATAAACGGAAATGTACTCGAGAACTTTTGTGCTGCTCTGTATATGATCTATAGAATTTATACGCACCAAGTAATAGATAAAAAATGAGTTAGATTTAAAGCGCGTTCAGAAACCAAAAAACTTCCAGCAATTATTATTAAGAGGCTATTTCACTCAGACGAAAACACCCGCTCGCTAATGTTAATCCTATGGAGGAAATATTTTAAGATATCTCGCTGGCATTTCAATATTTTTAAATGTTTTTTTTTTTTTTTTTTTTTTTTTGCATTGGATAGCTGAAGTCAATCTATATGCACGCTCTTTTGTACTTTTTTGATTTTGATTACAAGTTTTTTTTATTAAGATACTTTCACTTTCGGAACCGGTTTTGAAAGCGAAAATATCCTCAATAAAAAAAACCGCAACAAAAATCGAAAAAGTAGAAAGGAGCGTGCATAGAGATTGACCTCAGCTATCCAATGCAAAAAAAATCCTTTAAAAATATTGAAATGCGAACGAGATATCGTAAAATATTTCCTCCATAGGATTAACATATTAGCGAGCGGGTGTTTTCGTCTGAGTGAAGTAGCCTCTTAACAGACAGTACCGAATTATCTTGTGTGTCCCTGTATATGAAAGATATATGCTATATACACAATATTCAATAGCAAGCCTCTTGTAATGCACCTCAGTGATATATATCAATTTCAATATGATTGAAATGGTGAAACATTATTAAAATAAACCGCAAAATTCACCCCCCCCCCTCTAACAGTACGGGGGAAAAATTTACCCCCTCTAACAGTATGAAAAAAAAATTCCTTCCCCCAGCTTCCGTTCACCCCCCCCCGTTTTGATTGACAGCTGCACATGCCTCCCTGGTCACGCCCCCTCACTTCCGCCTACTATAGTGGGGGGCATACTACTACCGTAATGTAACGGATTTTTTTTTAGTTTCCCTGTAAAGGAAATATAAGTGTTATGCACACCATATTCTATATTAAGCCTCTTGTAGTACACTTCAGTGATATGTATCAACTTCAATATGTTTAAAATTGTGTAACATCATTAAAATTAACCGCAAATGATTTTTCTCTAAGACCGTAATGTAACGGAATTCTTTTGAGTGTCCCTGTAAAAAAACTATAAGTGCTACACACTTCATTTTCAATACCGAGCATGCCATAGTAAACCTCAATACGATATATCAATTGCGTGACAATCCGAATATATTTAAGCGAGTTAGAGCACGGACAGACAGACAGACAAACCGAATTCATAAACATTTTTCAGCTATATTGGAAAGTGTTAAAAATGAAATTTATTAATAATATTCTGTTGATGTTGGAAAAATGTTTCATAAACTATGAATGATTTTTAGTTCTTGTCTGTTTTTTTTTTTTTTTTTTTTTTTCCAGAAAAATCTATTTGTGCATTTTATGACATAATCTGTTAAAATAATAGAAAGTTCGTAATAAAAACAGATTTTTTTTTTTTTTTTCGGAAAAAATATCTGTAAACTTTTTATTTTACAGACAAAATATGTTAAAATAACAAAATATAACGTAATATATACAGATTTTTTTGTAATTGGTAAATGTTATTCAGGTTGATCATAGCATGTTCTGTATTGAAAATAAAGTGTGTAGCGTGTATAGTTAGATTGTAGGGGCAATCAAAAGTATTCTGATACATTACGGTAAATGGGGAAAAATCGTTTTCAGTGCATTTTAATAATGTTGCACTATTTCAATCATAATAAAATTAATATACGACATTGAGGTAGACGACTACATGTTTTCTATAGGTATAGAACAAGTAGCAATTATAATTTGTTCACAGGGACACGCAAAAGTATTATGTTACATTACGGTCAATGGGAAAAAATCGTTTTTAGTACATTTTAATGATGTTACACTGCTTCAAACATAAGGGAATTTATATGCGTCACTGAGGTGCCTGTTAACATGATTTATATAGAGTATAGAGTAAGTAGAATTTATAGTTCGTTTACAGGAACGCACAAAAGCATTCCATTGCATTAATATCTATATGGAAAATCCTTTACTATGGGAAAAATCCTTCACAGTGTATTTTAATGAAATTGATATACATTACTGAGATGTACTAGAGCATGCTTTCTGTAGATTTATTGAGCGCGTACAATTTTTTTGTTTATTTACAGAGACACTCAAAAGATTTCGGTTACAGAACTGACTATGAGCCATAATTGCTGGATTTAGGTTTTAAGCTGCGATATGCATTTAAAATGTTTATTTTTAGAGTATTATGAGGCGTGTATTTCATATACAGGGTTGCACGATATAGAATTCGCACACCTTACCGGCTATGGACAGCAATTCTTGAAAATGAATTTTTACTGCTTTTTAGTTATTTTTTAATGTTTATTTAGATATCTTTTTTCGTTGTCTGAAAAAAAGGTGACATTTCTTAACAATATTCCGATAGTGTTGGAAAGTGTTTAATAATCTATACCCTGGTGCATGATTTTTCGTTCTTGTTATAATAGTGTACGGAGATACAGACCATTTTATTTAGTTTATTTTTAATGCCATATAAATTTAAATACATTTCATCCATTTCATAGGAATAAAATTTTCTTTTACTCCTATAAAAATCTGCATTAGTTAATAAACTACCTCCCACTCCCGAAGAATACTAGACTGATATTACTATTTTATTACTTAGAATACCTACTATAAGGTAGGGGAATATATATATATATATATATAATATATATATATATATATTAGTGCTCCCGATGCGATACGTATTTCAGCTATACGTTTAACCGATATACGTTTAAACGTATCCGGATACGTATAAGCGTATATCGGTTAAACGTATAATTCAAGTATACGTTTAATTCAAGTATACGTATATTTCAAGCATCATATTTACTTTTAATGCCAATGGATCTCATCAGTGTTACGTCACTGAACGGAGAACAAGTTGGAAATCGATGGCGTTACTTTAGCAATCTGTATAATATGTTTCATACATAGAATCTTGTTATTTTTCCCTATAAACGATTATTGTAAATATATAACGAAAGTAAAAAGACTTTTTGTGCAAATAAGGAGAATATACACGTTTCAGATTTATTGTTAATCCTTAATAAGTATATTCTTTCGCAATTTAAAAAATATATATTAATTTTGTGTGCGTATACTCAAATTGCGCCCGGGAGGTCAAATGTTGTGTTTCCACGGTTCTAATGTTTTCTACTCTGTGTTAATGTATAACGCAATTTCATTTTTTAACCATGACACTCGTGGTATTTTTTTATACAAAGTGTATGTGCATTACAAGATATTGCTTTTTAAGAATTGTTGTTAATCTTGACAAATTTCTTTTTAGGTAGATTTCGTAAGAAATACTACCTATTACATTCTCACCTAAGTTGGAAATTTTGAAAATTTTTTGCAGATCTACGCCGATCATGACTCCCAGAACCCAAAAACACCCCCATTTCAAAAGTTTATCTATCTATCTATCTATCTATCTATCTATCTATGTCACTTTTTTCTGACCACGATAACTGGAAAAATTCTGCATAAATCTCTTCCAAACTGATACATAAAATCAAGGGTAACAAAATCTCGGTCAAGTTCGTTAATGGGCAAAATCGAACCAAGGGGGGGAAAATGGGGGGGCTTTTTGTGAAAACAGAAAAATCCTCATAATTTCTTTATTATTATACGTATCGAATCCGTTTAAAGTTATTATTACTTCTAGGAAAGGGGCCGAAAATTTGTGTAGGACAGATGTTTGATATAATTAAAAATGGTCCCAAGGGGGGGGGGGGAAAGGGGGGTTTTAGAAGAAAAAAATCATAGCTTCGTCAATTCACAAGATATCAAATTCGCGTAAATTTATTATTAATCCTCTTAGTATTATCTAAAACTTTTATATTGACAAGTTTTTTATAGGACCAACCGTTATAGCAAAAAAAAATTAAAAACAAAAAAATCTCTGCCGGTTCCGCCTGCAAACAAGTTATTTTTCTAAGTAGGCGGTTCCAACTCCCGCATCTTTTCGAAACTGATGCATAAAATCAAGGGGCATAAAATCTCGGTCAAGTTCGTTAAGGGGCAAAATCGAACCAAGTGGGGGGGGGGGCTTTTTGTGAAAACAGAAAAAAAACCCATAATTTCTTAATTATGATACGTATCGAATCCGTTTAAAGTTGTTATTACTTCTAGGAACAGGGCCAAAAACTTATGTATGACAGATTTTTGATATAATTAAAAATTGCTTTAAGGGGGGAGGGAAGGGGGGTTTTAGAAGAAACTTCGTCAATTCCCAAGATTTCAAATCCGCTTAAATTTATTATAAATCTTCTTAATATTATCTAAAACTTTTATATTGACAAGTTTTTTATAGGACTAACCGTTAAAGCAAAAAAAAAAAAAAAAAAAAAAATTAAAAAAAAATTAAAAAAAAAAAATCCCTGCCGGCTCCGCCTGCAAACAAGTTATTTTTCGAAGTAGGCGGTTCCAACGCCCGCATCTTTTCGAAATTGATACATAAAATCAAGGGGCATAAAATCTCGGTCAAGTTCGTTAATGGGCAAAATCGAACCAAGGGGGGGGGGGGGGATGGGGGGAACTTTTTGTGAAAACAGAAAAAAACCCATAATTTCTTAATTATGATACGTATCGAATCCGTTTGAAGTTATTATTACTTCTAGGAGAAGGGTAGAAAATTTATGTATGACAGATTTTTGATATAATTAAAAATTGCCTTAAGGGGGGGGAAGGGGGGTTTTAGAAGAAATAAATTCATAACTTCGTTAATTCCCAAGATTTCAAATCCGCTTAAATTTATTATAAATCCCCTTAATATTATCTAAAGTTTTTATATTGACTTGTTTTTTATAGGACCAATTCTTATAGCAAAAAAAAAAAAAAAAAAAAAAAAAAAAAAAAAAATTTGCTGGCTCCGCCTGCAAACAAGTTTGGTTTCGAGTAGGCGGTTCCAACTGCAGCATCATCGCAAAAAAGTCATTTCTTCCGCAATTCCCGACAAACAGGCGCCCCACGTTCTGCGTCTTCGAAATCTACGTGTGCCTGTAGACCGAGACGTCAGGGATTTTTTAGTGTTAGTACCTAAAAATTTCGATTACTTATAGCCTGATAAATAATCGTCATTGCAGGTTTCAGAACGCAATCACACAAGCTTAAAATGAATTGCCTTCTCTTTTCTTTTTTGCTGTAAAACATATTTTCAAAAAATTTTTAATATAGAAGAAAGCATTCTTAAATAAAATAAAAGTATGTTTAGTTAGTTATCTGTTACGGCCGATTATCTGTACTAGGGATATAGGCCGGTGGGGGGGGGGGGGGGGAGCACCCTCCGTGGGTGATTTAATATAAAAATAAGATTATGAAACTTCTCAGGAGTTTTGATTGATCAATGTCTGTATAAAATATGAAGTCAGTGTAAGTTTGTGTTCTGCAATACTAATGTTTTCGGCGAAATGTCCACGCTATAAATCAAAGTAAGCAAGCTATGTGCGTGTGTTACAGATAAGCGAAAGGTCAATAATTTCATAATTATTAGTTTAGATTTGGGGGTTAGACAAAATCTAAACTGAAGAAAAAATATTCCGATTTTTTTTTTTTTTTTTTGCAAGTACCGACTGCGCAGGACACAGCGACTGTTTTTCAAAGTCTCTGATCCGCAGACCAGCAGGAGAAAGGCATAATTTTTTAAGTAATGAACGAAAAACGTTTAAACGTCTTTACGTTTAACCGCTGGTGTAAAATCCGTATATACGATGTACCGTATATGCTGTGTCGTATAATACATATAACCGCCTTGGTCGTATCATACGTATTCAAAATCTGCACCCCGTATAGTACGTATTATACGTATACTCGTATAAACGTTTAATAGGGAGCACTAATATATATATATATATATATATATAGTGTATGTGTGTGTGTGTGTGTGTGTGTGTGTGTGTGTGTATGTGTGTGTGTGTGTGTGTGTGTGTGTGTGCGTGCGTGTTTGTGTTGATTTTTCGACATAAACGATAAAATTAATATTAGAGATATAATTGTAGACTATTTTCCTACAATTGTATAAAATATGTATTAATTTTCTTCCATTTAGGATTCAAGTTTAAGTATTTCGGTTTTCGAGTTGACAAAGTTCTTTTTACTTACCCATCATACGTAGTATAGGGTAAATCTTGTAATCGTTTTGAAAATTGAAAAAAAAAAAAAAAAAAAAATTGACGGATTTACACGTTTCAGACACTGGAGATTCCGAAAAACATTTTTTTTAGAAAAAGAAAATTGCCGTCCGTCTGTCTGTGTGTCTGTTTATAAACACTCTATCTCCCAAACAAATTGAGATAGAGACTTGAAATTTGGTATGTACTTAGTATGTAATAATGGGAAGAAGCTTATTGAATTTCAGTAACCTCGATTATCCGGAACTATTTTTTTCGGACTCTAGAAATATTCGTTCGGATAAAAGGTATATAAAAATTTTCGAAATTGTTTATTTTAAGGAGTGCATATAAAAGACAATTTAAAAAAACATAAATTTTTCATGAAGAATGAAGTCGATCGGATAATGAGTTGCCGAGATATTTGTAATCCTATTTTCCACACTCTTCGATTTTTCATGACCCTGTATTTCATTAAAATTTCAATTCAAAGATATATTTTAATTGTAAATGGGACGCTTAATTCGACGCAGTAAACCGTTAGTTAATATGATTATCAATTTTGGAGTTATAAAAATGTTTCGTTTACGCAATTTAGTAATAGCGCATTTAAAGTCTAGGACGCCATCAAGCCACGAATTTGTTCGAATTGCAATGCATTTTATAAATAGTTTACACATGTTTCATTTTCATATTTTATATTATGCATATCCATGATGAGTAAGTATTATGGTGGCCCCCAACGACTAGTTTGTTGGTGTTGTTGGGTTGGGGTTGATTTCAACTATAATTATCGGGTAGGAGTCAGTCTACTCGGCATACACAAAACAAACAAATAGCATAAACTGTTGTAAGTTGATTTAAAAAAATATCCTGAAATATTTCGGCACTTATTCAATCATAATATGTTTAAATAATGATGTTTAAAACACTTGATAAGCTGTAAATCCAATTACTAGCAGTAAATTAGATTAAATTCACACCCTACAACACTAAACTAACTCTTAAAGATACTTGAATTCGATCAAGTCATTTATCTTGAGCAGTTGGATTTTTAACTTCTAAATTATTTAGAAATGTCTGCAGTAGCGTCTAGACAATAATTATAGTAATTAGCTTTAGATTTCTCATTGTTTAATCGAAATCCTGTCGAGTGGGTCAGCAATTAAATTCCAAGAATAGATTAAGATTTTTCGAGTATTATTTTTAATTTTTATTTATAGATAATATAATTATTTACTTTAATTATTTCTTTAATTTTTCTCATCTATTAATGCATTTGTAAACGTTCTAGATTAAAAAAAAAAAAAAAAAACTGTGGAATAGAAACTTTTTTATATATACATAAGTGTAAAAGTGCCTATTGAGTGCAATTTTATATAATGAAACTGAATAAAACAAATATAAGAAACTTGATATGTTTGACCTTTGGGGAGGTTCCACTCACTATGCTTTTATTTTATTTATAAGAAATATTTCTGTTGATAAGCACAAAAGCATTTGTGCAGCATTTGGAAGCGTTGTATTAAGCCTTGTGACGGAGGCTGGACGTTGTATTTGAAGTGGTAGTGCAAAACTTCAGTAATCCATCCTCATTAAAATCAAAATCAAAAATGTTTTATATTCAAAAATAATTTAAGACAAAAAAAAGTTTTTTTTTTTTTTTTTTTTTTTTTTTTTTTCACTTTTTAATCCCTTAAAAACTTTGTGGCAAAGCAGTTTTTTTTTTTTTTCGAAATTCGTATTGGTTCAAAAGTTATCCGCTTTTTGGTGTTGCAGGGAACAGGCTCATTTTTTAGCGTATTGTGTGTGGCGCCAAGTATTCCGGTTTGATCCAAAAGGAAGACCGTTAAATGACCATTAGTGTCAAGTGACAGGTATCCCTTTCAGAAATTGAAAAAAGCAGAAACGACGCCATTTTAATGCGTAATTACTTTCTCTATAACTTCCGGTGTTGCTGGTCATTAGCGAATGATTGATCTCCTTTCGAAAAGCAGGAAATTTCTCTTGGTTTTTACCTTTTTTATTAAATGTACAGCCCCTTCTAGGACTCTTCCATTCTGTTTTCACTGTCACACCTGTGAGACAGATGTTCACATACTTCTTCGCACTTGTATTAAAAAAAGTTCTTAGTTACAATGCTTCTTTAAATAAAGAATGCAAAACTGCAGCAAGAAAATATTTTTATTTATATCACGTCATTGCTTGCACTTATTTTAAACTTAAACAAACAAACAATAAGATTTTTGAACAATTTAAAACTGAAAAATAGTATTATGAGGTTTTTTTTTTTAATGTTGTATTATTATTCGGCAATATTTTGAATTTAATGTATTTAAGCATGTTCTTGAAAGAAATAATAATACTACTGAACATTGCAAATCTTCTTGGTACTTTAACAAAGTCATTTAGTTTATGAAATTTGCAGAAATTGATATCCAAATGCTTTAGAATTTAATGTTATTTTTTATTTGACTATAAATATATTTTTATCTATAATCAATTGATTCTAATAGATGTGTTTATAACACCTTTCTTAATCTCCAACTTTGACACCATTTTCTAAAACTTTCTTAGCCTTTAACGAAAACAGAGAAATGCTATTCGATTTTTTAGTATATAAATAAGAAGTATCAAAATGACTGAATGAATGAATGTGTCAGGAAATATAAAGTTTAGATTTGAGAAAAACATGATTTAATACATATATTATATTACATATAATATATATATATATATATATATATAGAAATTATTCACCACTACATTAGAAATGTCCGTTATGTTATGGAGGTATTTCTCATTATCTTTCAATATAAGGGTAGGGAATAGAGATACACGTGCATTACTTATAATGTAGAATCGGAGTGAGAGTGAACAAAGAAATTTTCTACTTTTTCAAGATGTTACACTCACAACTTTATGCATAAATGTGTGGACCTAGAGGCATCCACAAATCGGTAAAATTTGGCCCGGCCCAACAATTTTTGCGAAAAATGCATACATTTAAAATCGCCATTATTCTACAATTAAAATTAATTCATTTTAAAGAACAAATTTAAAACATAAGATAACATATACTTAAAAAATAATATTTCTAGGAAAACCTATAAGCCATTGAAAAAGAACCTGTCTATGACGGAATCCGTTCTTAAACGAAAAATGTGTTGATTCATGCAAAAAGAATATAATAATACGTGTGACTTACTATTGACTTTCTCAATATAATATTATTTATGTAAATCACACAAAAGCCCCCGCTAGTTATTTTTGATACTACTTCTATTTTTATATTTTAATTTTAAATGTTTATAAGGCAATTTCTTCAAAATGGTGGAAATCCTTTTACTTTCATTTTTCAGAGACAAAAGAAATAATGGAAAATATTCAGACACATGGCTTTTTGGATGTTTTTTTTTAAATTTACACGTAAAGTTTCGGTAAAAATATTTAAACACGTGTACTTTATTTTTATAAGCGGATAAAAAAAATATGTTTGTATTTACTGTTATGTCGCGAGAATATTGTTTTACATCATTATTTTATCTTTATCATTCCTTTTTTACTTTCTTCTATCTTTACAAGAAGAAAGTATTGGATCCGTGAAAATTTTCGACTACCGGTTTTCGACGAATTTATACGTTTTAGAAGCTCCTGAACACGATTTGACCATTTTTAGATAATGTCTGTCTGTGAGTCTGTTTGTCTGTCTGTCTGTGAGTCTGTTTGTCTGTCTGTCTGTATGTGACAAAACTTTTGTGGGCGCTCTATCTCAAGAACTAATGCATTAAATTTAATAAAACTTTATATTCAGTGAGTTCCTGATATAAATTGGTGCTGATTAGTTTTTGGTGAAAATCACCCAGCAGGTGGCGCTGCTATGCAGCATTTTTTACGATTTCTGCAATAGCTGTATCTCAAGACTTAATGCACTTATTTTCATCAAACTTCAGGTTTAGTTAGATCTTGACATAAATAGACGCTGATTACGTTTTGGTGTAGATATCCCAACATGTGGCGCTGCTATACCACTTTTTTCTCGATTTTTACGATAGCTATAGCTCAACAACTAATACACGGAATTTCATCAAACTTTAGATTCTATTAGACCTTAACATAAATAGATGCTGCTAACGTTTTGGTATAAATTGCCCGACAGGTGGCGCTGCTATGCTACTTTTTTCATTATTATCACGATAACTATATCTCAAGAACTAATGCACAGATTTTCACCAAACTTCAGATTCAGTTAGACGTTAACATAAGTTGTTGATGATTAGGTTTTGGTATAAATCTCCCAACAGGTGGCGCTGCTATGCTGCATTTTGCAGGATTTACACGATTTTAGCAATAGTCATATCTCAAGAACTAATGCACGGAATTTAATAAAACTTTAGATTCAGTTAGACCTTGATATAAATGGGTGCTGAATCTTTTTAGTGTGTGCGAAATGTTTGTGAGATAGAAGAAAGTTTTGGGATTGGCACATCCGACTAGTTTCATTATAAAGAAAAAAATGTTCTAATATAATAGGTTGTGTTTAAGACCATCAAAGAGTCTCCAGGTACCTAATAATTAACTGATATCATTTTCAAAAGAAAGAATTCATTACTAAAAAACACGAAACTGCTATATTTCCCATAACTGCGTCAAAATTATACATATTTTTCAAAGATTTTTCAATCCACCAGATCTGAAATTAGAGGGTAAATTTTCAAGAAGACAACGCCTTCACCTGTATAAATGCCATCATTTTAAATAGGCATTCAATTGAAAACATATATTTTAATTAAGGAAACTGACATGTTTTTCTACATTTATGTCTAGATGAAGCAATTTGAATCGGCTCTTAATTCATCCTATATTGAGATTAGGATAATTTATCAGGAATTTTTCACTATGGACTTTTCTGTCGACGAAAATCGTAGCCCACTTTTTCTCACCCGAAAATACTCAGTTGTTATTGTTAGACACATTTTATCGCACAACTTCTAAATGTAGCAGCAAAGTTAGACACAACTTTTAAATATAGCACAATTTCAATTTCAACATCATCATCGAAAAAGGAAAATATAATGTGCTTTTGAATTAAATTCATTTGAAAATTGCAGGTCAATTTAGTGATTTTAATAGTTTCCAAGCATGGAATATTTTTTAATTTTAACTCAACACTGAGCATCGGTATGCTTCAATAATGTTAAGTAGCTACTGTCAAAGTTACCACAGTTGACAATTGATTGCTCAGACGAAAAAAAAAAATCATAAGATCAGATTACTTTTTTGATACAGCACTTTGGCGCTAAACTGAAATTTGTCACGAAAATGCAAATTTTCATTTTATGTTGAACATAAAATGATTACTAAATTAAATTGAATTGATTGAAATATATGTTGCATCAGAATATGCTCGGAATTGCACGTTTATTTAAAAAAAAAAAAAAAAAAAAAAAAAAAAAAAAAAGAAAGGAAGAAAGTTCCATTGTGTATGTCAAGTTATAAGAGGAAAATGATTCCAGATCGGAAAAACGGACAACTATCCCGATTATAGAAATGGAATGAAGAACCCATACAAAGAATAAAAACATTAAAAATCATCCTCATCTGCAGATCATATATATTATTTCTGTTGTCAACATCCCTTTTTCTATGCATTTACAAAACGCACAACAATGAATGAGGTAACATTCGAAAGGTTTTTGAACCGGCTTCTGACATACTTACACTCACATTTCGTTAAAATATGTTTGTTGGTTAAAAATTGTAGTTCATTAAAAATGAAATTGGCATTGTTTTCATAAAGGAAATGATAGGTTTCTCAAATCAGTTGTGATAATAAAATACCGCATTATATCATGCCCATCAAAGATTTAAAAAAAAAAGCACAAAAAAGGTAAAATGTGATATATCCGCACACGTTTATTTATTATCTATGATTGAAAAGCAAAATTGAAATGGAGATGTTTAGAAGAAAAATACACTATTGATTGATCGAGGCAGTGGTATTTCACGTGTAGTCTAAAAGGTATGCTTTGTTATATTAGATTACATTGTATATAATATGTATTCAATTTATTTTTTTCCCCATGTTTTTCCCAACGCGGATGATGTCATCCTCTAATGCAATTAAAATACGATTGTTATTTTTTTTCTCGCGCATGTTTTTTGTTATCTTCGATCAGTTTTAACTGTAACTTTGGTGGAATAAATGGTATGATATTCTGGCTTCACAAATGTTGTTTGCAGATATTTTTATCTTTAATTTTTCTTTAGAAATTTGAACCTGCATCTAAAAAATATTAGATATTGCTAAAATATATCAGACTGCAGTGCGAAATCTTCGCACGGACTGGTTTATTATTATTATTATTGTTTAACAAAAATACAGTTTTACATAAACATTCATTAGCTGAAAAGAATGGCTCCGTTACAGACGATATGAGTTTGAAACGAAAGTTTATTGAATAGGACATTTTTAAACTATTTTATTTCTTCGCGTTTCGACGTGTTCCAACTTGCGTTTAATAATGTTTCAAAATGTTGAGTAAAGGATAAATGCTTTCTAAACGTTATAAAAAAAAATCGCGCCGCGAAACTATTTGGCTCTGGCAGGCAAGAATATTGGAGTGATTTCGAATCAAATAGATTTTTCATTTTTCGATAAATAACTTATATTTTGAGTGATAAGCAAATTTTGTCTTATAAAGATCTTAATCAGACTGTCGCACCAAACGTTAGCTTTGTCAGCGTTTATTAAAGACCTCCGGCCTTTATGGAAAAACTATTCGATTTCATAGCTTCTGAATAAGAACACCTACTAGTCTCAGGCGTTTATAGGAAAAAATGGATTTAGGAATATCTCAGAAATTAGCTACTTTAGATTTGAAAACAGGCTCATCTCATCTTGCTACTTTCTGACGCATTCGTGATTTGTAAACTGTACATGAATACAATTATGTATATTATTTCAGATGTCAATATCCCTTTTTCTACGCATATACAAAACATACACGATGGTTAAGATATTATTGGAAAGGTTATTGAACAGGCTTTAATGAGTACATTCACATTTATTTAAAACATGTTGTTTAATCAAAAATTTAAGTTAATAAAAAATGAGTGCAAAAAACGCATCGACAAAAAATATCAAACTTTGAAGTGAGGAAAAACCTACTGGCTTTCAGATATTTGTATTAAGATTCTAAAATTGTAGTAATTTTTCATTCTTATCTAAAAATATAGCGCCTTTTATAAAATTTGAACTTTTAAGGGATTTTCGAAACATGTGAAAATAACCATGAATTGCAAATGTATTATTAATGAGATACAGATGTCTCTTGTTGGCAAATCAAAATCGCAAGCAATATAAATTTTTGCTTTTTTTCTGAAATGTTATTGAGTTAGCTCGGCTCTTCAATAATAATAATAACTTATTACTATTTATGTGGTTTTTAGTATAGGGTATTGTTTATTTATGTGAGCTGGAAACATTCTAAATTTTAAGCTATGTAAATAAATACCTATTACACTAAAAATATAACACATGCTTGTACTATACGTAAAAAAAATAAATATTTGTTTATGTTTTAAAATTATACTATCGGGCGTGGCCCCCCAATATGTTGCATTTGCGTGGCATGATATCTTTTTTTAAGGGGGTGGGGGAAGGGGGATCTAATTAAATTCAACATTTAGAAAACATTCAAAACATTAATTTTATTAAATTTCATATTATAAAAGTAATCATGCTTACAATCTTCAATATGAATGAAAGAAAATTACATCTTGCAAGTTACGTGATTCTGTTGAAATTAGAGTAGGATGCATTTGTAGGAAAATGGCGACATACGGGCAATAAAATTCCATTGAACTAGATGATTTGGGATAAAAATTTGGAGAGCTTGATTGCCATCTAATGTTTCTTCATTTGCCTAACTCGTTTTCAGGCTTTTCTCAGATGCAAACTGACTAATTTCTGGCACATTTTAGGTAGATTTCGTAAGAAATACTACCTATTACATTCTCAAGTTGGAAATTTTGAAAAACTTTTGCAGATCTACGCCGATCATGACTCCCAGAACCCAAAACCACCCCCAGTTCAAAACTTTATATCTATCTATCTATCTGTCTATGTCACTTTTTTATGGACACGATAACTGGAAAAATTCTGCATAAATCTCTTCCAAACTCATACATAAAATCAAGGGGCATAAAATCTCGGTCAAGTTTGTTAATGGGCAAAATCGAACAAAGGGAGGGGGGGGGAATGGGGGGCTTTTTGTGAAAACAGAAAAAAACCCATAATTTCTTAATTATTGTACGTATCGAATCCGTTTAAAGTTATTATTACTTCTAGGAAAAGGGCCGAAAATTTATGTATGACAGATTTTTGATATAATTAAAAATGGCTCCAAGGGGGGAAAAAGGGGGGTTTTAGAAGAAAAAAAATCACAGCTTCGTCAATTCACAAGATATCAAATCCGCGTAAATCCTTATATATTATTTCTCCTGTCAACATCCCTTTTACTCAGAAAATATGAAACGCAGAACAACGAATGAGATACCATATGAAAGGTTTTAGAACAGGCTTCTGACATAGCCCACTTAACAAATCGGTAAAACATGTTTTTGATTAAAATTTGCTGAAATTGAAAAATTAAATCGGCATTGTTTTCATGAAAGAAATGAAAGGTTTTCCTGAAATTATTGTTGCCAAAAAAAAAAAAATACCACATTATAGGATGCTCATAGCAATTATTATAAAAAACACCGCACGGGTTTATTTTATACTTATGATTAAAAAGCGAAATTGAAATTGAAATGTTTAGATTGATATTTCTAAGTCCCATGGTTTTCCCGAAGCGGATGACGTCATCCTCTAATGCAGTCAAAATACGATTGTTAATTTTTTTTTCTCGCGCGTGCCTTTAGCAATCTTGGATCAGTTTTTAGTCTAACTTTGATGGAATAAATTAGATGATATTCTGGCTTGACTAACAACTAAATGTTGTTTGCAGATATTTTTATCCTTGCTTTTTCTTTAGAAGTTTAAACCTGCATCTAATAAATATTACATATTGATAAAAAATTATACTTCTCTATTATCCCGTCGACCACTTTTCATAACAAAAAACTATCGCCAAATAAACGGGAGAACGTTGCCATTGGAATATCAAAAAATAAATAAAATATAAGAATTTAAGGACACAATTGTTATTTTAATTAATAAAATAACTACTAAATCAGTAAAACATAATGAAAAATACACGCAAATGTCGAATGTAATACCACTAGATGACGTAACAAACACGCATAATGATTCTGACATCAAGTAAATGGGACTGCATTTTTGGCGTTTAATCTTACAGTTTGTCGGTAGTTTTTAGTTATGAAAAGCGGTCGACAGGTTAATAGAGAAGTACCTAAAAATATTAGATTTCAGTGCGAAATCTTCGAACGGGCCCTCTGGTTTATTATTAATCCTCTTAATATTATCTAAAACTTTTATATTGACAAGTTTTTTATAGGACCAACCGTTATAGCAAAAAAAAAAAAAAAAAAAAAAAAAAAAAAAAAAAAAAAAAATTAAAAACAAAAAAATCCCTGCCGGCTCCGCCTGCAAACAAGTTATTTTTCGAAGTAGGCGGTTCCAACTCCCGCATCTTTTCGAAACTGATACATAAAATCAAGGGGCATAAAATCTCGGTCAAGTTCGTTAATGGGCAAAATCGAACCAAGGGGGGATGGGGGGGGGGCTTTTTGTGAAAACAGAAAAAACCCATAATTTCTTAATTATGATACGTATCGAATCCGTTTGAAGTTATTATTACTTCTAGGAAAAGAACAGAAATTGATGTATGACAGATTTTTGATATCATTAAAAATGGCCCCAAAAGGAGGTGGGGAGGGGGGGTTTTAGAAGAAAAAAATCCATAACTTCGTCAATTCAGAAGATATCAAATCCGTTTAAATTTATTATAAATCCTCTTAATATTATCTAAAACGTTTATATTGACAAGTTTTTTATAGGACTAACCCTTATAGCAAAAAAAAAAAAAAAAAAAAAAAAAAAACCCTGCCGGTTCCACTTGCAAACAAGTTAGGTTTCGAAGTAGGCGGTTCCATCTGCCGCATCATGGCAGAAAGGTCATTTCTTCCGCAATTCCCAACAAACAGGCGCCCAACGGTCTGCGTCTTCGAAATCTACCTGTGCCTGTAGGCCGAGCCGTCAGGGATTTTTTTAATTCCTTTTTTGTTCGTAAACGTATTAAATTGGCAGGTGCACTTATTCAGAAACTATGAAAGCGAACTTTTTTTCCATTTATCGGAAAAAAGAAGCGGATTTTTCGAGATATATAGTCAAATTTGGCGTTTTGAACCATTCTTTCGGACGCGACAGCGAAGGAAAGAGAAAACCACCGTCCTTCGACAATAGTAACTTATATCTCAAGATTTTATACATTTATCGGAAAAAGAAAAAAACTGTTCGATTACAAATAAGTTCAATGATCGTGCCTGCAAGTATCATGCAAATGAGTCAGCAAATGTGTTATAAAACTGCGTATAGTTGAGCGGGAAAAAATATTTTTTTGAGAACCGCCTTAAGTATGAATTCGACCATGCTAGTTAAGTTCTGAAGGTGGCCCACCAATTGCTTTGGTTTCGACATAAACGTTTAATATATATGCTCTGTAAAATGCTCTGTCGTTTAATATATATGCATGTTCAATCCATTCTTAAAATTCCAGGTGAATTACATGGTCATGATACATATTGTTCTACATGTTATTTAAATTTTAAAAGTTACAAGAAAGCTAATATCTCGGAAACTAGTTAAAATTTTAAAGTTCTGTGAGTTATTATGACATCCCCGGATTAATGCAAAAAACTGCTGCTAATTTCATCGCACTGCATTCCATATTATGTAGGAGTTATGAAATGGAAACAGACAGGCAGATTTTCATATAATAGATATAAAAATAGTTTTTTTTTAAAAATTCTATGCTGAATGAAATTCATATACTATATGAAATTCATCGTTACTTGACAACATGAAAACATGAAAAATTTTACTTACAAAAGGGGAAACATTTAATGTTTTATTATTGTTGTAATTTATTTACTTTTTAAATATATTTTTTTATTATTTCAGCTATTCAAAAATATGAGAAATAATACTATTTAGAAAGTATCTTGAGTCTATCTTAAGATGGCTAATATACTATTTAATAAATATTAAAAAATATCTTACCAGACTTTCGAAAAAGGAACGATAAAATATTTAAAATAATACATATTTTTAAATCAAGATGTTTTCAACTTTCTGACAGGCAATCAAATTTGATTTTCTTCTTGAAATACAATCCAATTTTTAAAGAATTAATGAAAAAATATTCTGTAATCATATTTCTAATATTAATTACAAATACATATATTATTCACATTACTTATAATTAAATATTGTTTTCCATTTAAAATAAAATTGAGCCTTTTTTAGTTTCCGGACACATATAGTGTAAAGAAAGTATTGTAATAAAAATAAAACCCCGATTATGGAAATTTTGGTTTATCATTACATGTGTTTCTGAATTGGAAATGTTTATTTTACAATGTTTCCATATGTGTATATGTGAGAATGCATGTACGTAGGTACTTTGTAACATTTTCATGTCCCCAGCTATCATTTATGTTGGTTTGCGATTACAATTATGGGTGTGCGTGTGTGAATAAACACGATAGTGACTAAACTGTGTTTCCGATTGAAGTCTTATTTGGTGAAGATGTTATAGCTTTCCTATTTATGAAAATTTCCTTTTATTGAAAAAGACTAATTCTTGACGTTATTTACTCTTATAGAATATGAAAGAAGTGATACACAATAAGATTTCATCAGATCTATGCATTTTTAAAATCTGCGAAAAGGGAAATAAAATTAATAGATATAATTAAAATTGTTTAAAAAATATTTTATTTTTTATTACTTTCTTTTAAATAATTGATTAACATTGGAATCATAGTATATTTTTGTTTGACATCTGTTATAGTCTTGTCGCCTTATGCGGTCACCGTAGTACTTCTCCTAGCCTTGAGACCTTAGTCTTATGGTATTTGCTGCCACCACCGGTGTTAGACTGATACCGGACACGGATGTACAGTATGATAAAATTTAGTTCAGTTAGAATATTCACATTTAGCAATTTTCGCTAATCGATGGAAATTCACTCGAAATCTTTTGTACAGCCCTGTCTATTATCTGAAGATTTTTGTACACACCACCTATTAATCTAAAAGGCAACTTAAAACTCACTTGCAGAAATTACCAAATGTAAACGACAATGTATCTTTTTTTTTTGCGTAGCCCTGTATATGAATTTATTTATATTCCACAAACATCTAATTAGTCTACTTAATATAGTTCAAAAGGAAAATGCGTAACCACAATTAAAAACTATCCTTAAGCAATTCACGCCATAGTCTGTAATACTTACGTATTCCCTTGTGTAGGATGTATATGATCAACTGAGTTTATAAACACACACGGACTATGAAAAAAATAGTTAAACTTCAAAACGCAAACCAAAGTTGAAAACGCACTTATCACACATAGACTGTAAATATTGCACATGTACTGTAACCAATATCTTTTGCGTGTCCCTGTAAATAAACGCAATGCGCACAAGAGAGCAATTTATAGTGCACTTCAGTAATGCATATAATTTTCATTATGTTTGAAATAGTGAAATATCACTAAATTACACTGCAAACGATTTTTCCCCATAGAACGATGCATAACAAAATTCTTTTGTTTGACCCTGTAAATGAATAATAAATGCTTTGCACCCCATATTCTATAAAAAGCATGTTTTAATGCGCTTCATAATTATATATTAATTTCATTATGTTTTAAATGAAGTAGCGTCATCAAAATGTACTTGAAACGATTATTCCCCATTGTGTGTCATGTAACGGATTACTTTTGACTGTCCCAGTAAAAAAACTAGAAGTGCTACACACTTCAGTTGAAATAGGGAACATGCTATAGATAACGACAAAAACATAAAAATTTCAGGGCAATCCGAGCATATTTACGGGAGTTAGAGCACGGACAGATGGCCAAACAAACCGAAGTCATAAACACTTTTCAACTAGGATGGAAAGTGTTAAAAAAGGTCTAATATGATTAATTGGTATCTGAGCAATACCAGCAAATTTTACGGGTTTACGAGTAAAAATAATTTGAAGAGTTCTCGAAATCTGAATTAAATTTACAAAGTATAAATAAGAAATAAATAAAAGATGATATAATAATTTTAACTACTGATGCATTAGATAATTCTCAATTGTTTGAAACACAAAAAGATTCATGTAACGAAAAGAAAAAAAAAAAAAGATTACTACAATAAATTCTACATACTAAATTTAAGAATGTTTTCTTGCACTTATAAAGCAAGAGATTAAATAATAAGGTATAATTTATTTATCACCTTTTTATTTTATATTTCTGTGTTTCTTTAGATATAATAATTAGTTGTTCAAAATATTGAACTCAACATTATAAAACCAATGGAAATGTATATGATTACATATAATTAGTGTTAGGCTGTTCTCAAATCCAGACTGGCTACTTTCTGACACATTTTTAAATTCATTTTTATTCGCAAATGCATTAAATTGATAGGTACTCTTATTCAGAAACTTTATAATCGAAATACGTTTACCATTTTTTGATAAAGACAGAAGATTTTTCAGAAAATACTGTCAAAGTCGGCGTTTTGAGCCGAATTTCTGACACCGCAGCACGGAAAAGGGAGAAAAAACGTGTCATGTGACAGGAATCACTTATAAATCGATAAGTAATTTATTTATATAAAAAAATTGAAAACTCATTTCTATTCCAAATCGCTTCAATAGTCAGGCCTACCAATTTTATGCCCCTGGGTTTAAAAATGAGTTAGAAAATGTGTCAGAAAGTTTGGCGTTGTTTAGCAAGTCATTTGAGAACCACCTTAATGAAACTAGCTGAAATACACTAAATTCTGAATCCTGCATTTTTACAACAAAATAACCGTATTACATTCTTTACTATTATGCCACACATCCAGAGAAGTTCATAATAATACATTGAAGTTCCTTGACACATGTATGCACCGAAGGCACCGAATTTTAAACGATAACAAACTGAAAAAAAGATTCACCTGTCCCTTTTAAGTTGTTCTAATAACTAAAACCTGCTACTGATCAATCTTTAAAAACAGGAAGAAGTATGTCCGTGGTAAGGGGGCGTATATCAAGTTATTTTCCGTTGCACCGGAAGTCTCAATTATCTGAAGTCTTAATGAGTTTTCGCGGCAGGGGATGAATTGGAAAACCTTTCTCCGTAAGTTCGCAAATCACAGATGTTTGTCCAAAAATGGCGCGTTTTATGGCTTGGTTTATCCAAGTTTTTTAACGGAAATCTCATTTATCTTCTATTTTCTCACACTAGTTTGAGTGATCGTTATTGGGTCAGATCGGAAGGAATCGTGTGGCGCGCAGGTAGAAACAAAAGAATTGACAAAGAGGACGTCCGGGAGGACTCATTATTTCGGCCTGGTATAGATTATTTTATGGAAACTGAAAATTGTCACTGTTATCTATGTTTGTTTAAAAATGTTGTAAAACTTTGAACCTGTTTTTCTCGATGCAATGTTTTACGAATCGGTACCAGGTAGAACTCGAGATTAGATCAATCGATTTTGTTGAAATTTTATACTTTTATAGTATATACTATATTTTAGTCCCTCACAGATGCGTTTTTCAATATTCGGATTGTAAATATATATTTTTTTTTTTTGTTCAAAAGTTATCCGCCTTTTGGTGTTGCAGGGAACAGGCTCATTTTTTAAGCGTATTGTGTGTGGCGCGCAGGTAGAAACAAAAGAATTGACAAAGAGGAATTCCGGGAGGATTCATTATTTCGGCCTGGTATATATTATTTTATGGAAACTGAAAATTGTCACTGTTATCTATGTTTCTTTAAAAATGTCGTAAAACTTTAAACCTGTTTTTCTCGATGCAATGTTTTACGAATCGGTACCAGGTAGAACTCGATATTAGATCGATCGATTTTGTTGAAATTTTATACTTTTATAGTATATATTATATTTTAGTCCCTCACAGATGCGTTTTTCAATATTCGGATTGTAAATATATTTTTTTTTAAGTTCAAAAGTTATCCGCCTTTTGGTGTTGCAGGGAACAGGCTCATTTTTTAAGCGTATTGTGTGTGGCGCGCAGGTAGAAACAAAAGAATTGACAAAGAGGAATTCCGGGAGGATTCATTATTTCGGCCTGGTATATATTACTTTATGGAAACTGAAAATTGTCACTGTTATCTATGTTTCTTTAAAAATGTTGTAAAACTTTAAACCTGTTTTTCTCGATGCAATGTTTTACGAATCGGTACCAGGTAGAACTCGAGATTAGATCAATCGATTTTGTTGAAATTTTATACTTTTATAGTATATACTATATTTTAGTCCCTCACAGATGCGTTTTTCAATATTCGGATTGTAAATATATATATTTTTTTTGGTTCAAAAGTTATCCGCCTTTTGGTGTTGCAGGGAACAGGCTCATTTTTTAAGCGTATTGTGTGTGGCGCGCAGGTAGAAACAAAAGAATTGACAAAGAGGAATTCCGGGAGGATTCATTATTTCGGCCTGGTATATATTATTTTATGGAAACTGAAAATTGTCACTGTTATCTATGTTTCTTTAAAAATGTCGTAAAACTTTAAACCTGTTTTTCTCGATGCAATGTTTTACGAATCGGTACCAGGTAGAACTCGAGATTAGATCAATCGATTTTGTTGAAATTTTATACTTTTATAGTATATACTATATTTTAGTCCCTCACAGATGCGTTTTTCAATATTCGGATTGTAAATATATATATTTTTTTTGGTTCAAAAGTTATCCGCCTTTTGGTGTTGCAGGGAACAGGCTCATTTTTTAAGCGTATTGTGTGTGGCGCGCAGGTAGAAACAAAAGAATTGACAAAGAGGAATTCCGGGAGGATTCATTATTTCGGCCTGGTATATATTATTTTATGGAAACTGAAAATTGTCACTGTTATCTATGTTTCTTTAAAAATGTCGTAAAACTTTAAACCTGTTTTTCTCGATGCAATGTTTTACGAATCGGTACCAGGTAGAACTCGAGATTAGATCAATCGATTTTGTTGAAATTTTATACTTTTATAGTATATACTATATTTTAGTCCCTCACAGATGCGTTTTTCAATATTCGGATTGTAAATATATATATTTTTTTTGGTTCAAAAGTTATCCGCCTTTTGGTGTTGCAGGGAACAGGCTCATTTTTTAAGCGTATTGTGTGTGGCGCGCAGGTAGAAACAAAAGAATTGACAAAGAGGAATTCCGGGAGGATTCATTATTTCGGCCTGGTATATATTATTTTATGGAAACTGAAAATTGTCACTGTTATCTATGTTTCTTTAAAAATGTCGTAAAACTTTAAACCTGTTTTTCTCGATGCAATGTTTTACGAATCGGTACCAGGTAGAACTCGAGATTAGATCAATCGATTTTGTTGAAATTTTATACTTTTATAGTATATACTATATTTTAGTCCCTCACAGATGCGTTTTTCAATATTCGGATTGTAAATATATATATTTTTTTTGGTTCAAAAGTTATCCGCCTTTTGGTGTTGCAGGGAACAGGCTCATTTTTTAAGCGTATTGTGTGTGGCGCGCAGGTAGAAACAAAAGAATTGACAAAGAGGAATTCCGGGAGGATTCATTATTTCGGCCTGGTATATATTATTTTATGGAAACTGAAAATTGTCACTGTTATCTATGTTTCTTTAAAAATGTCGTAAAACTTTAAACCTGTTTTTCTCGATGCAATGTTTTACGAATCGGTACCAGGTAGAACTCGAGATTAGATCAATCGATTTTGTTGAAATTTTATACTTTTATAGTATATACTATATTTTAGTCCCTCACAGATGCGTTTTTCAATATTCGGATTGTAAATATATATTTTTTTTAAGTTCAAAAATTATCCGCCTTTTGGTGTTGCAGGGAACAGGCTCATTTTTTAAGCGTATTGTGTGTGGCGCGCAGGTAGAAACAAAAGAATTGACAAAGAGGAATTCCGGGAGGATTCATTATTTTGGCCTGGTATATATTATTGTTGGAAATCTGGACAAAATCTTGTCCCCCTTTCTCTGTCAAGTGGTTTGTTCGGGAGTAAAATCGTTCCGAACCGGTTTTTCTTTTTGCATTTCGGTCGTAAAGGCACTCTCTTTTAACTGTAACTGTATGCATATTTTATTCTAGTTTGAGGTACGGAGTAAGTATATATCTAGGGTGAAACAACTCCATGGAAGGTGTGGTGATGTGACGGAAGGACAGTTAACCCCCTTTCTGAATGTTTATTTGCTATAATGTGATACCAAAGTTCCCAGCAATGGCTGGAGGTCTATGTATATATCTTTATTTAAGTTTAACATTCAAGTTGAATGAATAAATATAATTCTGATTTCTACATAAACTGTTTCTTCAATGTGCTATATACTTAGTCACACCACAGACCTTAACCACTGTGCTTTACAACTCTGCTCAATCTTTATCATGGTTATGGGCCATGTTATGCTAAAGGTCAAATAGATGCAGTGTGGTGTGTTTTAGATGAAATATATATAGCTTAAAAAGTATAATGGCACAAGTTCCAGAGTTAACTTATTCTTTCCCGAAATTGTCGGATTATAACTACTCTTCTTGGAAGCTCGACGTCAAATGTGTACTGATAGATCGGAATTGCTGGGAGTTTATTACGAATCCCGATATTGCATGTAAAGAGGATGCATCTGATAGAGATAAAAGTGATTTTGGATGGCGTAAACGCAGAGCTTATACCACGATTTATCAATCCATCGAAAGGAAATTCCAGATATTAATCGCTCAGACCGAAAGCGGAAAAGTTGCCTGGGATATCCTAAAGTTAAACTTCGAACCAACGTCACGGGCACGTTTAGCTGGATTAGTGGATGATTTTTTTGAAATGAAGTTAAACTCGCAAGAGGAAACCATCGGTTTATTTTGCAAGAGAATTGAAGAAAAAAGGTTTCAAATCAAAGATGCAGGTTTTGATATGCCAGAATTGTTAGTATGCTTCCAGTTAATCCGTCGTTTACCCGAAGAATATGATAATCTCGTTCAAATGTTATACAGGTTAGATGATACAGAATTTAAATTTGAAAATGTTTCTAAACAGTTAATTAGTGAATATGGAAGAATTTGTTTAAAGCGTAAGGACGAAAGTAAAGAGGTTATCAGTGTAGGTGATGCTTATACAACCAAGTTTAAGAATCCTACCGATAGACCAACCATTCCAAAGAAGAATTTCGTAACCAGTAAAAAGCCATGGTTTTCAAGTAGTGGAAGCGACCTGGAACCCTCTCGATGCTCTAGTACTTCACCAGCTACTCGTATGGGGCCGAGTTTAATATGCAGTTACTGCAAACGACCTGGTCACACAGATACAAGGTGTTTCAAAAAGAGAAACTATAGAGGGAAGAAGCAAGTTTTCTACAGTGAAACTACAAGGCAATCGGAATCCGCCCGAATGTCTTCAAATGAGAAAATTGTTGAATTTCTTCTGGACTCAGCAGCTACTTCTCACTTTACGAATGACAGGAGTTTATTTGTAACCTACAAGGACCTCCCCCCCCCCAACAAGTGCTGATTGGAGACAAGGACTGTTCGTCGGAAGTATTGGGTATAGGTGATATTGACTTCACCATACAAGATGTAAAAGGTAATGTAGAAATAACTTTAAAAAATGTTTTATATGCTCCAAATATGAGAAGAAATTTAATTGGTGGATCCAACATCGATATTGCAGGAAACCACATTCAATGGGGAAAAAATAAAATGATTGTGTATGATAAATTTAATCGATATTGTTTTACTGTACCTAGAGTAGATAAATTGTATATTGTTAAAGGTTATGCTTCAAAATGTGAAAATTTTGCCTTTTCGACTAGTTTAAATGCAGAAATTATACATCGTAGATTTTGTCATACAAATTTGCCTTTACTTGAAAAAATGAGTAAAAATAATTGTGTTAAAGGTATTGAAAATATTAACTGTAAAAACAAAAATAAGATGTGTGAATCTTGTGTAATTGCAAAATCTAATAGACATTCGTTTAAAAGGAATTATCAGTATAAACGCATTTCTAGTCAAATTCTTGATAGAGTGTATATGGATTTGTGGGGTCCTAGCCCAGTTAACTCGTTAGGAGGGGGGAAATACTTTTTGTCAATAATTGACGATTATTCTAGAAGGACTGAAGTGTATATACTTAAGGATAAAACGGAAGTTTTTGAATACTTTAAAAGGTTTTTAGCGAAAGCTGAGAGACAAACTGGTAAAAAATTAAAGAGTGTACGAACTGATAATGGGTTAGAATTTATTCATAAATTATTTGAGAAATTGTTAACTGATTTGGGTATACAAATAGAAAGATCCTCCATTTATACGCCAGAACAGGTGGGTGTTGCTGAAAATTTCAATAAAGTAGCAATGAATGCAGTTCGAGCAATGTTACATGATAGCGGATTAAAACCATCATTCTGGGGGGAAGCTCTTTTAGCGTTTGTTCATACAAAAAATAGAACCGAACACAGTTTAACCCAAGGTCTTACACCCCAAGAATTATGGACAGGATTCAAACCTTCGGTAAAACATTTAAGAATTTTTGGTTCTTTAGCATTTGTTAATGTTCCTAAAGTTAAACGAAATAAACTACAACCTAAAGCTTTACCCGGTATTTTAGTTGGTTATGTCATGAAAACAAAAGGATATAGAATGTATATGCCAAAAGAAAGGCGAATTGTAGAAACTATTCATGTGCGTATAGATGAATCCAAAAAGGGGGTAGAAGCATTATTTGGAGTAAATAAGTATAAGGATATTGTATTGAATTTTAATGAATCTCAAGTTGAATCAAATGGCTTAAGTAACGCAACTCTAGATCTTAATCATAAAATACCAGGAGTAAGTTTAAATGAAGACGAAGAGAAAAGGGGGAGTAAAATAACTTTAACTTCTATAAATATTTCAGAATGGAAAAGAATCGAAAAACCTAGAACTAAAAGTAACAGGATTGACGTGTATTATTATACCCCGATAACAAATAAGAGACTGAGATCATTAAATGATGTTAAAAAATATTGTCAAGAAAATAAAATCGCTTATGAACCGGATAAATTTGACTTTAAACCTAAAACTACTCATCCCAATCTAGAAACTTTAAATGAACCTTCAACTAGCGATTCGGATGATTCATATTTAAGTGAGATATTCCAACATGAAACTTACAATACTGAAATCCCTAAATCGTTTGAGGATGCACAAGTTAACCCAGAAAGAGGGAAATGGAACGCCGCGATGAGGGAAGAACTTGAAATCATGAGTAAAAGAAAGGTCTGGCGGTTGGTTGATCCACCCAAAAACGCCACAATAGTAGGAAGCAGATGGGTTTATAATATTAAAAACACAGAAAAAAATGGGAAAAAGTACAAAGCACGTCTCGTAGCTCAAGGTTTTAAACAGAAACAAGGTATCGATTTTAATGATATATTTTCACCAGTTGTAAATTTTTCAATTATAAAACTAATGTTTATTTTATTAGTTTCTATGTTAAATTGGTATCATATTCAATTAGATGTAAAATCAGCTTACTTATATGGGTCTTTAAAAGAAACTGTATTTATGAAACAACCACCAGGATTTGTCATGAAAGGTGCCGAAAATAAAGTTTGTTTGTTAAATAAATCTATTTATGGTTTACGGCAAAGCGGCCGAGAATGGAATTTTGAATTGGACAATATACTACATAATTTAGGATTTTGTAAGTTAAAATGGTGTAACTGTGTATATAAACTAAAAAGTAATGCAATTTTAGTTGTCTATGTAGATGATTTAGTTTTGTTTGCTGAAAATGAAAATATACTGCAATCTGTAACTAATATGTTAAAAAATAGCTTAGAAATTACTGAAATAGGTTTAACGAAATATTTGTTAGGTGTTAACTTTGAACTTATTGCTGATTCATTATTTATTCATCAAAAAACTTAGATTGAAAGATTAGAATTAAAATATAAAGGTTTACCTAAAAGTTATGTTAAATTACCCTTTAAAATTGGCTGTATCTTACCAGATAAGGTTAACGAAAATGAAATTGTGGAAAATGAATTGATGAAAAAATATCCATACCGATCATTAATCGGTTGTTTGTCATTTTTATCAAATAGATCGAGACCTGATATTAGTTTTTCTGTAAATATAATGTCACAATTTTGTAATGGTTATACATATAAACATTGGTTGATATTGGCAGATATAATGAATTACGTTTTTGCTACAAAAAGTTATAAAATAAACCTGTCTAATGTAAAATCCTCAAGTTTATATGCATATTCTGATGCTAACTGGGGATGTAACCTTACTAAAAGACATTCAAGTAGTGGTTATATAATTTACTTTAGTAACGTTCCGTTTGCTTGGAAATCATCAAAGCAGAAATGCATTGCACTTAGTTCTATGGAGTCAGAGTTTATCTCATTAACTGAAAGTGTAAAAGAACTAACGTGGTATGCAAATGTCTTAAATGAACTTAATTTATGTGATAAAATAAAACCAGTTCAGTACTGTGATAATGAATCTGCTATTTATTTTTCTAAAAATAGTCAAGAAAACTTTAAAACTAAGCATATTGACATAAAGTGTCAATTTATTCGTCAATTAATAAATGAAAATGTTTTTGAGTTAAAACATGTAAGTTCTAAAGTTAATAAGGCTGATTTTCTAACAAAACCTCTACTGTATATAAAATTTCAGAGAGCCATTTGTAACATTTTTGATTTTGACTATGAAAAGAAAGAGGAAGTTTTTACGACCGATGGGGCCGCATGTTGGAAATCTGGACAAAATCTTGTCCCCCTTTCTCTGTCAAGTGGTTTGTTCGGGAGTAAAATCGTTCCGAACCGGTTTTTCTTTTTGCATTTCGGTCGTAAAGGCACTCTCTTTTAACTGTAACTGTATGCATATTTTATTCTAGTTTGAGGTACGGAGTAAGTATATATCTAGGGTGAAACAACTCCATGGAAGGTGTGGTGATGTGACGGAAGGACAGTTAACCCCCTTTCTGAATGTTTATTTGCTATAATGTGATACCAAAGTTCCCAGCAATGGCTGGAGGTCTATGTATATATCTTTATTTAAGTTTAACATTCAAGTTGAATGAATAAATATAATTCTGATTTCTACATAAACTGTTTCTTCAATGTGCTATATACTTAGTCACACCACAGACCTTAACCACTGTGCTTTACAACTCTGCTCAATCTTTATCAATTATTTTATGGAAACTGAAAATTGTCACTGTTATCTATGTTTCTTTAAAAATGTCGTAAAACTTTAAACCTGTTTTTCTCGATGCAATGTTTTACGAATCGGTACCAGGTAGAACTCGAGATTAGATCAATCGATTTTGTTGAAATTTTATACTTTTATAGTATATACTATATTTTAGTCCCTCACAGATGCGTTTTTCAATATTCGGATTGTAAATATATATATTTTTTTTGTTCAAAAGTTATCCGCCTTTTGGTGTTGCAGGGAACAGGTTCATTTTTTAAGCGTATTGTGTGTGGCGCGCAGGTAGAAACAAAAGAATTGACAAAGAGGAAGTCCGGGAGGATTCATTATTTCGGCCTGGTATATATTATTTTATGGAAACTGAAAATTGTCACTGTTATCTATGTTTCTTTAAAAATGTCGTAAAACTTTAAACCTGTTTTTCTCGATGCAATGTTTTACGAATCGGTACCAGGTAGAACTCGAGATTAGATCAATCGATTTTGTTGAAATTTTATACTTTTATAGTATATACTATATTTTAGTCCCTCACAGATGCGTTTTTCAATATTCGGATTGTAAATATATATTTTTTTTTGGTTCAAAAGTTATCCGCCTTTTGGTGTTGCAGGGAACAGGCTCATTTTTTAAGCGTATTGTGTGTGGCGCGCAGGTAGAAACAAAAGAATTGACAAAGAGGAATTCCGGGAGGATTCATTATTTCGGCCTGGTATATATTATTTTATGGAAACTGAAAATTGTCACTGTTATCTATGTTTCTTTAAAAATGTCGTAAAACTTTAAACCTGTTTTTCTCGATGCAATGTTTTACGAATCGATACCAGGTAGAACTCGAGATTAGATCAATCGATTTTGTTGAAATTTTATACTTTTATAGTATATACTATATTTTAGTCCCTCGCGGATGCGTTTTTCAATATTCGGATTGTAAATATTTTTTTGCGCGATTTAAATCTGAAAATTTTTGTAATTCAAATTTGAACAGCCGCCATTTTCTTCAGGATCGAAAAATCGATAAACCCATCCGAGAAAGACTACAAAATATCATAAATTTTAAAGGGTTTTTTTTTTTTTTTTTTTTTTGAGGGAGGGGGGGGGGTTGTTACAGATAAGCAGATTCCAAGATTCATCTAGTATCGCGGAACGCTTCACTTTTTGCACATCCCTGTAGCAAAGGCCGCCGGAGCGCCATTTTTCAAACGATTTCTAAATAAGAAATTATTTTTAAAACTACAAGATACGCTCTTTCATTTGCAAAAACAAAAACAAAAAAACATTATTAATACTGTATAATTGTTTCGCGTCTTCAGCGTAAAAAGACGCGATTTGGCGAGCAACAAAAGCAGCATGCAAGCGATTTTAATGCATTTGAAAATTCCTGGTTATTTAAGTGTTTAAATGTGCAGTACTTTATGAATCTAAATTTAAACGATTAAATAGTTTATTTTTTTTATAAGCTTATATAATATATATATATATAGTTGCTGAAGTTATTTAATTTTACAGTGTTTCACCGGCTGGATAAGTTTTAAGTGTATTTTAACAGTAACTACCCGATTAAGAACGCTCTCATAATATATTTTTATATTGAATAAGTTGTTGTTCCGATGGTAACAATTGGGAATTCAAGCGCTCGAATACGCCATCTGGTGGAGAAAAGATATAACTTCTCGCTTCAGGAAAATCCCTTGCAAGCCCATTGCATTACATGCATTTTTAATTTGCTCAAAATGATTATTTTTTTTGCACAAGTTCAGATTTCATGTGATATTTATATCCTGTGTTTATATGACAATGTAAAAATTATCCAAATTTTAATTTCTAACACTTTCAAACGCGTTTACAATAAATAATGGTTTCAATGGCACTTTAGCATTAGTTAAAGGGACAATTTTCCTGTACCGACGGCTGCGATCAGCGCCTCTATACGCCGTTTTAAGTCCCAATACTCTTCTCTTGTTGTCTCCGAAACTAATAATACCGAAGTCAAATTACGACTTTAATTTTTAAAACATTTTTAATCAATTTAAATTTTGTTCTAAACCGTAGAATACGATCGTTAATTTTCTTTATATATACATATAAATGTATATGGCAAAACAGTAGTTATATAAAAGCGTATTTAAGTTAAACTTATTTAAACTAGTTCAGTATTAAGAGTAGAATAAGTTTTTGTTCTAAAAGAATATGTATCATAAAAGCGTATAATTTTTTCGTGCCGCCATTCACCGATAAATCGCCAAAACACGAAATTTTCATATTTGTTTTACGGACGTTATATCGAGGTTCCGCAGCAATTTTTTTTTAGTAAAAATATGTATCTTCATAATAAGGACATTCTGTAATTTTTTTTCAAATTTTTCTGAGTATGCGCTTATGGAGACCTTCCTTGTTAGATCTCTCCTGACAGTTTTGTGGAAAACTCTTTCCTCAACGCACTCAGGATGAGGCGCTTTTTCTAGCTGACGGGGTGTCAACTTTCCTTTAACTAGTGACAGTCCTAGATGCGCGTTCTTTCACCCTCTGTTACTGGTTGATATTCACAACTTCGAACCTTGTACGACTTGCTAATAATCTTTTATACCGCGATCCTGGTGATCCCTAAAGAAATAAATCTCTACCGAGATTTCCCCATACCTAAGTTTCTGAATCTGAATCAAGCTGAAATCTCTATCTAAACTATTTAAAGCTTTATTTTCTAAAATTTCTGTGCATCAACTTATATAAACTACGTTTAAGATCAGATGCTATTTCTCTGGCCACTCAAAGCACTGGAAAGTGAGAACATGAACAAGATCCTCTCTCATAGGATAAGAGAATATTGCACCAATGCGCAGCTAAAAGTTATGGTTTCACTTATGGGTCCGCAGGTAACTGAGCTTCGGAGAGTTGTAAGGAATGCCGTCCCGCCTTGAGTATTGAACCAGGTGTCACGATAAATATATAAAATCTAGAGTCAACTCGAATGATTGGTTTTGATGTAGCGAAAAGTTTGAAGCACCATGGTTGAAAGTTCGAGCAGAATTTCTTTAATATGGGATTTTCCCAACGCTGGATTCTGGCAGTATACAAGGGTTCTTAGTGAGATATTAGTAAAATGATCACAGCCTTAATAGATAATCATGAAAATCAGAACAATTCTTGCAGAAAATAAAACAAAAAGAACTTGGTCTTCAGTAACAAAAATAATTAAGATTTTTTTTTTTTGTGTGTGTGTGTGTGTGTTGTAAAAAATTCAATGAAAAAATATACATTTTTAAAAATTTATATGTAATATTTCATTATTTTTATTAACATATGTTAAACATTAAAAAAGTAAAAAATTACATTCATAAAAAAGGACTTAGAATTCATAAAATAATTTAAATACAGTAAAATCCCGTTACAACGAACTTCACGGGACCGCAAATTTTATTCGTTGTAACGGGAATTTCGTTGTAACGGAATTCAATAGAAAATTAAACATTTCAATTCAGATCTTCATATCATAGTTAATTATAAAAATATAGTAGTATAATACAAATTAGTAGATAATTAATTATTAAAAATAGTAATAAAAATTAGTAGTACCTTCTAATAACGTAAAGTTAGTATAATACAATGTATAATATTTTTTATAGAACTGAAAAATTGACTTACCACCATTTCAATGATCTTCAAATTGTACAAGAAAAAATTTAATGCAGAAAATCAGTGATTTTTTTTTGTACAAGGGAGCTTGAAGCTGCGGACAATACAAAATTATGTACATGATTAATATTAGAAAAAATGTTATCTGGTACACTGCTCTGTAAAGAAATAAAATTGCGCACTCTTTCTAAGCTTTCTAAGGCTTCAGCAGATGTAACTTTTGAAACCTCATTTTCTTCATCTTCAGAACTTTCTTCATCATTTTCTAAAATGCGATCATCAACAATAGACTGCACAATATCTGTCTCTGTTAATGAATAACAAGTTGCAGCATTGTCATCTGCAGTTAAAAAATCTTTAAAGCTTATGCTTTGAGACACACCAGATTTTTCTTTTACTAAGTTCCAAGTGGATTCGATCTCATATTCGACTGTCTGCTCCTCATCATGTACTACATCGCTAGATCCTTGAGCCGTCGATTCTTTATTTAAATCCTGGTCAATCTGCGCGTGTTTCCAACAGTGGGCTATTGTTTTCTGGCTTATATCATCCCACGATCCACAGATCATATCAATTGCCTCTTTCATGTTGCACTTTCTGTTTACGTTATTTTGCAGATCACAGAGAATGCGTTTTAATAACATAGTTTTGTATCGTGATTTTACGGCTCTGATAATGCCTTGGTCAAGAGGCTGAAGTATTGCAGTAGAGTTAGGCGGGAAATACTCTACACGAATGTGATTCAATATAGGAGGATCATTGTGTGCTGTGCAGTTGTCTATGAGTAGAAGAATTTTACGTTTTTGTTTTTGCATATCTTTATCAAAATTTATCAGCCATTCATTAAAGAATCCTTGCGTCATCCATGATTTTTTGTTGGCTTTGTAGATGCATGGTAAGGACTTAAAATGTTTGAAACAACGGGGTTTTTCAGATTTGCCGATTATGAGTACTTTTCGTTTTTCTGTTCCTGATTTGTTGCAGCAAAATAGGGCTGTAATCCTTTGTTTGGAAAGCTTTCCTCCAATACACTTGTCTCCTTTTAACGCTAAAGTCTTCCTTGGTTCTAACTGAAAAAATATTCCGGCTTCATCGGCATTAAAAACATCGTTAGGACTATACGTCTTGATTATTTTTTGTATTTCACCTTTACGCCATTCGTTTACAAATTCAACTGGGACGTCTTTTGCTTCTCCTGAAATGCATTTTGCCACTATACCGTATCTTTCTCGGAATCGATTCAACCATCCGACACTGGCTTGAAAATTTTCAATGTTTAGCATTCTTGCAAATTCCAAACCTTTTTCTCTAATTAAAGGGCCACTTAGAGGGATGTTTCTAGAACGAACATCCATAAACCATTTGTAAACAGCACTATCCACATCTTGAAACTGGGCATTTCGAATTCGTTTTCTGCTTGGATCAAAGACTTTAACTTGAATTTTTTTCAAAATGCTTTCTTTATCTTTTAGAAAAGTGGATAAAGTAGACGGCGAAATTCCATATTTGCTAGCAACATCAGATTTTTTCATTCCTTTCTCAACTTCAGAAATTATGGCTTTTTTTTCTTCCAAACTAAACTGTTTTCGCTTAACAGCCGCCATTTTATGACCTACTGGTAAGATGAAAATTTTCAAACTGATTTCGAGCTTTGGAAATTCCTTTGCGAAAGTTATTCAGGTAGGGAGGAGAGGGAAGGGGGAATGTGCAATACTCATTTCACGTTTTGTTAAGTTTGCCTACATTGGTTACAGCTTACTTGGACTTCCAAGAAAAAGGGGTGGAGAAAAGGGGAGAGCGGACAAAGGAAACATTCCTTCTGCAGTGAAATGCCTATGCACACCGATTTTACAACAAAGCTCGGAGAAAAGCGATTGCTTTAGAGATAAGCTTGATTGTCCCTAAGACTAGGCATCGAAAACAAAAATTGTCAAGCGATAAAAATGTACAACTGAAAGTATTTGCCGTGTCATATTATTTCGTTCTAACGAGATTATAAAAAATTGAATATTTCGTTATACTGAGATTATGTTAACATTATTTGAATACATTTCAAAACGGGACTCGCTTGCATTTCGTTATAACGGGATTTTTCGTTGTAATGGAATTCGTTGTAACGGGATTTTACTGTAAACAGAATGACAGATTTTTGCTATATCTAATACAAATACAATCGTGGTGCAATATATTATATCATAAATTTTTTTCAAATTTTATTTTTAACGAATGTTCAAAATTACTACATTATTAAAATAAAATGTACTTTATGGCTATGTGCAATGTTTAGTCTAGAGAGTTCCTTTTTCTTTTTATTCCCGCTATAAATATAATAATATTTTGTACTATACAAACTGTACTAGTTTGAAAAATAGAAAGTCATAATATTTCCTTTCCTTTTACTAATAAAAAAGTCACTAGTAAAAAGTCATAATATTAATTTCCAATTATTTATATCTATACGATATAAAGTCCTAGGCTGAAATGTAATATTCACCATCATCTGTTGCGGTGGGAGAGAGAGGAGGTTCAATTATCCAACTATTCTCTTATAGATGCACAACAACGAATAATCGAAGCTTTATTGTATTAACAAATTTTCACCAGTGTATAATCCGAATAAATACTTAAAAAAGTAATATATTAATTAATTAAAATTTAGTTTAATATTAATTAAATAACTTTTTCAGCCATTACAATATAAAATTTAAATCCAACAATAAAAATTAATTTAAAATATCTTTTTTTTTTTTTTTAAATATATCTGGTGAAATTTAGACATCTGTTTTAGAAGTTTTGATTAAAATTCTCCAGAGAACTATCTGTTGGACATGTTTAACAGCAAAACTCTCTTAAAAAAAGAGTCAAATACGATCTGTTCGTAATAAACACCCGCTAATTTTCCAAACTTTGGTGACTATGTATGTCTGTAACTGCGTCTAGACTGTAATGATAGCAATTAATGTCATGTTCTTCCGCAGTTTGTTCGATAACGTTGTCGTGAGAGCTATACAATTAACAGATTTTTCGAACAACTTTTTATATTTTTAACTTCTCTAACTTTTTAATGAGATTAAGTTGATTACCTCATATACATCGCGTATAAGTCGACCGCAAAATTAAAGTTTCCGTGTAATTATCCGTATTTTAGAATAGTTTTCTTCGCCTTATTTAATATCAGAATTCGATGTTACCACTGATAACTATCTGAATTTTCAAATGCATCAATCCGAAACAAAGAATTATGCATAAGGGTGAATCATACATAAACCCGCCTTTTTTTAATAGATGTTAAATCTCTCTCTCTCTCTCTCTCTCTCTCTGTGTGTGTGTGTATATATATATCATCATCATCATCAACCGTTTTCAATCCACTGCTGGATGTATGTCTCCCCAGATTTTTCCATTGTTGCCTGTCTAGTGCTTTAGTCATCCAATTAACACCGGCCACTTTTCTGATTTCGTCACTCCATCTTACTTGAGGTCGTCTTGATCGTTTTACATCTCTGGGATAGCACTGTAGGGTGTTTGTGCTCCATCTATTGTCTTGTCTTCTTGCAATGTGCCCAGCCCATTTCCATTTTAGCCGTTTAATTCTCTCGATGATGTCAAAAACTGTCGTCTGACTTCTTATCCACGTTATTCTCTTTCGGTCTCTTCTGGTTATGCCTAGCATACATCTTTCCATACTTCGCTGTGTTGTTTGTAATCTTTGTACCATCCGTTTTGTTAGGGTCCAAGTTTCTGCTCCATAAGTTAGTGCAGGCAAAACACATTGGTTAAACACCTTTCTTTTCAAACAAAGAGGCATGTTACTCTTCAGAATAATATTGTTCTTCCCAAAAGCACTCCATCCATTTCTTATTCTTCTATTGATTTCATTCATGATACTGTTGTCTGATGATATTTCTTGTGCAAGGTACACATAACTTTCAACATCTTTAATCTCAGTGTTGTTGTAGACGATTTTCTTTTTTGATGCAAATGAATTGAACGTCACCTTAGTCTTTTCCAAATTTATTTTTAATCCCACATTAATGCTAGATTCTGCCAAATCTTTTAGCATATTTTGCAATTCTTCAGGGCTATTACTGAAAATTAAAATGTCATCAGCAAACCGGAGATGGCTTAAATATTCCCCATTTATTCTAATCCCTTTGTTTTCCCAATCCAGTTTCTTGAAAATACTTTCTAAGACAGCAGTAAAAAGCTTAGCCAAAATGGTGTCTCCTTGTCTTACTCCTCTTCCAAGCTTGATCTTCGCTTTTCCTTTGTCCAAACGGATGGTGGCTGTTGCTTTCTTGTAGATCTTCTTTATGATATTGATATAAGGTTTGTCTATACCAATGTCCTCCAGAGAAGTAATTACTGCAGACCGAATCAAATGCTTTTTCATAATCAATAAAGGCAAGGCAGAGAGGTAAATTATATTCTTTATGTTTTCCTATAACTTCCCTTACTGTTTGAATATGATCTATTGTGCTAATTCCACTTCGAAATCCGGAGGCGAAGGCAGGGCAAAGTGGTCACCCAATATAATGACGTCACCAGAGCGCTAGCATTGCGTGGTTTGTGGTCTTCGTTTGATTGCAGTGAGTAACCAGACAATCGTTGAACAAGGTGGTTCCATGTTTCATGATTTTAGAGTGGGATTTCCAGTTTTTGAAGTTTGTGATCTAAGTTAAGTGACTTATATTACATACTAGCTAACCCGCCCGAAGTTGCCCGGGCCCGCAATATTAATAATCCGTTCTATACGAAACTTGAGCCAACCCCGTCGTAATCGAGTCCATAGAACCAGATATACTCCTATAGTTCCTTCCACCTTCCACCGCCAGGGGGCGCAGTCTGTTCTGGAAGAGACCTTTTCAGAACACTCGACCCAACCAAATTTCCTAGTAGAATTGAAATTTAACCACGGGTAAACATTGCCAAAATAGCGGAAATCGCGAAAGTGGGTTATGTAATCGATCGGTTTCTAAAGGGTTAATGTAGATATTTTTTAAAACCCAACCGTGCGATTTGAGGAAAATGAATGTGTCTATGATCTGGAGTCTACTTTTTGTTCGTACTCACATTTGAGTTGATGCTGATTTTTAAACCTGGACCGAAAAACGAAAATCACGTAAGTGAGTTTTGGAAAGTATTTTTTTTCGGAGGGTTAAAATTAAAATTTTTCAAAACGGATACCAGATTTAAAAAACAAAGGGATATAGATTAGGCGCGGTATTTTTAGTTTTTCGTATCTTGTTTATAAACACCAATTCGGATTTTTAAAGATAGGAGAAATAGTTAAAAAAGCGAAATTGACTTATGGTAAAAAACGTTTTCGAAAGGGTTAACGTGATTGATTTTTTTTTAACTAAAGGTTTCTGCCTAAACCCGATAGAACGTAGATGTCTTTAGGTGTGTTTGTTTTTTGTTTGGTTAATTTAGAGAGCCGATGCCAGATTTTATATATCGCAGAAAATCGGAATTTGCAAAAGAGAGTCCTGCGCACGAATTTTTTTTTGAAGGGTTAATATTCGTATTTTTCAAAAACAAATACAGATGTCAAAAAAAAAATGTAGATATTGTCTAGCATTTTTAGTTTTTCGTACCTTTCTCTGAATCGCCGATGCAAATTTTTAAAAATTGCCAAAATCGCAAAAATTGCAAAACGGCATACAGAAAATATACTTTTTTGAAGGGTTAATTTTCATATTTCTAAAAACCAATAGTGGCTTTGAAAAGGGCAAACTTAGATCTTTAATTTGGTGACCTTCGTTTTTCCGTATCTTTTGTATTCCGGTGCATGCAAGGTTCGGAAAACAGGAGAAAATAAAAAACATGACTTCGATGCTTTTTGATTTTTTTTTTGAAAGGGTTAAATGTAAAATTTTTTCAAACCAACCAGATCGTTCGAGACGTAAAAATATGTTCTTTCAGAATATGTGGACGGTTTTTCCGTATTTCTAGCCGTTCGCCCATGGCGAATTTAGAAAAACTTAAAAAGAAATGGAATGACCCACGCTTTGTTTCATCTTTTAACGGAGGAATGAATAAATGCCTTCTGGGCATACGCAAGCTTTTTTCGGAAGACAGATTTTTTATTTGCGATCTTTGATCAGTTTTTAATTAATAACTACTCTAATTTTCAAAATATTAAAAATCTGAGGTTCAGGTGCACCAGGAGAGGGTTTGGACTACCTAAATCTAAATTTGCAGGCTTCTAGGTGGGCTAGATTTTGCTAGCCATCGCCAACAGACACACAGACACACACACAGAGCGAAACTTTCTTTTATTAGTATAAACTAATAACAATAACCTGTTGTACTTGCATTTATTTATTGAATGTGTAAGGAAAGAGTATGTTTTCAGCTTCACATTGGTGGGTGAGTGATCGTTGACTGTTCATTAGTTTCCACTGTAGAATATATTTTCTGTCATGGCTCCCAAACGGGCAAAGTTGTCAGGGTAGTACCCGTTTAGTTGGATCAAGTGGTTAAGGTTGGATCAGGTGCGATGTTTGTCACCTCTGGGTTCATGAGTCCTGTTCACTTTGCGAAAAAGATCATTTGCAAAAAATGCAATGTTTGATTTTGATTTATAATTTTTTATTTGGGTGTATCAAACTGTTATTGGATTTTTATACCATTTTTAAGCTTTCAATATGTTTCATACGATTTGTTATGACACTAAGAATGTCCTAATCATTTAAATAGTGTTTTCAGCCTTTTTACACCTGTCGTGGCAAAGTGGCTTTAGAGTGACCATTTTTCCAGTCTAGATCAAGCAAAGTGGTAATTTTGACCTTTTTTGGAAAAAACCAAATTCTCACTTCCACTTTATTATTTCTTAAAAATTATAAATACCCTTACACTTCTAAGTAGTCACTCTAGCTCTATGCAAATTGCCAGTACATATATTTTAAGAGGTAACAAAAAATCACAAAACCTTAGGGTGACCACTTTGCCCTGCCTTCCCCTATAAAATTTAGTTCAGTTAGAATATTCACATTTAGCATTTTTCGCCAATCGATGGAAATGCACTCGAAATCTTTTGTACAGCCTTGTATATTATCTGAAGACTTCGATACACAACACATATTAAGCTAAAAAGTAACTTAAGACTCACTCGCAGCAATTACCAACTGTAAACGACAATGTATCTTTTTCTTTGCCCTGTATATGAATTTATTTATATTCCACAAACTTCTATTAGTCTAACTAAGTATAGTTCAGCAGGAAAATGCGTAACACAATTAAAAACTACCCTTAAGCAATTCACTCCCATACTCTGTAATACTTTAGAATTCCCTTGTGTAACCCTGTATATGATCAACCGAGTTTATAAACACACACGTACTATGAAAAAAATTAGTTAAACATAAAAACGCAAACCAAAGTTGAAAACGCTCTTAACACACATAGATCTCTAAATATCACACATGTACTGTAACCTATATATTTTGTGTGTCCCTGTAAATAAACGCAATGCACACAAGAGAGTGCACCTCAGTAATGCATATAATTTCCATTATGTTTGAAATAGTGAAATATCACTAAATTACACTGCAAACGATTTTCCCCCATAGAACGATGTGTTACAGAACTCTTTTGTTTGACACTGTAAATGAATAATAAATGCTTTGCACCCCCTATTCTACAAAAAGCATGTTTTAATACGCTTCATAATTACATATCAATTTCATCATGTTTTAAATGACGTAGCATCATCAAAATGCACTTGAAACGATCATTTCCCATTGACTTTAATATAAGAGAATACTTTTGACTGTCACTGTAAAAAAAACTATAAGTGCTACACACTTCAGTTGAAATAGGGAACATGCTATAGCAAACAACAATAGCATACAAAAATTTCAGGGCAATCCAAGTATAGTTACGCGAGTTAGAGCACGGACAGACGGCCAGACGGCAGTCAAACCGAAGTCATAAACACTTTTCAAGTAAGTTGGAAAGTGTTAAAAATAGAAAAAGGAGAATGTTGTCTCAACAAGTGAACCGATAGCAGAAGATATAGGGTGAAGTTGACTTAATCTGCCAAACGAGAGGAGATGATAGAAGATACCATGTGGAGTATAAAACACCACAGCAACCGTGTTCTATCCCTAACCGTTTCCGATTTATAGCGGATAGAAAGAAAATGCGTCAAATTTGCTTCATATCTTAAAAAATCAAAATTTTTTGAAAGATTTAGATGCAAAATAAGCATATATTTAAAAAAATCAGAAAAAATATATATAAGATGACACCCTTTCATCAAGATATCCGGATTTAATGGCGAGCTACAACCACTGAAACATTAGCAAAGTGCAAAATCGAATTCTCGCCAAAATCCTTAACAGGCAATATCACAAGCTACAATCGGCCATATATATCAAAATTTTGTCCATTCCACCAGCTTTTGAATGAGACTACAATAAACATATTGGTGTACCAGTTTAGAAGAAATTTAGTCTCCAGTTTGCAATATATCACTGAAATCACTCGAGATTGACATGTTAAATTTACATAACTGGCATCATTGTTCTCAACAAAACCCATCTGTAACACGAAACACATCGTTCCAGTCACGATTTGGATTAAATGTTTGGTTTGGAGTGGATGTCGATCGCTTGATAAATCTACAAGTGTTCTAGGATCATGGGATCTAGGAATCTGACAAGCAATACATATTTGGAGTTTCTGGAATACCATCATCTACCAAGATTACTTGATGTAATTCCTGCACTTCAATGAGTGGAAATTAATTTCCAACATGATGGAGAACCTGCACTTTCTTGATATGTTGTTCGGGACTACCTGATTGAGTAACATCAGCGATGGATTACTCGTACGAGGTCAATTCCTTGGCCAGCTAGATCGCCAAATCTATCGGAACATATGTTGACATTTCAAGCGATCGCCAACAACTCCAAGACAAATTTTTAAGTTGAATCGCGTTTCGAACGATGGGTATCGTGTTGAAATAAATTTTGTTGAGAGCATAATGATGCTAATTACGTAAATTTAACATGCCATCCCTAGTGATTTCAGTGGCGTACTGCAAACAAAAGGCTAAATTTCTCCTGAACTAGAACACTGTTATGGTTTATTGAAGACTCACGCGAAAGCCGGTGAAATGGACAAGTGTTTGGTAATTTTATTGGTTGTATCTAGAAGGATGTTTGCGATATTACCGGTTAAAGATTTTGGCGAAAATTCGATTTTTCATTTCGGCAATGTTTCAGCGTCTGTAGCTCTGAAAATGGTGTTACCTTATATGGGATGGGATTTTCCTGTTTTTTTCCCTGTATGTGCTAACTTTGCGTACAGCCTTTATACAAACCTCACAAATTTGAATTTTTTCTAACTTGATGCAGACTGGACGCACTTTCCTTCAATCCACCATGTATAATTCGGAGATATGACAGGGTTGCTATGCTGTTTTATGCTTCACATGGCCTCTGCTATCATTTCCTTTCGTTTCGCACATTATGTCAAATTTGTCCTGTATTTCGGAGTTTTTTTAAGGGTGTACTCAAATCCAAACTGGTTATTTTCTGACTCATTTTTAAATTCATTTTTGCTCTAAAATGCATTAATGTAATTGTTGTATTTTTTTCATATGTACGACAACATTTTTGGGGTATTTTTTTATATTCAAATGTAAATTATATAACTGACACTTAATATTATAAAAATGGAGTCAAATATTTAAATTTTAATGTAAATGTTTGCCACAAATTAATTATTAACACACATTTAAAAAAAAAAATCACCATTCATTTCGTTTTAGTTTTATTTGCATACCTTTTCTTCTGTTTGAAGGTTTTTCAAGATATTGGAGTAATCTCCGGCAATCGTGTTACCCGACAATAAGAGTATTTACTATATAGTTCGAAATTTCTTTTATATTTGAAGGGGGCTCTGGATGGTGAATCAGATTGCAGCAAATTTTTACTCAGCGATTAGCAAATTTATGGTTTTTCATTATGAAGCAAACGGAAAAAAGAACATTTACTATTATATATTTTACATCTGCAGTTATTTTACTATCACTAAAAAAAAGTACTTGCAATGTACGAAAAATACTTTGAAATGCCAATGGTGGTCAAGGAACACTATTTTCTGATTTATAATTTTAGCTTAGGCAAGAAAAAAGTACCTGGAAATCAGATTAGATAAAATTTTGATTATTATAAAGCAATTTCGGATAACGCACAGTCCTAGTTGCTAAACTTAGTGACAAATTAACGATTATGTACATTATGGGGTTTATTTAGACAACAGACAGAATAATAATGTAATCTTGAAAATAAAAGAAATAGCAAGCCCATTTATTTCTCCGAGTTATTATTCTCATTAGAGAAAGACATATATATCTTCGATTCAAGTATTCACAAAAAGATTATTACTAAAAATTTTGCATAACTAACTTTATTTATCATTCCCAATGAGTTTTATTGGTGAAAGATCTATAATTCAGTTGACAGCAATTTGACACTATTTAATGGAAAGTAATTTGGCGCGTAATTAACATCGTTTTGTAGCTAACTCTGGTACATGTGTAACCATACCGTTGCAAAATCTTCTAATGTTTGACTTCAAACTTGGCTGTGGATCCCATCACAAGAAGATTAGGAAGATTTTATTTGATGCAAATTAGAGAATTATTTTTTAAAAAACCAGAATCTGTTATCAAGGTTTTTTTCCAGGTTAAGGCAGTGAAAATGGACCAGCGCAGCGGGCATAGCCTGCTAGTATTATTATAAATTTATTTTTTAAGTTATTAGAGGTTCTGCCCCCTTACCAGCTATGCTCGCCAACCCCTGTTCAGATCCCACAGGCTCTAAAAACACCCTAATTTTTTCTGTTTTAAAAATTGATAATATCACGAACAGGGATGATCTTCTGAATCGGGTTGCCTTTCATTTCTCTTTGACTGGGGAGATTTTTCGGTGCGCAAAGCCTCATTCAGAGTTTTCAAGACAACTGGCGGCTGTGTTAGTAAATGATTAAGAAAGATCAATTACACATTTCAAAATCAGCTTACATAAAATGATTTAGTAAAAAATGCCGCTGCCTCCCAGACTTTTATAACGTTTAGAAAAAAAGTTTTATTTTTGATGCTATAAGAAAAGTTTTCTTTTCAACGCTATAAGAAAATCGTTTTAAATATGACATTTTAAGTGTATCGTTTTAAATATGACGTAATTTTCACCATTAAATGCTTTTCGCACGTAATTGCTTAACGTAATTTATATAATATTGATGCAATAATTTATTTATTTTAAACTTTTATTATTTTTTTCAATATTCATGTGTTCACATATCTATTTCAATTAAAAATACAGTATTTGGAAATGATAGGAGAAACTGGTTTTGAATATGACGTAATTTTCACCATTCAGTTTTCAGCACGTAATTGCTTAATTGCTTTATAGATTTCTTTCTTTTTTTAAAAATTCACGCGTAAATATATTTTTTAATTGAAAAGTGTTTGTAAATATTATTATTTGGGCTTTTTAAAATATGGCAACAGTAGGTAAAAAAGTGTATTTCTAACTATGAATTAAATCTCTTTTCAAATAATGAAATTTTGAATAAAAAAATTAGAAAAAAATCTTTAAAAATTAGACAAATTTGAAAAAAAAATGATTGCACACTGCACACCCCAATCTAATCAAGTGTGTGTTCGCAAAAGATGGTTATATTGCTATGCATAGTTTTTGATCCTATAAAACTTATTTAACTGAGAAATCTTGCTCATTTCATAATTAAATAACGCTTAAAATAATATTTTATAACTGTCTGCTTTAGCGTGTTTATCACACTCTTCTCTATAAAACTACCAGTTTTCATATTTTTATATGCAACAGTTTATTATTATTATTATTATTATTATTATTATTATTATTATAAGCCGAGAGCATCTAAAGAACACAATAAATTTAATCGGGGCTTCAGCGGCGGCAACATTACCAGAAAAGAGAAATTAACACATTTAAAAATTAAAGTAATAAAAAATTACACATAAACTTTTAAAAATATTGTTTATTTAATTTTTTACACACACACACACAAAAAAAAACTAGTGTTTTTTTTTTCTTCTGAAGATTAGGGTCATTATGTTTTGACATTTTCTGCAAGAATGATTCTAATTTTCTTGATTATCCATTAACTTGCATATGTCACAACAAGACTTCCAGAAAAACAAATTAATTTAGTATTTCTTTAAAACTCGTTTTTCAAAGCAAGTGGTTTAATTAACAGCGTTTGTGAAAAGTTTATTTGTCCGTTTTCTGAAATTCCTTACAAAATGTAATAACTTAAAAAATGTATTTTGTAATTTTATGCGGTTAAATGTTTGCATCCGACTGTCTTTTTTAAAGGTATATTATAAATTAGGATGTTTGGATGCTATAAGAAAATCGTTTTATGACATTTTAAATATGCTGTAATTTTCACCATTAAATGCTTTTGAAAGGTTTTTTTTTTTTTTTTTCAAATATTTACATGTAAATATATATTTGAATTAAAAATACAGTGTTTGTAAACGCTACAATAAAATGATTTGAAATATGACGTTTTAAACATGTCGTATTAATTATGACGTAATTTTTACCATTGAATGCTTTTTGCACATAATAGCTTAATTATAGGAAAGTTTTCTTTATTTTTTTTTAATTCACGTGTACACATATTTTTCAATTGAAAATTATTCATAAATATTATTATTTGTTTTTTTTTTTTTAATCTATCAACAGTAGGTAAAAAAGTCTGTTTCAAACTATGAATTAAATCTCTTTTCAGGTAATGAAATTTTGAATAAAAAATTAGAAAAAAGTCTTAAAAAATAGACAAATTTAAAAATTGATTGCACATTCATACTACTATCTAGTCAAGTATGTGCTTGCAAAAAGATTAAATTGCTAATTAGTAAATTGCATAGTTTTGATCGTATAAAATTTAATTAACTGATTTATTTTTTCTGATTCACATTTAAATAGCGCTTAAAATAATTCTACGATTTAAAAACTGTCTGCTTCAGCGTGTTTATCATACTCTTCTCTATAGCATTACCAGTTTTCCTGTTTTTACATGCAACAGTTTTTTTATTATGAGCCGAGAAACTTAAACGTTTGCAATAAATTCAATTATGAAAGCAGCGGTGAGCGGCAAAATTAATTACCAGAATAGGGAAATTAACACATATTAAAAATTAAAACATTACAAAATTATACACACAAACTTTTTAAAATATTTTTTCTTTAATTTTTTTAACGCAAAAAAAAAAAAAAAAAAAAAAAAAAAAAAAAAAACTTTTTTTTTTTTTTTTTTTTAATATTTTTATTGCTGAAGACTAAGATATTTATGTTTTGTTATTTTCTGCAAGAATGATTCTAATTTTCTTGATTACCCAATAAATTCCATAACGCAGCAAGGAGACTTGCAGAAAAAAAAAATTTAGTATTTCTTTTAAACTCATTTTTCAAAGCTAACTTTTCAACCCTTTTCAAGTTTAATTAAAATAGCTTAACAAAAAGTTTATTTGTCCGTTTGTTGACATGCTTTGCAAAGTGTAATAACTTACAAAAGTAACTGATAATTGTATGCAGTTAAATGTTTGCATCCGACTATCACTGTTAAATTTATATTAAAAGTATGCAGGTGCTCTATATTTTTGGACAAAGCTGTATGTTAGACAATTCAATGGAAAAAAAAACTTACCGGTCACACGTCTTGCTCTCTGTCCCAACTTCCACGCCGCTGTCCCGTTACATCAGCTTGGCAAATTCCGGTGCATTCGTGCAACAGGTGGCTCTAACGGAACATACAAATGCACAAAACAGCGGACGAGAAGCAGCACGACAATCTTCATCCCTTCTCCGGTAGGAGTATCAACGCAGCCGCAGCTTCCTGCGGGCCGGCACTATTTTGAAATGTTTGGCGGATTTGGCGATTTTATTTGTTTAATGTCCTTGTGTTAGGTATCTCGCACCTAATGTAGAAAAATTTAGATTTATTTTATTCAAACTTAAGAATATAATAATCTACACACATATATTTATTTATTTTTATATCTCAATCTCCCCCCCCCCCCTCCGCAAAAATTTTTGTACATTGTCATTAAAACAAAATAACTAATGCAAATCATACTTTTATGAAGTAAAAACACTGTAATCGTAACGTATGAACACAAGACAAGAAAAGCAACACATTTCGGGAAAAAAAAATAAAACATATACAACCAATTGCAAAAAAATAGAAGTGGTATAATGGAAAAATAGAAACAGTATTTAAATGATTGCTTCATGAAATTCAATGAATTTACAAACACTTTTATGCATTTTAGGCATTTTTCAGTAAAATGTTGACGATTACGCACCCGCATACCTATGTGAATATTCATAGTCCACACACATTACTTTACGTTTAATTTTGCTTATGTAACCAAACGATGAGCTATGTGGTGAGTTAGAAACCCGTTAGAAACTTTAGAAACCCGTTAATAACACTTTTTTACAAAAAATTTCGCACATGGATTATTTTTTAAATATTTAATTTGAATGTTTTGTTCAATCGTTGAATTATTTCAAAAATTGAATATTGAGTAAAAAAAAAAATATCCTCATCATTGGCATATTTGCATTTGTAGAAAAAATTGTCATTTTTAAAATGTACTTTTCTACAATACAAACCTTTCAATAATAAATTTTTCATGTTCTTTGTTTGTAGGAAGGCTTTTGAAAATTAAACGCAGATCAACATTCCGTCATTTTTGATGGGGGTTATATCTTACTAGTTAATTCATAAAAACGTATTTAAATATATATATATTATACACTTTATTTTTTTATTTATATTTTACTTTCTAAATTTTAGTGCTCAAAATATTTTATCGTTGCAGTTTCAAAGCCATTTGCTCTATTTTAGCGAGCATGGGGTTGGAGCATCATTAATTCCGTTGTAGTTGTAACTCGTATACCAGTTGTATCGTTGTAACCATATATATGAGGATTTATCATCTTCGCCTGGATAATGGAAAAAAGCTTCAAAATTAATTTATTAATTTATAATTAAGTTCATAAATATTGAAATGCTGTATTGTCATCAAAAACATACATGTTTAGCTATATACATTTTTTTTTTATTCTAGCCTATGAGGAAGTGAATGAAAAATCTATTATAAAATGCCATCTTTACATACATAAACCAAGTTAAGTTGACTAAAAGTTTTAAAAAAAAGTAGGATTAGGCGTAATAATTGGGAGATAATTATGAAAAAAGTTTTATAACAAGTCCACGTTATAAGACAAAGACGGTGAATATTATTTTTTCTTCCCAAAAAAATCAGAAAATTGTATTTTAGAATAAAACAGTATGTTTTACAGAATATTCAACATTCTTTTCGGGATATTCATTAGCAATATTGGCAAATTATGAATAGACATACAAATACATATATAATAAAACTTTTGTTAATAATAACCATTAAGGGGGATCCGGGACACATTTTAAAAACAATTTTATTTATTGAATTAGATTTTTGAAGGGTTTTTCTTTTTCTTTTTCTTTTTTTTTTAAAAAAAAAACAAAATCAAATCATAAATCTTTTCATAAAATTAAAAAATAATAATAATAATTAAAAAAAAAAAATAATAAAAAATTAGGATAATTTAAAATCGTTATAACTCGAAATATTATTCATCAAAATCCAAAAAAATTCATTTCATTAAACAGAAATATATAAGTTTTAACTATGATTCAGCATTTTTTTAAATATTAATTTTAAAAAATTAAAAATATTTAAAGTAAAAAAAAATATATGTATGTAACTTATTTTTTAAAAATCATATTTTCAAAAGTAATTTTTCTTTCAAATTTGCTGAATCAAAAGTAAAACAAAATAATTGAAAAAGACATATTTGAAGTTTGAACCATTTAATATAGTCAAGTTGTTCCTGTTACAAGTCAAAAATAACTGTTCTTGACTTATAACAATTTAAAGACGAGAATTGTTGAAAAAACTCGTCATGAAGAAAAACGCAAGAAAGTTTCCATGCCAACCACTGTAATTTTACATTAAAAAAAAAAAAACAGAATTTCTTAATACAATGAAATATTTTGCAAAAATTTTAATGTTTTTTTGCCCTTAAATCACATAAAGAATCGACAATATAAAAAAGAAAAAAATAAATAAAAATGGACTAATATTGAATAATTAAGCATAATAAGTGCAAAATCAATTATTAGAGAACATGTGCAAAAACGGATTTAATGAAAAATTGATAAACAAAAAGAAAAAAAAAAAAATAGAAGCAATCAATGACATTTCAGATAGCTAAATGCCCTGTTATTCTTAACGAAAGCTATGGCAGTTAACAGTTACATTGTCAGCTAATGAAATAAATATCAACTATTTTAAAAAATTGAAAAATAAATCAAATAGATCAACAAAAATATTTTTTTTTTTTTTTAAAACTATAAATAATTTTAATAATATATATGTGTGTGTGTGTGTGTGTGTGTGTGTGTGTGTGTGTGTGTGTGTGTGTGTGTGTGTGTGTGTGTGTGTGTGTGTGTGTGTGTGTGTGTGTGTGTGTGTGTGTGTGTGTGTGTGTGTGTGTGTGTGTGTGTGTGTAAAATGAAATATGTGGAAACTAAAGGAACAGATAATATAAAAACCAAAGGAAAAGACACTAAAAAATTAAACACAACAAAATGAAAATGCAAATATGAAAAAATGTATATATTACTATCTGCATACAATCTATGCCTTTTTATTAGATTGTTATTATAAATTCTATTTGACATACATGCATTTCCTTTTTATAATAATTAGTGTTTTTTTTTTTTTTTTTTCTCTTTTCTTTCCTTTCTTTCTTTTTTTTTTTTTTTTTTTTTTTTCTGTTCTTTTCCGTTATTGCCATTTTTTTTTTAAATTATAGCGTTAATAAACTTTTTAAATTTTGGTTTGTGGAGTTTCAAAGGAGCAACATTAGTAATAAAATCGCCAAAACGGAAGCCACTCATTTAAAAATCCGATCCCATTCAGTCAAAAGATGTTTTGAACGAAGTTTAGGTGCATGCTCAATGAAAATTTCAACTGGAAGCCAAGACGTCATTGAGACACAAGAACAAGTCCCGTTTTCGCGGCACTCTAGAGATTAGTAGCTGGGAAGCTCGGCTCGCCAACAACCAATCAAAATCCATTAGCGGTAAAGATTTGCCAAAGTTTCGCCAGTATAGAATATATGATTTTTGAGTAAAATCACACAGTTTGTTTTTTTTTTGTTTATGGCTGTTTTTGAATTTTGATTAGTTACATTTTATTTTTCTTTGAAGAATTTGAAAAAAATAGTAAAATTTATTCTTTACAAATGACCTAAAATAATTAAACAATAAAAAAAAAAAAAAAAAAAAAAAACGGGAACTAAGAAATTTCGTCAGGGCGGGAAAGGATTCTGCACCCCTCAACTTCCCATAAAAGTCAGTTTTTAGTTTGGTTTTCTTTTTATGCTCATCTTGTGTTTCAAATCTATCTTAAACGGAGAAAGGGGTTGTTCAAGGGGAGAAAAGCCTTCTTAATGAAAAAAAAATATATAATTACTGTTTCTTTTTTTGGTAAAGTTTTTTTTTATAGTATTTAATATTTTTAATTGTTAAATTTCTTTATTGCGTTTTACATGGATATATTTTAAAAACTGCTTCCCACAAGAAGTTCCAACCAGTGTTGAATTCAGACACTTTTCTCCGGGAAAATTTCTGTGGCTCCGGGGGGGGGGGACATTGTAGGGGGAAATTGCACTTTTTAACCATTATAAGCATAACATCCCGCCCCGGACCACCCCCTGAATTCAACACTGGTTCTAACAAAAAAATTCTTAGTGTGCGATCGTACAACGGAAACCTCAAGCTCGGAGCTCAGAGATGGATTTTTGCTTTTCGGTGCGTTGGCGAAAAATCTCCGCTGTTTTACTGTGATTGGTTTCTCATGAGTAAAGCTTCCCAGTTACTAACGTATAGTTCGCGACACTCGGTGGCGGAGAAAAGAACCTGGGGCGCAAATGTTGCCGGCCCCACCTGTGGCTCCTCCTGCTCTCCCCCTCCCCTCAAAGGTATCGATCGTTGAGGCCTGTTCTAAAGATAGTAACCTGCTTCTAGCAGTAATAAATAGCAGATGCGCTAGACCCCCGCCACTCGGTCAGAAATCGCTTCGCCCCCTTCGCCCCTCTCGCACAAAACAGGCCCGGGATTTTTTGGAGGGAAAAACTTCCCCTGTTTCACAAATTCCTGGAAACAGTGTTGCATTGTGTAAAATGGATGTAAAGAAGACTAGTTGAGAGGCTACATTAAAAAATTAATTGCTGTCATTCGCCAAGCTCGCAACTAAGAAGAAATTCAAACCCGCATTTTAAGTTTTTACAAAGCTTTGAAAAGGGAAAAAAGGGTGAGGGGGGGTGCATTATGGTATCCTACTATATTTACAGCTCTTTTTAAAAATATATGTAAAGCAAAACTTATAAAAATAGTTATATTTTCAAATAAACTATTATATATTATTTCTGATGTCAACATCCCTTTTTCGATGCACATATAAAACGCGCAACTATGAATGAGATATGATATGAAAGTTTTTTTAACAGACTTTAGCCGTAACGCATTCACATTTCGTTAAAATACTCAGAGCCTGACTAATACAAGGGCATGAGGGAGGCATGAGAAACATAATACAGGGGCATGAGAAGCAAAATACAGGGGCATGAGAAGCATAATGCAGCTGCCCCGGTCCCGCATTTGTGTGAGGCGGCCAAGGGAGTAATCAGAATTTTCGTTAAAATGGTGCCAAATGGTTAAAATTGGCCAAAAATAACCAAAATTATGTAACGTATGCCTCTTCCCTCAAAATAAATAAATAAATAAAACTAGCTACATCATCAGAAAACTAATGATTAAAATTTTATTATAACAACTGGGTAGAAAAAATTCTAGAAAAATTCATTATTGACGTTTTCTTTTTAACAAGGCAAGTTATAACCATTTATGATTACCATTTGGGGACATTTTTCTTTTAGATATATCTTATGCCATACATCGATAAACAAATTGAAAGTTTTCAAACAAATACTCCCTTTTAATCAAACCATCATTTTTTCTACTAGTTTTCTACTAAGTGTTCTCTTAGAGTTGTGGCAATCTTTCTTGTGATGCCCTGTATACAGATATGAATGCAAAAGTATACCTAGTAACCTAGTACACAAAACCTAGAACAAAATTTATGTATATATGCAATAAGTATGACGTTTAATACTAGTCACTTAAGCATATTTCACGAACAAGTTCTATGGATAAGAAAGAAGGCATAATGATGCTTGCCCCGGGCCCTAGATACTTCAATAAGTCGTCAGGCCTTGAAAATACGCTGTTGGATTAAAAAATGCAGTTAATTAAAAATTAATGAAAAAATGCGTCAGATAATAATTTTAAAGATTGCTTTGTGCAAACCTCGCAGAGGTCCACTTGGGAATATAACAAAGCTACCTGAGAAGGAAATATTAAAAAATAAATTATTGTTAAGAAAGAGATTGAGAAACTTATACATTCTGATTCGCTCTACCGAATTTAATTTTAGATAGCTTTCAATACAAAAATGTACAGGAGGAAAAGTATAGGAGGTAAGTTCGGAGGAAAGCAATTCCGGAAAATTTTGGTATATTTTCACCGATCATGACCCCCAGACCCCAAAACCACCCTCCGTTCAAATGTTGATTTATATATATATATATATATATATATATATTATCTTTGTCATACGATAACACTCGTATTTATAAATCAATTAGGATGAAACTATTTGTGTGCATTAAGCTCACCAATGTCTTGACCGAGTTCGTTGGCCAGCTTGGTCCGCCATTTTGTTTCCAAATGGCGGCCACTGAAAGATTGAAAACTAAAATAAATATACAAAAAAAGTTAAAAATTCAAATTTATTTTTTTGCTTAAGTGTTAGGCCTTGATACAAGGATTCCGAAGCATATTTTGTTTTACCTCTATCTTAAAAAATGGCTGAGATAGAGCAGTTTGAAATTGTAGGGTGAATGACATTATGAAACAAAACAGCACATTACAAAAACCAACGATTAATCTATGAGTTTTAGTGAACGCGATTTCTCGCAACTTATTATCTTTCCAAATAATATAATACAATCACTTGTTAACTTTAAATTAAAGTCTAATAATGCCTAAAGTTATAAAAAAACATGACACGGAATATTTAAAAATTAATGTAGATTACATATGTTTCGGTCGCTCTATCGGCGACATCTTCAGATCTAAATGATAAATACAATATTCTCGCATATTTTTGAAAATGGTAAACATAAACCACGAGATCGCATGTCCAAGGCAAGCAGGTGCTTAAATTGGTCGAATTGGGAAACGTGAAAATTATTATTTGATTTTATTTTTATTGCTTTTTCAATCTGTCGATCATCGCGTGCCAATTTTTCGCTAATTCAAAAGAAGCGGCTTCGTTGCAAATGTTATCTTTTCGCAAATATATTTCTATAGAATCACGGATAATGGATGGGAGATAAGCTCTTGATTGAAAAATTATTTTACTATTCTTGAAATCAATCTGCAACTGCTCCTTTCTATATTGTCTGGCTAAAGCAGTAGTTCTTCTGTCTTGACAGAAGAACTACTGCTTTAGCCAGACAATATAGAAAGGAGTAGTTGCAGATTTTAGATAGAATGGAGCAGTTGCAGACTCCCGTTTAATGCATGAAAAACATTAATTGTAAACCAGCAAACCCGACTGTGTAACAGCAAACCCGATTTTTCAAAGCTTAATAATCTGTTCATGTTTCATCTTGAATAGTAAACACTGTAAATTAGCATCCTGCAACACATTGAACAAAAATAATACCAAGAAGAAGATATTGAATTAATTGCTTTGAATGAACAAACATTAATGGAAGGAAACTCTTAATTTAAAATGCAAAATTAACTCTTTCTTATAAATTTTTTAAACTGTTTCAGCAATTCACTCCCCGCCCCATCTAATGATATTTCGTTTTTGTATATTTGTTATATATTTATATATCTTATGGATTTCATGTTTTTGATATTTTTTTACTGCTTTTATCAAACCTCACCTTCCTGTAATAATATTTGCAATTTTTGCAACTCTTTTTATTAATTTAAATACTCACGGGTAATGTGCATAATTAATTATTTTACCAAAGATGATATGATAGATTGTGGGTAATTATATGGAGAAGCGAAGTCTGTTTTTAAAATATTTGTATTCGTTTTTTTTGCTGTCTTTTAAAACATAAGCATTTAATTCTTTGGCAGTAAATTTAAATTTTTCTAAAAGGCTTTACACATTAAAAAGAAAGTATATATTTCATGTATGTGTATCATGAATGTATATCGTACATTTAAGAGATGAGCAAAATATATTTACCAACAGAAAAGCTATATTTTTTTTTTTCCTGAATCATCTTAATACTTCTGATGATAGAGAATTGTGTAAAAAGACTCGCGTTTTCCGCGAGAAAAACATTCATTATATACACGGAAATTTTTTTGCACGCAATTCGACATGTTAAACAGAAAATCCGATTTTTCAAAGCTTGATAATATGTACTCATGTTGCATCCTTGAGTAGTAAACATGGTACATTAGCACCTATAACACTTTGCATAACAAGAATACCATTATTGAAGGAATTGTTTTTCGTGAACTATCATTAATTGACGGAAAAGCATTTTTGTGTAGCGTTGAAAAACGGTGCACATTTATGGTACACATATTCAAATATTAGTATTTAAGTCAACTACGCAAAACACGTTCTATCCTTTCTTTTATTTACTTGCGTTGTTTTCTTTCAAAGCAGACGATCTCTTAGTACAAATAAAAACACATAACCTGGCATCCTCTAAATCTATCTTATTTGCAAAGATAAACTTTATTATCGGCGCTGTATCTTGTTTTCCCTTAAAAATAACACAAGCCCAAAATACTTGAGGTGAACGAAAGCAGTTTATTAATGCAGTGTTAAAAATTTTTGTAAAATCATTGAAAAGAAAATGAACTTTAAGTTAGTTTTGAGTTAAAAGTACTCTATCAAGATCCGTGATTATTAATTCACGGACGAGGAGTAAATTGGTTAAAGAAATTAGTACTTGCACTGGAAATTTTGTACAGCGGAAGACAAAAGGTGAAATATAATTCAATTTAAATTAAAGCTATGCAATAACATTTTTCTGTCTATTGCGAATTTTATAAAGAATAAATTTCTAGCATTTTTTTTTAAAGCTTGTTTCTGTTATAATACGTTGGTACGAAATCCAGTATGCAATGTGTTGTAATTCACTTACAGTATGAACAAAAAACAAAAACCCAAGATTTAGAAATGGCAATATAATGTTCCACTGTCATTATGAAAGCACTTCTAGAGTATTATGGATAACTATTTTTTAAAATGTGTTTGATATTTAATATTTAGTGATTTAGTTTTCCTATTTTTGGTTAATTCTGATACGCCTCTGGAAGATATTAGGTAAACTAGTGTTGGTATATGTAATATACACTTCTGAAAATCAATCAAACCATGAAGAATTGTTACAACATTTAAGAAGAAAAATATTATTTAAAAAATGAACGTACTATAAGAATTACAAAAAAGCTGAAACATCGCCATATGCCACTTTTATTTATAATATAACTTACGAATATGAAACTTGATAACATATTAGTACCACCAGCAATAAAAGAAGCACATGAAATAATCAAATTATACCTGGAAGTATAACTATAGCCGTTATATTTACAAGCTCAAGCACAATATTTTGAAACATTTGTAGAATCTTAGTAAGTGATGCATTGTCTAGGAATATATTCTTTCGCGGATTCCAAAATATCCGTGAGTACGCTACGTTATGTTCCAGTTAATTTCTTCTCTAATTATAATCTAATTTAAATTATAATAAAGTACATAAATTAATAAAGCTACCTTTTTATGTAGGAACTGGTTAAAATATCTCTTATACTTACAAATTCAAGCACAATATTGCGAAATATGTTTACACTCTAATAATTGGAATATATTCTTCTTAATAATTAAGCAGACTCAAAAATTCCGAGTATACGTTAAAATATCTGCTAGTTAGTTTTCTTTATATAATAATATTATTAGATGATGAAAAATTAAATAAATTAGCCAAGTCAATTTGGTATGGAAATTTGTCAAGCAATATCTGTTGCGTTTACAATTTTACAAATGCAATACTTTTTGCAAACATTTTCAGATTCTAGTAAATGCTGCACTGTTCAGAAATGTCTTCTTACTGGTATACAGGTGTACCCATCATATAATCATGAGTGCACTTTAAAACATCTATAAGATAGTTTCTTTCATATTATAATGTAATTAAATGATAAATAATTGCATAAATTAGTCAAGTCACTAGTTAATAATTAGTTAATCAAGTCATAAATTAGTCAAATCACTTTGATGTCAAGTCACTAAGTTAATAGTTAATCAAGTCATAAATTAGTCAAGTCACTAGATAATAATTAATAATCAAGTCATAAATTAGTCAAGTCACTTTGTCAAGTCACTAGTTAATATAAATGTTACATTTGAAATTTCACAAATGTAGTATGTTGTAGAAACATTTTCAGATTCTAGTAAGTGTTGAACTGTGTAAGAATATATCCTTATTGGTACACAAACAGACATCGTTAAACTATCAGCGCACTTTATAATATATGTTAAGTTAGTTTCTTATGTAACATGATGATGTCGTTACCAAAAATCTTAAAATTTGGTTTCCCATCAATTATTGAAAAAAATTCAACGACTGGAGATATTATTGCCTTGAAAATAAGACCCAAAGATTTAGAATTAGCAAACTTAATCGCTTCTGCCCTTAAAGTGAAATACGAAATTATCCAGTCTACGGATGGCGAATTTGCAAGAATGCTAGACAACGGGACTTTTACGGGTCCTGTAGGTTTGGCTCAACGTGATGAAGTAGACTTAGTCATATGCGATCTTACAATAACAACAGAGAGAATGACGGCAGTTGATTTCACCTATCCATTTTTCTTCAGCGGTTTCACATTCGCCACTAGAAAACCACAGTTTTCGCCTAAGTTCTCAGCCGTCGTGCATCCTTTTACTAAGGAAGTCTGGATTAGTATAGTCGTTTGCCTCGTTATCATGTGTTTATTATTTTACGTAATGAATCGAAAAAAGCATAACTTTCAGAGCATGGCCTTAAAGACGTACGGTAGTTTCTTGAGCAAATGTAAAGTTTATGAATCAGATGAATGGAACAAGCGATTGCTGGCTCTCTTTTGGGAAGTTGGATGCATGTTCATCACTTTCAGCTACACGGCGGTTTTGCTATCATTCCTCACTTTGCCAATACGAGAACGTGGTATTCAGAATATACACGAGTTGTCCGATGCTATTATTGCAGGAGAATACCACGCAGCGACATACAAGGGAAACTTCATCCCCGAAGTCCTTACACGAGCGGAAGAAGATTATCTTCGAGTCATTGGAGAAGACGTGAAGGAACACCTCGTTCCCTATGAAGAGACGAAAGACCTGCTGTTACACAGGGACGAGAAAATAGCTCTGATCGCACCCAGAAACTACATTGCTTTTCTTCAGAATGTCTGTTTTATAGCTGAAAAGAATTTATTCGGAACCATGGAAGGAATGGCTTTTCGAAAGTCGTTCTGCTGTCGGAATCAGCTGGACGCGGCTATTCACAAGATATTTGTTGCTGGGCTGTACGCGAAACTGAATGACAACTTTCTATTTCTGTCGTTTCTGAACTCACTATCGCCGGAAGAAAAAAACGAAGTGGCGCCAGAAAGTATACTTAACTTGACTGACTTGTCGGGGCCGTTCTTGTTTTTGATTCTAGGTTACATCGTATCTACCTTCGTTTTTATTCTGGAGATGGTGATTGGTAAGAGACAGAAAATATTTAAGATACTATAGTATACAATTTAATTCAGCACTGGAACCAACAACGAAAAAAGAAATCTAATAGCTCCAAAAAACTGCACTTTTTTTTTTTTTTTTTACTTTGTTTTATAACTGAAAGGAGTTTTGTCAGATTCATGATAGCAATAACCTTTCGAATGTCATTCTGCGCCGAATTCAGCTAAACTTAGCTAGACAAGATTATTTGTTGCTCGAATGTACACAAAATTGATCGAGAAATTTCTGTTTGAATCGTTTCCTATTAATTAGCTTTCACCAAAAGATAAAAACGAAGTGGCGTCAGAAATTATACTCAACTTGACTGAAGTGTCGGGACCGTTCATGTTTTTGATTCTAGGTTACATCGTATCCAACTTCGTTTTTATTTTGGAGATGGTGATTGGTAAAACACTGAAATAGTTTAAAATACAATGAAATACAGATTTATTCTGCACTAGGATTTTTATTTTAAATGTTCTAATAGTACCGAAAAACTGCACTAATTTTTTTCAGAATCTTTGTTTTATAACTGAAAGGAGTTTTTTTCGGATTGATGATAGCGATAACCTTTCGAATGTCATTCTGTGCCGAATTCAGCTAGACAAGATTTTTTGCTGATGGAAGGTACACAAAACTGATCGACAAATTCCTGTTTGAATCTTTTTATATTAATAAGCTTTTGCCAGAAGATAGAAGCAAAGTAACGTCAGAAATTATACTCACCTTGACTGATGTGTCAGAACTGTTCTTGTTTTCGATTCTAGGTTACATAGTATCCGCTTTCATTTTTATTTTTGGGTCGGTGATTGGTAAAAAGCAGAAATATTTTAAGAGACTATTTAATACATATTGATTTGGCACTGGGACCAAATGAAAGAAAAAGATCTCAAATAGCACCGAAACACCTACACTGCTTTTTTTTTAATTTCAGAATCTTTTTTATAACTGAAAGGAACTTTTTCGAATTCATGATAATCATAGCCTTTAGAAAGTCATTCTGTTGTCGAAGTCATCTAGGCTTAGCTATTCACAAGATATTAGCTGCTGGACTGTACACGAAACTGAACGACAAATTTCTGTCATTACTTAACACACTTTCACCGGAAGAAATAAGCGAAGTGATGCCACAAATTATACTCTACTTGACAGATGTATCGAGACCGTTCTTATTTTTTATTCAAGTTTACACCGTAACCATCTTTGTTTTTATTTTGGAAATGGTTATTTGTAAAAGGTAGAAATCATTTAAAAGACTATAGAACACATATCCATTCGGTCCTGGGACCAAAAGAAAAAAAGAGCTCTAATAGCACCGAAAACACTAAACTGTTTTTTTTTTTTTTTTTTTTTCAGAATCTTTGTTTTATAACTGCAGATCGTTTTCGGAATCATGATAGTCATAGCCTTCAGAATATAATTTTGTTGTCGAAGTGAACTAGACTTAGCTATTCACAAGATATTATCTGCTGGACTGTACGCGAATCTGAACGACAAATTTCTATCACCAAAAGAAAGAAGCGAAGTGATGCCAGAAATTATACTTAACCTGACGTATTTGTCGGGAACGTTCTTGTTTTTGATTCTAGGTTACATCGTATCCACCTTCATTTTTATTTTGGAGATGGTGATTGGTAAAAATAATGCGGAAGACATTTAAAAGACTGTAGAATACATTTTGCATTATTTTCAAATTCTGTGAAAATATTTATTCAAAATCATATATTAAAATATTGATGCAATATTCTTCGCTATAAATATAAATTTTCATCTCAACTTGTGTAATGCATCCAATTTTTGAAATCCACGATGTAGTGAGTGCATTCCTGGCTATGCCATTGATGTCTGAACCTTAAAAATAATTATAATGATTGGTAAGTTATTATTATAGGCTACTTAGCTAATCACAAGCAGAGGGTCCGATTAAGCTTTGAAGCTAGAGGAAGCACAGCATCATTTTTTTTTTGGGGGGGGGGGTGCTCTTTTCATTCGGGGAAAAAAAATCTAAATTCTGCATGCAAGGAAACAGATTGGTATTCCGATGGTACAGGGTTTTTCGTAGTGAAAGAAGCAGTTCTGACGACAGGATTGGTCAAGCGCATGTGGTTATCACCAAGGAAGCAGATGTGGTGACAAGGTGACTTTGTCCAGCCTATCTGTTACGTCTGTATTACTTCTTTCTTTTGTATACTAATTTATATTAATACCATTAAATCATTTCTCAAACCGACTGTAGCGACACTTTCATTTGGGCGACACATATATATATGTAACTGATAAAATCTCTCCTGGCTACGACGCATGCTAAGTAAGAAATGATAAAGACTTCTAATCTTATCCTGCTATAGCTTTTGTCAGGCATTGATGATTGGGATTCGTAACAATCTGAAGCGCGCAGGCATGTGTCTGTATCACCAGGGCCGGCGCAACCATCGGCAAACGGGGTGGCTGCCCCGCGCTAATTGAGGTCATGATGGTTGCCAGTAGTCTCACGAGCAAACGTTTCCACTATGTATAAAATACATATTTTTATTATTATTATTATTATTATTATTTGCTCTAGATTTCTTTTTAAATGTTTGTTCGCTAGAAAAATGTGAGCATTAACTTTATTTCTTACAGGCAAACTTGATATTAAATGTCGGGGAATGTATAGACTTAATCATCCTGAAAGTAACTGCGAACGCAGAAAAATAAATATTTAAAATACTCTAAGGATAGAATATTTTACGAAATTAAAAATAATTATGCACATTAAATGTGAAAATAGTGGTATTTTTCACACATTTTATTATACATATTATATATTATTCTATGATACATACAATTTTAAAATAAATTTTATTAGTACATTATTGAAGTATACGTTGGGCCCCACTAACTGCTTCGCCAGTGCCCGTGTGATGTTGCGCCGGCACTGTGTGACACGTTTCCTACCCTTTTCATATTACAAATTATAATTTTAAGAATCAGATTTATTTTTGTTCCTGAAAGTATTCATAACATATAAAGATGAAGATGTGAATGAATTATTAGCAGAAATCATTTGAAACTAGTTTAATACTTAATCATTTGTCGATAATTCGGGATTTTCTAAAGATCCCATAACCTTTGTGAGCTGAATGTTTCACGACTTATTTACTTATATAAATAACGTTCTGTAAGTGATATACGTCAGTTGATATTCAGTTTATTTTTTTATGTAAATATTATTTCATACTACATCATACCTCAAGCAGACTTAATAAATTATTGTTCCTCAATGGTAAAAAGAAAAACAATTTTTTTCATATTTTTCATAATTTATTAAGTTCCATAAATAAGGTTGCATTTTATAAATTTTATAATACATTCAATATCGAGTAGACTTTATAAATTATCATTCTACGATGATTAAAAAAATCAAACAGCAATTTTGTTTGTATGGAAAAACTTTTGTAACTTATAATATTCATTAAATAATGTTTTCTATGTATAGGTATAGTGCAGATCAGGGGCTTGACAAATACGGTCGCCAGGTCGCCTCTAGCGACTAAGGTTTTTTCTTAACTGGCGACCAAATTATTTAATCTGGGTTTTATATCTATCAAATGCTATCTGAGAAATTTTAGTTTTTGAAAAGATTCTTACAATTATTTTAATGTTATTATTTCTTTTTTCAGCATTTTCTGCAAATTTCATTTTCAAAACTTGGACGCCATCTTGCTGAAAAAAAAAAAGGATCACTCAATTCCCTTCTTTGCGCACTAATTGAGGGAGAATATAAAAAAAGTTTACCGCTTACCGCACTAACTAAAAATCGCACTAACTGAAACCGCACTAAGTGAGGGATGTCTGTAATACGGTTAATAAATGTAATCCATTTTCATTAACTTACCAAAAATGCAAATATGATTTCATAATACATCAAACACCCACCAAAATTCATAAATTATCGATCTCCAATGAAAAAAGAAAAAAAAAAGAAACAAAACTTCATAATTTTATTGAAAATTTTATCAATAATTCTTGTTTCATTCATGGAACAAAAATGAAGCTGCCATTTTATAGGGAATTTTTTCCCTACTCCAAATAATCTTTATCAAGATAGCTACATAGATAAATAATATGTTTATCTATGGATAGCTAGAAGCTTTATTCTACATATCTTGAATCTTTGTAACCCATCTAGGGATTTTCTAATCCGATCTAGTGTAATTTAATACCTAAGCTTCTTTTCATTTGAAAACATTTTTCGAGATCTTTTATCGAACACTCTTTTTATTTTATTTTTCGGTTTGTTGTTGCTTCCTGAATTGCGTGGGCGTCAGATGTGTGAAGTGAAGTGAACGGAAACAATGAATGTAGTTTTCATTCACTGCAAAAGTTTTCTTTGGGTTAGTCGAGAATAAATAAAGTCATGAATGTAAGCGAGTGCGGGATTTTCTGAAGTTGAGGCAGGCAGGCGTCCATTTAAAAAGAGAATGATGTGGGTGTAGACAGAAATTATCTTTGTCGTTTTCAGTGATAATATTTTCCTTTTGTAAGAGACTGGGTTGGAATATTTTCTTTTAAAGTAAACACACATTGCTGAAAAGGCTTACGATGCGAAAAATAGTGTCGTCATTTTCTTTTCTTTTAAGGCTGATAAATTGCATATTAGAAATTGAATATGCTAAAGAAAGGAAGAGTGTGAACTATTTAATAAGCAATAACAGTATTTAAGTTCTAGAGTGTTTGTTTATATGTAAGAAAAAATGGTTAAATAATTTCCTGTAGAATTATTATTTTCTTTATTATAAAATTTTGAAATATAGTTTTCTTTTATTTTCAATATTCACACATAAATATATATAATTGAAAATACATTGTTTGGAAATATTATTCAAACTTTTTTTAATTTTAGGAACGATAAATAAAATACGGCTATTGAAATAAATGAAATAATTCTTTGAACATTTGAAGGAGTGATGCTTTTAGACCTATAGCTACAAAGGCTGTTGTCTCGAATGATCCATATATATTTTATTTACAGAAACACATACATGACTTCAAGAATTACATAAATCTTCTTGGACGAGATAGCCACAACGAAATTTACAACACCAGAGAATTACAACCAGAACTTCAAAAAAGTGCGTGCAATGAAGCTGGCGGGAGTCGAGCCCGCCGGCCTGATTCCTACGCTTTCAAGCGATTAGCGGATTTTTTATTCTTCCCATGAAATTTTGAGTACATAATTGTATCAAATTGTCAAAATGTCAAATTTAAAAATTGTTTGGTCAATTGTTTGTACACCACATGTTGTAGAAGTATATGCCTGAGTAAGAGGGTTAAAATGCTATGCGTAGTAAAACTTATGTCTATAAAACTTATGTAACTTAACTATCTTGGCCAATTTCAACATCAAATAGTGCTTAAAATAATTCTTCGATTTAAAAACTGTCTGCTTCAGCGTGTTTATCACACTTTCGCTATAGAACTACCAGTTTCAATACTTTATGTGCAATAGTTTTTTCAAGATAAGCCAAGAAAGTGAAAAGACATAGATTCAATATTAGCAGTGGCAACGTTAATATAACGTGTTTTTAGAATAAATAGAAAATTTTGTTTCACACGTATAGACTATCCTAATTAATTCAATTATCTTTGCATCAAGCTTTATGGCAGCTGCATTTTAGGTAGATTTCGTAAGAAATACTACCTATTACATTCTCACCTAAGTTGGAAATTTTGAAAAATTTTTGCAGATCTACGCCGATCATGACTCCCAGAACCCAAAACCACCCCCAGTTCAAAAGTTTATATATCTATCTATCTATCTATCTATCTATTTATCTATTTATCTATCTATGTCACTTTTTTCTGACCACGATAACTGGAAAATTTCTGCATAAATCTCTTCCAAACTGATACATAAAATCAAGGGTCATAAAATCTCGGTCAAGTTCGTTAATGGGCAAAATCGAACCAAGGGGGGGGGGGGGAAATGGGGGGCTTTTTGTGAAAACAGAAAAATCCTCATAATTTCTTTATTATTATACGTATCGAATCCGTTTAAAGTTATTATTACTTCTAGGAAAAGGGCCGAAAATGTATGTATGACAGATTTTTGATATAATTAAAAATGGCCCCAAGGGGGGGGGGGGAAGGGGGGTTTTAGGAGAAAAAAAATCATAGCTTCGTCAATTCACAAGATATCAAATCCGCGTAAATTTATTATTAATCCTCTTAGTATTATCTAAAACTTTTATATCGACAAGTTTTTTATAGGACCAACCGTTATAGCAAAAAAAAATTAAAAACAAAACAAATCCCTGCCGGCTCCGCCTGCAAACAAGTTATTTTTCGAAGTAGGCGGTTCCAACTCCCGCATCTTTTCGAAACTGATACATAAAATCAAGGGTCATAAAATCTCGGTCAAGTTCGTTAATGGGCAAAATCGAACCAAGGGGGGGAAATGGGGGGGTCTTTTTGTGAAAACAGAAAAATCCTCATAATTTCTTAGTTATTATACGTATCGAATCTGTTTTAAGTTATTATTACTTCTGGGAAAAGGGTCGAAAATGTATGTCTGACGGATTTTTGATATAATTAAAAATGGCCCCAAGGGGGGGAAAAAGGGGGGTTTTAGGAGAAAAAAAATCATAGCTTCGTCAATTCACAAGATATCAAATCCGCGTAAATTTATTATTAATCTTCTTAGTATTATCTAAAACTTTTATATTGACAAGTTTTTTATAGGACCAACCGTTATAGCAAAAAAAATTAAAAACAAAAAAAATCCCTGCCGGCTCCCCCAGCAGGGATTTTTTCGAATTGTATTATTCGAAGTAGGTGGTTCCAACTCCCGCATCTTTTCGAAACTGATACATAAAATCAAGGGGCATAAAATCTCGGTTAAGTTCGTTAATGGGCAAAATCAAACCAGGGGGGGGGGGGGGGGGCTTTTTATGAAAACAGAAAAAAAAACCCATAATTTCTTAATTATGATACGTATCGAATCCGTTTGAAGTTATTATTACTTCTAGGAACAGTGCCAAAAACTTATGTATGACAGATTTTTGATATAATTAAAAATTGCCTTAAGGGGGGGAGGGAAGGGGGGTTTTAGAAGAAAAAAATTCATAACTTCGCCAATTCCCAATATTTCAAATCCGCTTAAATATATTATAAATCCTCTTAATATTATCTAAAACTTTTATATTGACATGTTTTTTATAGGACCAACTCTTATAGCAAAAAAAAAAAAAAAAAAAAAAAAAAAAAAAGCAAAAAAAAAAAAATCCTTGCTGGCTCCGCCTGCAAACAAGTTTCGTTTCGAAGTAGGCGGTTCCAACTGCAGCATCATCGCAAAAAGGCCATTTCTTCCGCAATTCCCGACAAACAGGCACCCCACGTTCTGCGTCTTCGAAATCTACCTGTGCCTGTAGGCCGAGCCGTCAGGGATTTTTTTTTCTTTGTAACTTTTTTAACTTCAATTATATACTATATAAATATTGCTTTAAAGTTAACATTCACTGTCAAGTTTTATAACAATCAGTAAAAAAAGGTTATATAAAAACGAAGTTATTAATAACAATTGAATATAGAATTTTTTTATATTAACCCTTTATCTGCCGAATTATGAATCAATAAATTGTTCAATCTCAATAATTATCTTCCTTGATGTCTGAAGGTATATTAGATAATTTATATTATAATAATATGAAATTTAGATAAGGTTTTTTATTAAAACTGATTTAATAATGCGGTAGTAATAGCTCTTTTTGTGAAATATTTACAAGAATAATTAGAGTAATAAACAGAAAATGCTGTTAACGAAATATCACAATTCTTTATCGGAACAATGTAAATAAATGTATTGTGATCCTATCATTAAATAGAAAGGTTTTTATAGTTGCAAAATTTTCATATAACGATTTTTAAAAAGAGAAGATCTACACTTATGTGAAAGGTTGAGAAAAATACCACTTTATAAAATATTTAGCTTTCACTGTTTTGCTGTGCTTTCTAAATGTGATCCAGAAAAGTTTTTGTACAAAAACAAAGCATTATTATCATTATTAGACAGATTAAAGAAATTTTTATACAAAGTTTTCTCTGATGGTACTTAAAAGTACCGTCAGTAGATAAAGGGTTAAACATTACCAGTTACATGTGCAATATTTTTACTTAAAAAAAAAAACTTTAAATACAACTTTAAAAGGCTGAATTCTAATTTTTAAATTGAATTTTTTTATGACAGTGCAAATTTTAAAGATACATTTAAACAACGTTGCTTTTATTCAATAAAACCTGTATCGTAAAAAAGAAAGAAAAATATCTAAAATGCTCAAGCGAGGGTTTCACCCATATCATATTTTTGTCTTAAAATTTTGAATGTGTTTTATTTTTGCATGAACACTTATTTAAATTTTAATTTGAAAAATCGTTACAAAATTGTACATTAGTTAACTTGTAAGTTTAAATAGCCTATGGTTTCAAGAATCACACGCTTGAATAGTGTGTCACTCTTCCAAAATGTACTGCAAATGATATTTTTTCGTGAAAAAATATAATTTGCAGTACATTTAAGTCGACACTATACAAGCTATAAAGTTATGTTATAAAACCAAAAATCGTTACATTATAAAAATTTTAATTTTGCTATTTTTATTTTTTTACTATTTCATCAAATTTAATTAATTAAGTAGCAATTTTCGGTAATTAATTACTGTAACAGCTACGTTGATAATTGGAAAGGAATCTTGCTCCCGTATCGATAGCAAAAAGTTCACATCTATTCAGGGCTTACTTTCTAAGAAAAAAGTACCGGAGCCCTAATATTCTGCAGTACTAACGTCCTTAGGGTACCCCCTCCCACTCCCTCCGCCGTCACTCCAATCTGCATACTTATATTTCATACATTATTTTCAAAATTTAAAGCATTGTTTTTTTATTTAGAAAAATAAAAATTTTAAATACATCTATCTGCGTAATACTTAGCTATCATTGCACTTTTTAGTTATTACTACTTCAAAATAGAAACCTTTGTCTGATCTTAATGTTAATTAATTCCAGAATTCTACGATTAAATAAGCTCACGATTATGATTCGGAAAGAGTGTTAACACAAAAAATGAATAGTTCGCAGCTATGCAGATAGAAAAGGACTATTTCTGTTTACTCTTTATTCTGATCAAAATAGCATTCAAATGATTTGAAATGGAAATAAATCAAATTTTGAAGTTAAGACAGATTGAGATCGAGCCTGCCCAAACCCGAAGACTGATATAAAAATCGAGCCTGTTTCATCTCTATCTCTTATGTGAGCGACCCATTACGTCGCACTTATAAGTGTTTTGATATAAAAGAAGGCAAAAGATTCGAGATAGAAGGGAAATAAAAGGATCACTTAGGATTCGTTTTTCGGAAGCGTTATTGCACTGGGCTCCGAAGCGCAGTGTTTTGGTAATACAGGGTGCGTCGGAAAAACTGTATACACAGTTTGAATGATTATAACTCCAGTTTTTATTCCCATATAATTAATATATAAATTGCAAAATAATCTACATAAAATGTATAACTTTTCCTCCTGCCGCATATGTTCAAAATTATGACCGTTCTGGTCAATACACTGCTTATAACGGTGGACAATTGATTCGCAAACTTCAACAAACATTTCATTGGGTATTGTGGCGCATTATCGCTCCATTGCGGTTCCGCAACATTTGTCTATGAACATCCATTCGTTTCAAACTTATCTTTTATCCGATGAATTGTAAGTTGCGTAGGTGGATCTGCCTAAAACGCCCCCGCGATATTGTTTTTGTACTTCAGCTACATTTTCATACTTACAATAGCATTTTAAATTAAATTAGCTGACCCCCGCCCGGCGTTGCCCAGGCCCATTAAAAAAAAAAAAAAAAAAAAAAAACAAGAACGAAAAATCACGCGTCAAGCATAGATTATGTAACGCTTTCCAACGCTTCCAAAATAATGTTACAAATCATTACTGTTTAATAATCTGAAAGATAACATCTAAGTAAACAATTTGGAAAACGCATAACATATTTAAAAACGTAATTTCAGGAATTCCCAACATATATTTCCAACATATAAAACATTCTTAAAAATATCCGAATACTTTTATTCAGCTCTGTATAGGATCTATAGATTTGTATATATACTACATAGGATGCAAAATTTTAGTTTAGTTAGGAAACGCGTAGCACAGTTTAAAATTCTCCTGGAGTTCCTGTCAGTAAACGGAAATGTGTTTGCGAACTTTTGTGCTGCCCTGTATAGGATCTACAGAATTTATACACACCATGTAATAGACAAAAATTGAGTTAAATTTAAAATCGCGTTCAGCAACTCAAAACGCACTTCCAGGAATTATTGTTAACAGAGAGTAGAGAATTCTTTTGTGTGTCTCTGTAAATGACCGATGACTGCTATACACACAATATTCTGTTTAAGCCTCTTGTAACGCACCTTAGTGATATATATAAATTTCAATGCGTTTAAAATAGTGAAACATTATTTAATTAAACCGCAAACGATTTTTCTCCATAGACGTAATGTAATGGAATTCTTTTGACTGTCCCTGTAAAGTAACTATAAGGACTATGCACACCCTATTCCACATTAAGCTTCTTGTAATGCACATTAGTGATATATATCAATTACAATGTGTTTGAAATCGTGTAAAATCATTAAAATAAACCGCAAATGATTTTTCCCCATAGACCGTCATGTAACGGAATTCTTTTGAGTGTCCCTGTAAAAAAACTATAAGTGCTACACACTTCAGTTGAACTAGGGAACATGCTATAGATAACGACAATACCATATAAAAATTTCAGGGCAATCCGAGCATATTTAAGGGAGTTAGAGTACGGACAGACGGCCAGACAAACCGCAGTCATAAACACTTTTTGAAGTCATAAATACTAGGTTGGAAAGTGTTTAAAAGAACCATCAAGTTTTTATTATTTTACATCGTTAACCCGATTTTGTATGAAATTATATTTTAAGATGAAAAATTCGCGAAAAAATATTGATAAGTGATGAAAGCACTCTTTTTCTTGTTTTTTTACGTTGGGTCGTTTCATTGTTTTAAAATAAAAAGGTTCTTTTTGTCTGAACTCGTTGAAATCTTTATTGTTCATAAATAAAACGGTTTTACAGCTCGTGTCAATATTTCCTGAGAAAATATTGTAAAAAAAAATGTTTTCTTCTCGCTTTTTTGTTTGTTTGTTTGTTTTCGCGTCGGCTCCTTCAAGATAGCAATAAAAAAATAGTTCTCATCTTTTAAACTCTCATACATTTCAATCGGTTATAAATATAACTGTATGCAAGCTCTCTTTCAAATTTTGCGGGAAAATATGCATATTTAATAGTAAAAACATGAGTTCTTTAAAAAAAAGCTTTCGCTTTCAACCTCAGAGCAAAAATATATTAGAAGATCTATGCTTTCAATGCAATGGAAAACCTCCATCCGTTTTTAATCAACCCTTTTCAATACCCCTAGGCTAAACAGGCTAATCAATCAGGTCTCCCATTTATGAGGGAAGAAACCTTCAAAAAAACGTTGACGCATGCGCAAAGAGAAGATATTCATGTGGGAATTTGACAGAATGCGCTTTTCGTTTTAAATATATATATTTTTTTTTCAAAAGTTAATCTTGGTCCACTCATTATTTCGAATTAATGACACTTTGAAAAGAAAGAAAAATTAGAAAGTTATGACTCGTTAAACAGTGTATGTATACATTTTTCTGACGCACTCTGTATATGCTCAAGAACTAAAAATTATTTAGCTAATTTTTCGTTCATTAGTTCCTATTGAGATTACTGGTCGCATACGCTGGGTTGTATTGTTACTCAATGCCAAATACTGATACCGATTTTTTCTGTATTGGAAGTTTCTTTCTATGTTTTAATAAATTTTTATGAGACTCGGAATGGACAAATTTATTTTTACGTTGCCTGCTTATTATTGCTTGTACTTTCGCCTGTAATTTGTTTTGGGAGTAAGTTGGCTTTTATTCGTAGGAAAAGTTATATATCATAAAATTTTGAATGGTAAACTTTTGGCTATTAACACATGGGCTGATAAGTTCCCGGTCTAATAAAGAAAACACAACTTTTTAACAAAACTTTATAACTTTATAACTTTATAGCTTTATAACTTTAATAAATAACATAACTTGAATAATAAATAATAATAATTTAATAATAATAATAATAATAATTTAATAATATTTTAATAAATAATAATAATAATAATAATAATTTAATAATATTTTAATAAATAAATAATAATAATAATTTAATAAATAAATAATAATAATAATTTAATAAATAAATAATAATAATAATTTAATAATAAATAACATAATTTTATAACGAAAAAGCTCCAAACAGTGCTCAGAATCATCGACTCGTTGTTGTTTCACGTCAAAAGTCAACACGCGCGGCAGCCACTTTGAAAACAGCTTTTTCATAGACAAATGTTCATTCAAAATAAAACCTACACGTTGCTTGGATATCTTCAGAGTTTGAGTTATCTCCTGCAACTTCACTTTACGGTTCCCCAAAATGATTTTTTGGACTTTTTTTTTTTATGTTTTCCGGTGTAACCACCTCTTTTGCGTGGTGCATCACTGATGTCCGTACGACCACGTTTAAATTCAGCAGACCAGTCAATAATGGTTGATGTACCTGGTGCAGTGTCCAGATAACGCTTATCAAGCCAAGCTTTTGTTTGAACGGTGTTTTTTCCCATCAAATAAGAATTCTTGAAATTCTTGTTTATCCATTTTTTTGTTTACCAACAAAGTTGTTCAAATAAAACCACTCTAACGTTTTATCCACACGGCGATTCGTCATGATATTTTTTCTGCTACCTTTTAAAGGTTAGTATTTACTTTAAAAAAAAAGCATCGGTTCGGCGATTGCAACGCCATCTGTGTGCCAGACCGGGAACTTATCAACCCATGTGTTATGTTACCACCACGCTGTTAAAACACAGAGAAGGAACAAAGACTTTTGGTAAATTTACACTAGTTTTCGGTTAAAAGCATTCGATCAAGGATTTCGATCATTCGTTTATACTTTTTTTTAAAAATGGTGGTGGAAATTAGTGCTTGCACTGGAGATTTTGTAAAGAAGAAGACAGGGGGTATAATCCAGTTCGTTCCTCGGTTCTATGCAGGGCCTGATTACCGCACAGGCCAACTAGGCCACGGCCCGGGGCCCATTAGAGACGGGGGCCCAAAATGAGTAAAATTATTTAGAAAAAAATTTTCCTAGAAGAAACTTTATATTAATCTTTAATATCTAAGAAACACATACCTTTATAAATGCCTAGCCTCTACTTTTCTGTTCTCTAAAAAAGCTTACATTAGAAATTCTGTAGTCAAAATATTTTTTATGAGTATTTTTTTAAAGAAATATTTAAGATGAAGAGATATTTAATGTATTACAATATCAAAACGGAAAAGAAAATTTAGATTAACCTCAGTTTCATGACCATTTTTATAAAATGCAGGAAAATTTCCGAATATTCCTAAAAAACATGTGTAGCTACTATTTTTGTTTGAGGTGCGGGGGCTGAAAAGCTGCTGGGCCTTGGGCCCTGGACAATCTTAATCGGGCTCTGGTTCTATGCTGTAGTGAGTCGGTACGAAACACCCATATAAAATGTATTATAAAATACTTATAGTATAAAAAACAAAATCACAACCACAGTCTGTTATTATGCATGTTAATTTACAGATTCTGGTGTATTTTTACAGATGTAAATAAGGCTCCGAAGGCTTCACACATACTTTGAAAATTAGAGTAAAAGATAGTTATAGTTGTCGCTCTTACACACACAGGTTAGATGATGACATCACGTTCGCATTCAAAACACTATAACGCCTTTATATGAGAGAGTTGGTAGTCCACTACAAACAGAGTTAAAAGTCTAATTTGCGGTATTTAAAAATATTTCCAATAATAATGCGACTTCAGCTATATGTCAACTCTAACGGCCTGCCAGCTTTTCTGAGATTTTGAACTCTACGCCATTTAATTGGATCATTGATTGCCAAACCGTTTAAATGAAACATTTAAACAAGTTTTTTTTTTATAGCTGTTTTTCTATCTAGATGCAAATCAAGAACTATATTTTGAAAAATCCAGCCTTATATCTTTTCCAGAACCAATCAAAATATCAGAATATAAAATATCCCATATTCCAACTAAAATTATCTTAATAAAACGATTTTTAAAGGTGTTGCCACTTACTTTTAATCCAAATAATATAATATATTTCATTTTTGTGTTCGTAGTATATTTTTTAAATCTCACAAGTGTCCCACCACCCTTGCGACATAATTTTCTACACTTCTTATACAAATTAGTAATTTTAAGAATCAGATGTCTTTTTTGTTCCCAAAAATATTCATAATATATAAAAATGGAGATATTAATGATTTATTACAGCAGCAGGAATCATTTTAATTATTTTAATGTTTTTTAATTATTTGAGAATTCTAGATTTTCTAAGTGTCCCACCACTTTTTGTGAGCTATTGTATATGCTATAAATGTTTCAGAACTTATTGAATTCTATAAGTAAAGTTTTGTATGTGCTATGCGTCAGTTTATGTCCAATTTAATTAATAAGCCAAAAAAATTATATTTTGTCATACAAATTTTTCATCAGTTATTAATTTCTATAAATAGCGTTTTGTATTTTTTTTTTTCATAATATACATCAAACATCAAACAAACCTAATATATCATATTTTTTCAGCGATAAAAAAAATGAAATAAGAATTTTGCTTCTATGTAAATCTTTCATAACATTAAATTATACAAATAACGTTTTGCATATAATAAATTTAATAAATGTATTCAGTTTAATTAACTTGCCAAAAACGCCGAAACTTGATTTCATAATGCATTAAACATCGAGCAGAACTCTTAATTTATTGTTCTTCAATTTTTACAAAAAGAGAAACAAAACTTTATCAATATTTCCTGTTCCATTCATGGAACAAAAATAAAGTTGCCATGTTACAGGGAACTGCCCCCTCCACTACCCAACACCACCCCCTACTCCAAATAATCTTCATAGCCCAGCTAGAGATTTTCTATCCCGATCTTGTGTGCCTAAGCTTCTTTTCATTCAAAAACATTTTTCGAAATCTTTTATCGAACACCTTTTTCTTTTTTCACTTTTTTTTTTTTTTTTCTGGGTTTGTTGCTGTTTTCTGAATTGCGTGGGCGTCATACGAGTGAAGTGAAGAAAACGGAAACAATGAATGTAGTTTTCATTCACTGCAAAATTGTTCTTTGAGCTAGGCGGAAAAAAGTTATGAACGTAAGCATGTGCGGTATTTTCTGAAGTTAAGGCAGGCGTCCATTTATAAAAAGAAGGATGTGGGTGTAAAAAGAAATTATTTTGTCGTTTGAAGTGAAAATATTTTTTTTTGCAAGAGACTAATTATTTTTTTCTATGTAAACACACGTAGTTGTAAAGACTTAGGATGCGAGGAATGATGCATTTATTTTAAAATAAAACAAGAACGAAAAATCATGAATCAAGCATAGATTATGAAACACTTTTCAACACGTCCAGAATACTTTAGCAAAACTTAATCGTCTAAGTAAACAAGGTCAAAGTCAAACCGGCTGAGGTGGCCTACCTTTCGGCTTAAGCTCAACTAGCTTCGCCCAGCAGGTTTGTTTACTATGCGGCAAAGCCTTACAAGATAATTATTAAAGTTGAGAGAAAACAATAAATACAAAACAATACTAATAGCTCACTTATTGAAGCATAAACAATTAATAAATACGATAATGTCAAAAAGAATAATCATAGTTTGAATAACAGCATCGCGTGTATAAAGAGACTTAAATAGGGGTAATAATTAGGTGTAGGGGTAACAGTTAGGTAACAATAGGGTGAATAATTAGATAGGGGTATTTACAGTAAACAGTTAACACAATTTAAAAACAGCAATGTACTAGTACCAAGAATATTAGGGAATAACATAAGTGATTGTATAGGAATATGTACATGTAGCGAAAACAATAAACACAAATCAAATACCACCTGAGATTAGAAAAATAGTACTGAAACACAAATTCCAAAAGTTTAAATTTTGATGATATAGTAACAGAAAAAAAATACTTATTATGCTCAGCAATACTAAATAATACTTTGTGATAAGGAGCAATAATTGTACTATGTAATACTGAAATACGAATTCTGAAATTGCAAAATTCCGAAAATACAAATTCTGAAAATGCAATTTACCAATCATACTGAGCAGTACTAAATAATACTATAATACTATGTGATACTGCAATAATACATCCATGTAATAATACTGTATAGATAATAATGTTGGATGACGTAAGTACTAAATGAACAATAATGAATGAATAATAATACTAGAGTGAACAAATATAAAATATAAGCAAATTAAAATGTACAAGAAATTTCAATCCAGCTGGGACCAGACTTAATACTTAAAAAACATTTTACACGTTGACGGACAGTAGGAAATAGTGAAGTTCGAAATTTGACACTATATGTTTTTGTTATTTTTAGAATATTAGAAGTATAGTTTTACTCTTTCTGCTTAAATAAACTTAATTTTGATTAATTCAGCACCTTTAATTAGGTTCCACTACTCCCTTCAAAACCACGTCAAGGTGGCTAGTGGTCAGGGAAAAATACAGTAAAAGAAACTGACAAACACCAGAATATTCTTATAGAAAAATTTATGTTGATTATTCGATCAAATAATCAATTTGAATTATCATCTACATTACGAGACTTACTAACTCCATTTTCAAATTTAACTATTTTCCGAAACCTTGGAAAATTTCTATAATCTCTCCTATCCCCAAACCTGGTGCTAACCTCTCTGACCCAGTAAACTATAGACCTACTCCCTTCTTCCTTCACTCAGCAAAGTTGTCGAACGCGCATTTGGTCGCAACTCCAGAACCGCATTCAACTTAACAACACTCTTATGCCTGAACAATTTGGCTTTCGCCCAAAACATTCAACAACACACCAGCTACTTCGAGTAGTCGAATTTCTCAGCGAAAAGCTAAACTCGAAGATTCCTGCTGCTACCATTTTTCTTGACATCGCTAAGGCATTTGACAAAGTCTGGCATGTGGGCCTTATATACAAACTAATCAGGCTTAAATTCCCTGCTAGACTTATACACCTTATTTTCTCTTACCTTAGCGATCGCATTTTTCGCGTCCGCATTAACAACATTCTTTCTAGCATTTTCCGTATCTTAGCAGGCATCCTCCAAGGGAGCGTCATCGGACCCTTGTTATTCAACATATACACATATACTTTAACGACATTCCTCGTTCACTTAACACCCACCTTGCACTTTATGCGGACGACACTACAATCTACGCTTACGCTCATCACCCATACACACTTTACAGGTATCTGCAGACTCACATTGATGCCTTCTTAGATTGGTGCGACCTATGGCGCATTAAAATCAATGAAAACAAAAATGCTGCTGTTTATTTCTCTAGAAAACTAACATATCCCAATAGAATAACCATTAATAATACCACTATACCCTGGACTAATGAAGCAAAGTACCTAGGGGTCACCCTTGACCAAAGACTTTCTTTCAAAAAACATATCCTCACCATCAGGGGGAAAGTCGCTAGAGCTACGATTGCACTAAAACCTCTTCTTAATAGTAAAACACTGGCTATCCATAACAAACTTCTCCTTTATAATTCCTGTATTTTACCAATTATCACCTACGCCTGTCCGGTCTGGGGCTATATCTGCAAATCCTCCATGAAAAACCTCAGCCAACTTCATAACAAAAATCTGCGTACTGTCAGAAATGCCTCTCGCTATCTCCGTAATAGCACTATTCACAGAGACCTCAAAACTACCACATTAAATAAAAGAATCAACCACCTTGCCAAAAAATTTTATGAAAAATTATATGACCTCCCTAATGATATAATCGCAGAATTGCCGGATTATGACGCATTCGAACCACATCACCGCAAGCGTCCAAAATATTCTTGCATTATTGACTATGAGCATTAGTGCTCACCATTCTGCAAATTTCTCTCTCTTACTCTTATATAAATTTGTAATTTCCTATTTAAACTTATTTCTATGCTATACAAAATAATAATAAAAAAAAAATAATTTAAAAAAAAATGTTTGCCCTTTTTAAGTGCTATTTTTGTTAAAGCTTAGCTTTGCCTGCATTTTCCACCTGGCATTTAAGTGCTGTTTTTGAACATGTTCCGAACCCTCTTTTACACTTTTTCAACTTTTTTCAGTAGTTAATTTTAACTACAGCTATACCATTTTACTTTTTTCCATTTATTAGACTCTATCCTTAATCTCTATTGCTTTACTTTTTTAATCCCATTGTTTAAATTATCTTCTATTTTTAATTGTTCTTTCTTATGTAGTTAATACTACATTTAACTTTTCCCAACAGCTCAATATTTACAAGACAGTTTACTCACAAATAGACTGGGCGTAAAGTTGATCGCAACTCGGAACCCCCTTAACCGACATCAACTGTTCGGCAACTCTTCAATTTGAATTTTTCTATAAGAATATACTGGTAATTATCATTTTATTTTACTGTATTTTTCCCTGACCACTAGCCACCCTGCATGTGCATACTGAAGCTGCAACTCGTATAACAGGAGGAAAACGAATTTCAACCTAGAAAATTGTCTCCAAAACATGACACTGGGCTTCTACTTGTACGCCGGTAAAGGCACATTTGTGCTGCTATAGCCGTAGTGTCTAAAAACGACCGTTTCGTTTTGGGCGGCTATAGCCGTCATGCCACATTGTGAACTTCGCTTTGACGGCTATAGCCGCAAGTGTCCGTCAACGTGTTACGTGAACAAAGTTAAAACAAATTGGGCAAAATGCTCACTTAATATAAGAATTAAATTTGGAAAGCGCGTAACCCATTTCAAAACGCATAATTTCCGTCTCCACCTCCGATCGCCGATTGGGATTGTTACACTTTCTGATTGGTTGTAAAAGCGAACGCTTCTTAAGTCATTTCCGGTGTTTGAGAGGATTATGACGATATAAAAAGATATTATATAAGAAATTAATAGATATTATTAGATTATATAGAAATTATATTATAAGAAAGTAATTAGTTTATATAATTTATTATATTATATTAATTTTATATTATATATATGATTTTTTTTTTTTTTTTTTTTTTTTTTTTTTTTTTTTTTTTTTGCAATTCATTCCCTAGTTTTGGTTGTGTTTCATGTGTGATTCTTTTGGTGAACAGGTATCTTTTTTATTCCTAATGGATTTTATACTTTCTGACTCTATTTAATGTTTTCTCTGTATATTATTAGTATGGCTTCTTTCCTTTTTAATATTGTATTTTATTTTTTATTTTTTCACAGGTTTGTTTCATTGTTTATGAGCAGGTAGTCCCAAAATCATATTTTTTAGCAATGTATGGCTAATATGATGATGAAACCTCTCATTTCATTTTATTTGTGGTATTTAGGCATTTGATACTTGATAATTCTGTCTAAATTCCACAAATTTCATTTCATTTCATTCATTTAATTCCATTTATTCAATTTTTAATTTAATTTCTTATTCTTTTAATACGTTTTTGTTTCCATATTCAGTGTGTTGGGGAATCTTTCATTGTCAACTAATTATTACAAACTTAATTATTATTTCATTGTTTAAGTTGATGTTATGATAATGTTTCATTTATGGTTATATATATATATATATATATATATATATATAATATAATTAATATTATATTAATTATATATATATATATGTTAAATATATATATTAATATTATATATTACTATATATTATATATTATTTTATATATTATATTAATATATATATATATATATAATATATATAATATAATTATTATTATATTAATTATATATGTATATGTTAAATATATATATTAATATTATGTATTACTATATATTATATATTATTTTATATATTATATTATTTATTATACTATATTTAGGAATTAATTAGATGATATAGAAATTAATACATATTATACAAGAAACCAAGTTCAACCGGAAATGACTGAAGAAGCGTTCGGTTTAACAACCTATCAGAAAGCGTGATAATCGCAATCGTCTATCCGCGGTGGGCAGGGAAATTTTGCTTTCAAAACCCGCTTTCAGGAATTACCATCAACAGTCAGGATACATCTGAATTCTTTTGTACAGCCCTGTATATGGTCGATAGATTTGTATTAATACTACAAAATATGCTAAAATTTAGTTCTGTTAGGAAACGCATAGCATAGTTGTAAGTTCTCCTTCAGCAATTTCCGTCAATAAACGGGAATGTACCTGAGATCTTTTGTGTTACCCTGTATATGATCTATAGATTTGTATATATACTACATAATATTCTAAAATTTATAGTTCAATCAGGAAACGCATAGCATATTTGTAAATTCTCCTTCAACAATTTCCGTCAATAAACGGAAATGTACCCGAGATCTTTTGCGCTGCCCTGTATATGATCTATAGATTTGTATATATACTACATAATATGCTAAAATTTAGATCAATTAGGAAACGCATAGCATAGTTGTAAATTCCCCTTCAGCAATTTCCGTCGATAAACGAAAATGTACCCGAGATCTTTTGTGCTGCCCTGTATATCGTCTATAGAATTCATACACACTTAGTAACTGACAAAAAATTAGTTTAATTTAAAAACGTACCACAACTTAAAACGCACTTCAAGCAATTGTTGTTCTTAGACAGTACTCTAACCAAATTATTTTGCGTGTCCCTGTAAATGAAAGATGAATGCTATGCACACACTATTTAATAGTAAGCCTCTTGTAGTGCACCTCAGTGATGTATATTAATTTCAATATGTTTGAAATAGTCTAGCATTATTAAAATTCACTGTAAACGATTTTCGCCATACACCGTAATGTAACGGAATTTTTTTTAGTATCCCTGGAAATGAACTATAAACACTACATACTTCATTTTCAATACCAAACATGGCATAGACAATCTCGTTAACATATATCAGTTGCACGTTCGTGACTTAGAACACAGACAGACAAATCGAATTCATAAATAGGCAAGTAAAACTAGGATTTTGCTAACCAAAAATTCGCGGAAAGCTGGAAATTGTTTTAATCACTTTGTTTTAAATCCAAATGAAAGGATTTGAAGTTTGTCCCATTTTTCCTGGTGAGCTTTAGATGTAGCACCACAAAAACCTCAACATTTTCGGACTTTTTTCAGTATTTCGCAAATAACTCAAAAACCGTTTACTCTACAAAAACTATCCTTGTTCACAAATTGCAGAGCATAAAATTGTACGTCGATTGAGTACTACAGACTAAAAATTCCACCAATAATGGGTAAGATATGATAAATTAAAAAAGTACATTTTTCCAAATTTTTCTAAAAAAAACTCATAAAATTGGTGTTTTGAGTACCAATTATCGATTAAATGAATCATTTCACTTACAAAACAGTTTAACTGCGTAAATCGCCGAATGGTACTGTTTAATTAAACTTTTGCTTACGGTGGGATTACCGTGATCCCAAGAAAAAGGATTCTGAAAAATACGGGGTTGGGATAACCGTTATCTCGAAAATTTCCACCCCTCAAGCATGACGTGCAGGAAGTAATCAACAACGTTAAGCTCTACAGGGGTCTGACTGCGTATTGGAGAAGGGGAATTACGTAGGGATGATATTTTGATATTAGCTATTTAAGGAAACGCGGGGAAATTTCTGCAATACAAAAAGTCAACATTCCGTACTGATAGACGTCTTGAAGCTATTTTTACCCCACTTTTTCCACATTGGTTGAAGATGGTTCATGTTTGCAACATTATAATAAATACATTATTTTCAATAAAATATTTTAGTGTTGATGATTTCGATTAAGTTTTTGATCTTAGAATGTTAAGTGTCGCGTTTTCTTTTTTTATCGACAATAACATACTAGATATCTTAAAATTATTTAGGAAACTTTATTTATTGAACTGAGAAAAATCAAATGATTATATATATTAATATTTAAATAAACAGACAATTAATTTTGAAACATTTCTTAGTTTAAAATTAATCATATAAAAATAATTGTTTTTGCGCAGCACAAAAATATTATCGTCCTTTTGACATTTGTAAGTGTTTTTCCGCCCTAGGCGGTAACTAAAAAAAGCCACGATTTTTTTAATTAAATTATTATTTATTACAATTTCTTTTTTTACATCCAGATTCGACCGTGGTCGGGCGGTTGCCCGGGACACAAAATACTAAGGTGTGGGAAATTCACTAACTAAAACGTGAAAATTTATGGCAGTTTTCACATTCCCTGCTGAACAACGTGAAATTTTCTGATTCATTTTTAAATGTAAATGCAAAAAATCGGCAGGCCTGAGTTGAAATCGAATAACATTTACCATTTTTTTTCATAAATAAATTTGTTATCGAATTATAAACGATTGTTGTCTGGTGACGATCACATTTTCTCCTTTCCCGCGATGTCTCGTCCGGAAATTCGGTTCAAAACATGAACTTTGACATTATTTTGTGAAAGAAATTTCTGTTTTTACCAAAAAATGGAAATAGACATTCGATTACATAGTTTCCGAATAAGAACACCTGATAATTTGATGCGTTTCCGAACGTAAATGAATTCAGAAATGGGTCAGAAAGTAGCTCATTTGGATTTGACAACCAGCCTTCATAATCTTTTGTTGTTGTTGTGATTCCCACAGAATTTTGAAAATTAGAGTTAGGTTCCAGGAAAGTATCTAGACATCTCAGTCTATAACTAGGAAGAACGGTATAAGTCATAGTTCCAAAAAACTGTTGTAGATGATAGCACAAGGACATATTTTAAGGAATTGGAATTCGTTGTATCTCTATAATAAAACCTAGTTTTTGAGTTCTTAAGACAATATGAGTCATACTACTATGACTTTAAACGCTTCAATTGTAATAATTTGTAATACTACAACTAGAGTAAAATCTGCGAAAATGAAATATTTCTTTAATGTAATCTTGTCTTAAGTGAAAAAATTACTTGGTTCCAACAGAAAGACAATTATACCGGCTAAGACGGAAACCTGTATAAAGCGGAATATTCCGTTTTCATTTCGAGTCTGTTTTCACAGGTTTTAATGAATAACTATCTGACAAAGCTGATTACGTGTTTCAATATTATGTAATTTATGATTACATATTTTAAATTTTAAAATAAGCTGGTTATTAGAAACTCAGCATAATTCACTTTGCAGAGAAAAAGGGAGAAGGGCGTCAAAATCCATGTTTGGCCGAGTTTAAAAAAAGCTGTTCTCGGCCCTGTGTCGAACAAATTGTGTTTTGCCTTTTAAAACTCTAAACCCTGTAAGCTACGGATTCCGCTTTAGCAGGTAACTCTCTCTCTCTCTTTCTATATATATATATATATATATATATATATATATATATAAACATTTATGAAACATATATATATATATATATATATATATATATAACGCATGAATTTAAAGCAAATAAAGGAGTAATGGCGAAGAAACGAAAGAAATCGCGATTTAGACAGTCCTCCGTCTTAGCAGATATGCTTTAGTTTTATTTGAATGTTATGTATTAGTGAAACCTGGGGGGGGGGGGGGGAAACTACCTATACTACCGATCTAACCCTAAACAAAAAAATTTAATTGTTAATAGAGCACGCGTTTCGAGAGAAACAGTCCGCCTTCGTCAGACCAAGTAAATAATATTTCTCTTTTCAAAATATACAGCATTTTAGATTATTTGACAGCGTAAGAGATTTTGTAGTATAGCATTTTAAATCTAATTTTACGATTTAAAACTTATAAAGTAAGGGGAAAAAGGAACCTAAGATTAAAAGATAACATTTAAAAAATATTAATTTTCAGGAGAAAGTTAAAAGAGAACAATAAGATATAAACTTAACTATACATAATGAATATTTCTTCAACAAAATTCGCTGAATTTTATTATACATAAGTTCATTCAGTCATGCCAATTGGACGCGATTTTATATTCATATATCTGCCACTATTTCCTAATAGTAATATTCAATTGATTTATTTACAGATTAAATTATAATCATATTCATAAATACTGCGTGTAATTATATTAAAAAAAAGAAGGTCCAACTGATAACACTGATTCCATTAGGTATCACTTTATCATTCGCTGGTATATTTATCCTAATATTTATTCCTACATTTTCTCGCTTAAAATTTCTGGTTTTGTTTTTGTTATAATCTGAATCGCAATAATAACAAAAAAAATGCTTACGTAAAGAAATCAATTTTTTATCACTTATTTAATTATCTGAAAATTCAACATTTTTCTATAAAGGTTTATAATCCCTACAATCGTATATATTATTTCTGTTGTCAACATCCCTTTTTCTAAGCAAATATAAAACGCAGAACGATGAATTAGATGTCATATGAAAGGATTTTGAACAGGCTGCTGACATAGTACACTTACATTTCGTGAAAACATGCTTTTTGATGAAAAATTGCTGTTAATTAAAAATTTAATCGGCATTGTTTTCGTAAATGAAATGAAAAGTTTTCCCCAAATTAGTGTTGCCACAAAAATAAAATGCTGCATTATATCGTGTTCAACAGTATTTATAAAACAAAATTGTAAAATAAAGATTGCTGCACTGGTGTATTTTATATTTAGGATAAAAAGCAAAGTGTAAATTCATATGCTCAATTTATTTTTCTTTGTCCCATGTTTTTTTTTTCCGAAACTGATTATGTCTTCCTCTAATCCAGTTAAATAACGGTAGATTTTTTTTTTTCCTTCGCTATCAGCGATCAGTTTTTACTGTAACTTTGAAGGGATAAATGAGATGATATTCTGACGTGACTAATGTTGTTTGCAGATATATTTAGTCTTTAATTTTTTAAATATAAATTTAAACTTGCATCTGAAAAATATTAAAATACAGTGCGAAATCTTCGCACGGGTCCACTAGTATTAGTCATTTTGATTATATATATATATTTTTTATATTCCACCTTTCACAAGAAATGAAATAGTATTAAAACATTCAATGAGGTAATTTTTCTGGTTATTTTTAAAAGATGTTTTTAAATTCTGAAATAAAGATTTATATTAGCATACAATATGACGTATTAAAAAAAGATAGATTTTTTTAATATACGATTTACACTCAATTACTACATAACATATTATAACTCGAATTTACTTCACCAAAAATATATCATTTACATCACCGTATTTTAAAATAAGATTTGTAATAGCATACAGTTTCAGTAACTAAAAAAGATCGATTTATACTCAATTACTGCGAAGCGTAATCAGATGAATTTAATGACATTTATTTCACAGAAAAAGATAATTTTAATCACAGTATACCCCTTAAAACTTATTTGCAAGCGAAGAAATACTTCTGTCTGGTAAACAGGTAGGGAAAGGAAAAAATTCCCCAGCTCTCCCACGACCTCTAATGATTAACACCTGTGTCAAACGATTGAAGCTATATGCGCATCACCTGCCGTGACGAATCATAAACAAAGGGGAGTGAAATGTTCAGATTTCTCCCGTAGTGAAAGGCTATATAAGGATTTATTTTCCCGTAAGCTAAACGTTAACAACTTCAAAATTTAATTATCAATATGGGATTTTCACTAACCTTTTCAACAGATCATTATACTTGAAATGCAACCGATTTCCCCAAATTAATTTAAATTCTGTCGTTTGTAAGCAAATTATTTTTTGAGGTGCATAAATGATTATAGTTTAAAAATCCAACAAAATGATGAATATAACGGATATGTAATTGAAAAATGAAAGAGTTGTATGTGTACTTAAAATTATGTATTTTATAAAATGTTGGAGAAAATATAATAATAGAAAATCAAGAAAAATAATTTATTTAAAAAAAGTAGTATAAAAGCAACAGTAATAAAATCAACTCAAGTTACTTGAGGGAAATACAGGAAAATCGACCTTAGAGCGGTTTTTTTTTTTTTTTTTTTTTTTTTTTGCTGGACCTAGAGTTGTCCATTCTTCTTTCTCTACCTCTAGATGGAAGGCCTCCTCGTCCATATCTACTTTTTCGTCGTATCCGGTTTGTGGGCCTTCTTCCTCCGCGGTATTTGTGTACGACACACCTTTACAGTGGTAACATATAGTTGAGCATTTAACCCCGTTCTTTCTACAAGAACATAAACCACCTTTGCACCCCTTTGTACATTTTCATGACAGAGTGTTTAGGAGCTCTGGTGGGGCAGCTACAACGTTTGTGGTGACTGGAAGTATACCATTCCTGAATGACTTCCAACCCCAATCAGTGGGATTCATCAGCCTTCCATTCCAAATATTGATCTGAAGAAAAGCTCTGAATGAATGTTGTTTGTCTGCATCTTCAGTTGGCGGCAGAAAAACGAGGTTAAATTGTGTCTTCATAAGGTATTTTGCAAATATGCTGTATCGCAATTTGTGCAGTGTTGTGGCTTCGTCGTACTGGGGATTGTATAAGGTGGCAATAAATTTCTGCCCCGCAGCACTTACTTCCTGAGGCGTAGCATATTGGTTATTAAAGACAGTTGGAACATCCTGTAAGTGAGCAATTTTTCCAAAAGCTTGACAAATTTCTGTTTGCCCTGCCTGAAGAAGGCCGATGTAGAATCACAACCACTAAAAGCATGCAGGAATAGGATGTTATTCTTCACAATCGGCGAGTACTTGAACAAAACATTGCCTGACTGTCCTTTCCCAGGTTTAGAGAAGTATATTGTGGATGAGTTTGGAGCAAATGCAGTCAAAAGCACAAGCAGATTAATATCTTACCCAACTATGATGACACATTCTGACTGCTGATCAAGTTGGATGGCTTCCATCACGATGGCAGTATCTGCATCCTCGGCAGCTTGCGCCACAGTAAAATTGTCTTGCTCCAGTTTTTCATTGAGCAGTTTTATTAAACGCAGTTTATTGCCTTCATTTGCAAGGAAGTGCTCTTTTTGCAATTCTTTTCAAAAACTAATAAATTTTTTTGTTACTGACTATCAGCCAGATTCAGATATTCGCTCTAGGATCTTAAAGTAAAGATCTCTAAAAAGATGCGTTTTAATTGATTGATCGATTTTCTGGTCATGTGTCTGGCGGTAGCGCTTTGAATTTTGTGTTTTCCCAAGTGTCTATTTAAAACAATTCAAACAAAGAATGTTTTAAATCAGAAAACTTATTTTGCAAATTATTTCTTAAATTTGTGTTTTATATTTGATTACTTTTTTCTTTTTTTTTTCAAATTGTTTTAGAATTCAGTGGACGGACAATTGAATTTCGCTAAATTCTCAAATTGCCCCCTTAAAAGTTAAATTGCCCCCTGGGGAGCGTGTGTCCCCCGTCGGGAACCACTGCTCTATATGCTTGCTAACATAACATACATGCTCCAAAACATTCATAGTTCAAAATGAATATAGTGTAATTTAAATATTTATAATAATAATAGTTCTACTATTTTATACTTGGTCTCTAAGGTTTCAAAATTGTAATCATAAACGCAAATATATGTGCGAGTACTTTTTGTTTGATTATATGAGCACTTTTTGAGTTATTCAGAGTCAAAAAACCGATTTTATGAGGGTTTTTTTAGAAAATTTTGGAAAAATGTACTTTTTTGATTTATCATATCTTGCTTATTATTGGTGGAATTTTTAGTCTGTAGTACTCAGTCGACGGAGAATTTTGTTTTCTACAATTTGTAAATGTGGATATTTTTTGTAGAGTGAACGGTTTTTGAGTTATTTGCGAAATACTGAAAAAAGTGCGAAAATTTTGAGGTTTTTGTGGTGGCTCACCAGGAAAAATGGGACAAACTTCAAATTCCTTCATTTGGATGTAAAACAAAGTGATTAAAACAGTTTCCAGCTTTCCGCGAATTTTTGGTTAGCACAGCTCTTTTTTTGAACTAATTTTATTGGCCTAAAACACTTTTCAACTATATTGGAAAGTGTTAAAAAGGAGATATCAGATAAATTGAATATGCTATTGAAGAAAGGAAGAGACCTGAACTATTGAATAAGCAATAACAATATCTGAATTTAAGTGTTTGTTTATAATTAATTGAAAATTTATTTTATAACTCCTGTGGAATTAAGTGTATTTGAAAAATTGTTTAATGAAATATAGTTTTAAACGGCATTTAATGGTCACATGGGTAGGAACAATGGGTGAAGCGAACTCTTTCATGGGTAGGGAAAACTATTGACAGCACACAATCTGTATTTTTCTTTACAGGGGATATATAAAAAATTTCATTTGTAGAGTCTCAAAAATCCGCACAACTTGGAACCAGAGGCTGTGCGGATTTTGGAATTTTGCAGATTTTAGAGTTTTGCAGATTCTGGATTGAATGTTGTTTTTATTTTTTCAACTTACCTGTATCTATTTACAATAAGAACATGTAATATTTAAGCAAATCAAAAATTGAATCCCTTTTATTTACCAGAACTTTATAATTTCAATACCCAAAAAAATTTTTTACTTGTAAATCGGCAGATCAGGAGCCTCAACGTCAGCTCTCCAATTCGATCTTTTTTAACACACTTTGCATAATATCCAACTTTCTACACAAAACGCAATTTAAAGATAGTAAATTTTTATAAGCATATAACATACTTCGAAGGTTTCGGAAATTAGGGACGATGCTATGCAATGATATTCTGAAATTCAGATGACCTGCTTATTCTTGTAATTTTTTGGATAGAGCCCCTTGAACCGCCCGTAATCTCATTAAATTTACATTCGTAATTTCCTATTGATTGTGTGAATGATTATAGTATATCTTGGATTCCATTTTACATTATGATTTTATTAGGACAAGCATTAGTTTGGTAAAGGATTTCATATTATCTTAATATCCAAATAGCAATATTTACTTACCTGCCAACCACGAAACACCTGCATCTGATGGTAGAATAATATCTCATATACGAAATCATCTTATGGAAATGTAAACTAAATATACTACATTTCACTTATATTTATTTTAGAAACCTGATGTATTTTAAAATTTTGTTTCGGAAAAACAGTTTTGATGGTCTTTCCACAATATTGAAATGTAAGTTCTTATCTAAATACAACCTGATTTACTCGATACCAATAGCATACTAAAACTACCCCAAAATACTCAAAATAGGCATATTTGGGAAATTTTAAACCTATTAGGTAATCAATAATTCATAATCGTGTCCACTGTCAATTGATTAAATAGCAAACGTTGTTTGGCGCTATAATATTATTTTTTGTAATAGCCTTTTAACAGCCTTTTAATGTATTCGTATTCTGAAAAAATACGATAATAAGTAGTTTATCATATCATTGTATAAAATTGTGTTTAATGTGATACTTCTGAAATTTCCAGAAGTTTCGATAATTTAAAAAAAAAAAAAATGAATTTTAGGATATCGCATATTATGCAGATTATATTAAGATTTCGTGAGATTAAATGAACAATGACTTGCAGAATTGACGTTGAAGCCTCTGATTTGCATATTTACTAGTTTAAGACCCTTATTAGAAAAATTTAACTTCGATAATTTATCTTTTAAATCCATTAATCAAATTCGCCATTTTCTTTTCAGCGAATGAAAAATTTGAAAATCGTCTGAATTCCCGTAAAAAAGCATTATGACATAAAAAAAAAAAAGCGTTCTATATTTTCCAAAAGAATGAAAGAAATTTAACCAAAAATTATACAGCTAAATCCGGGTACTTCACCAATATACTTACCAAATATCAACCTAACCGACTAACAGACAAACAGACAGAAACCAAAAACTTTTTGAGTCTCCACAGTGAGCTTCAACTGATGTTTTGGCAATTACAATTTTTGAACATTTCTTGTACATCACAATTAAAATAAATCTTGCATCTAATTCAGCTAGAAAAATGGCGCCAACAAATAGTACATAGAACGTTTGCGATCGTGATGGTTGCAAAACACGATGGATGAAAGCAAAAACAAAATAATAATGAAATCAGTATTGCCAACATACATTTCGCGTCAACATTTCGCGTTCGTATTGCCAACATACATTTCTATTGTTTTGCATTTTGTTGTGTGTAAGTTTCTGTGAAACAGAAGCGTTTTATTTGTGTAACATCCTGTGCCATTACTATTTTCCCATAAATGTACGTTCAAAATAATTTTATTTTCGTTCACTGATATTTAGAATAAAGATTTTAAAGAATACTTCTCTTAACTGCAAATTTCACTGTTGACGTTTTGTACGCCAGTGTACCTAGATACGGATATACAAATTGGCATGATGGTCAAAATTCGGAATTCAGAAATATAGAAGAAAAGTGGATCAATAAAAAAGGGAATTAATATAAGTTGGTCTCGATCTCTCTCTCATTTTCTGTCTCATTATATATATATATCTATATATTAATCATCAGCAGTTAGTTTTCAAATTATTAATTTATAATCTTTGAAAAACACCAATTTTTATTTATTTATTTATTTATTTAGCAAAACTATACTTCCTAATAACTGCATATTTCAGATCATATGTTTACTTGTGATTAAAACTTGAGAAAGGTTTGAAAAAAAGAAGTAAAAATGTTACACACTCGAAATTTTACTTTAAAACTAATGAAACATCTACTTATAATAAAATCCGAAGGCAGGAAAGTATCTGTAACCATTGTGGCATCTGTGGCGGGACCACTCTGGTCTGCGAATCGACCGTAGTTAAACGCCACATTAGGCTTAATGAAAAACCTATGCTAACAAAAGAGAGCTAAATGATAATATCTTCTACTTGAAATCACGTCTGTTCAGCATATTTTTCCTATAAAACATGTATATCATATCCTATTATAATTTTTAAGTTCTTAATTAAAAATCCAGATTAAACATCGGAATCCCAGATATAAACAAACGAACACTGTTGCGAACAATATTGTTTTGGCGCCATCTACCGGCTTTAAAATATACTTTTCTACAATACAAACCTTTCAATAATAAAATATTCAGGCTATTTGTATAAAGTCTTAGGAAAATGGAACGCAGATCCGTCATTTTTGACGGGGATTATATACTAGTATTTAAGAAGGGGGAAATAAATACCGAAAGACTCATCCATGAAATACCCAAATATCCAGAACTCAGAATGTAATAAAAGGTCATCCATAATTCCGTTCACATTTCATAAATTCCTACAAAACTATCACATCGTTGTTTAATTGCTGAGTGGGGTTTGCACTATAGAAATATCAAAGAATCGTACTTTTTGTGGCAATAGCAAAAAAAAAAAGTTCAAAGGAAATTTGAACTACTTTTTACCTAAAAAAATCCGACTACCTGACAAATGTTACCGTGCAAGCTACTCTCCAATATGACCGTTTTTTATCAGTCGAAATTATCAATCACATATTAAATAAGATACAGTTAAGACAGTAGAGCAAAAACCCGAATCAAGGCGATACTGGTAGTGGATCACCGTTAACAGGGGCGTGCCTACCGGGGAGGGTGTTGGGGATGTAACACCCCCCTTATTTATAAGAGTTGGTAAAATTTAGAATAGTTGGTAAATCAGAAAGTTAAGAACACTCCTTGAATAAAAGTCCCTCCCCCGTCGTCAGTTTCATTTTAATTATCTGTTGTCCGTAATAATAAATCGATAAATAAATAAAGATCGATCGATAAATAAAGAGCTTCTCACCCAGAACGGAAGATTATGTATGATTCTGTGTGGGAGGGAGGGGGTGTCAGAGCGCGGGGGTGATGCCCAGGGCTAAGATAGAAAGACAGAATCGCTTTTCTGAGAATTTGAGACTTTGGTGAAAGGAAGGTGGGGGGGGGGGAGTTGCAATCTCTGTTGTGAGTTTCCCCATCTAGCATCTTTAATTGCTCCCTTCTGCTATGGACTGATTCTTAGAATTTGGTAACCTGACCAGGTAAGTAAATTTTTCAGTGCAGATGAATCATTTGCTAGACAAGATAGACTATGCGAACGGATTCAGACAGAGCGACTGTATCGTCCTTTTATGCCTTCATCCACACTCTGCAAATTATTTCTGAAGACAGGAAGGTTGACAAGGATTCTTGAGCTAAGGTGGCAGAGTTAAGCTGTTATCACACGGACGACCATACGATATGAAGTATATGCTATTGCATCTCGCTTGCTTGGAGCTACACTTTCACGCTGCAACTAGGGTTATTTTCCCTACTGAAAGTTATCTGCTAATGTAAGGAGAGGGCGTAACATTTGGCGAGTAATTGAGGTAGGTGTTTTAATGTTTAGTGTAGAGTTCGATTGATACACAGGAAGCATTATCGCATACTAACAATTTTATATATTGCAGTGTCTTTTCGTGTCTGTTCTATATATATAATATTGTGATCATTTTGCTTAAAATTCCAAGATTATAAAAACAATACTCTCGCTAATATAACATTAAAATTATAAATTATAGAGTCCATATCTTCACTTTACGTCTTTCATGACCTGTAAATATTAAGAATTCTCAACTATTAGTACCAAGTGATTTAGAAAAAAATAGTATATTAAAACTAGTTTTTTGTCACATATATTGGAACCGCACTTTATCGCTAAGCCGAAATCTGTAACGCAAAGAAAGATTTTAAATTAAGTTTTAGTTATTTTTCCAAAATCACTATTATGACATTTTTAGTTAATATATTTTACATATTTTAAATGTAATTCATGTTACATATTGAATGTAATATAAAAATGAAATACGTAATAGATTTTAGATATAGTTCCCACTCTTTTGCAGTTTTTTCTTCCTTGGTTTTTCGAAAGTTTAAATGAGTTTTTGATATTTTTTGTTTCAAAAACACAATCCTTATTTTTATATATATTGTGTACAGTGCTGGGGGGGGGGGGGGGGGGGTTATACCCTCTACTAACTCTGCCGCAAATCTATACTATTATATAAAGAGGAAACGGTGACTGACTGACTGACTGACTCATCAACGCCCAGCCGAAAGTACCAAAGTCAGGGTCACGCAATTTGGAATGTAGATTGCTGTTATGGCCTAGGCAAGCAATAAGAAGAGATTTCTGAAAATTCCCCTCCGAAGAGGGTTAAAGGGAGGGGGGGGGTTCGAATGTTTTAGGTCATTTTGCCATATCTCAGCAGCAGTTATAGGTAGGAGCTTGAAATTCCAGAAAACAAATCTACTAAAAAAAATGATTAAACACCTATTTCAGCGATTTTAGGAATTCCCCCCAGAAGGGGGTTAAAAGGGGGTTCGAATGTTTTAGGTCATTTTGCCATATCTCAGCATCAGTTATAGGTAGGAGCTTGAAATTCCAGAAAACAAATCTACTAAAAAATGATTAAACACCTATTTCAGCGATTTTAGAAATTCCCCCCAGAAGGGGGTTAAAGGGGGTTCGAATGTTTTAGGTCATTTTGCCATATCTCAGCAGCAGTTATAGGTAGGAGCTTGAAATTCCAGAAAACAAATCTACTAAAAAAATGATTAAACATTTATTTCTGAGATTTTAGAAATTCCCCTCCCGGAGGGGGTTAAAGGGTGGTGGTCGAATCTTTTAGGTCTTTTCGCCATATCTCAGCAGCAGTTATAGATAGGAGCGCGAAAATCAGGAAAACAAATCTACTAAAAAAATGATTAAACATGTATTTCAACGATTTTAGAAATTCCCCCTTGAAGGTGGTTAAAGGAGGTGGTCGAATGTTTTAGGTCATATCGCCATATCTCAGCAGCAGTTTTATGTAGGAGCGCGAAATTAAGGAAAACAAATCTACTAAAAAATTGGTTAAACACGTATTTCAGTGATTTTAGAAATTTCCCTCCAAAGGGGGTTAAAAGGGGGGGGGGGTCTAATGTTTTGGATCATTTCGTTATATCTCAGCAGCAATTTTAGTTAGGAGCGCGAAAATCAGGAAAACAAATCTACTAAAAAATGAATAAAGCACGTATTTCAGCAATTTTGGAAATTCTCCCCAGAAGGTGGTTAAATGAGAGGGGGGGAGTCGAATTTTTTAGGTCATTTCGCCATATCTCAGCTTTTATGTAGGAGGGCGAAATTAATTTTAAAAAATCTACTAAAAATTGGTTAAACTCGTATTTCGGCGATTTTGGAAATTCCCCCACAGAAGGTGGATTAAGGGGTATTCAAAAGTTTTGGGTCATTTCGCCATATCTCAGCAGCAGATTTAGGTAGGAGCGTGAAATTCAGGAAAAATCTACTAAAAAATGGAAAAACACGCGCATTTCAGTGATTTTAGAAATTCCCCCACCCCCGAAGGGTTTTAAAGAGGGTGGTTTCGAAAATTTTAGGACATTTCGCCATATCTCAGCAGCTGTTTTATGTAGGTGCGCGAAATTCAGGAAAACAAATCTACTAAACAAATGATTAAACACGTATTTCAGTGAATTTAGAAATCCCCCACCCCGAAGATGATTAAAGGGGAATTCAAAAGTTTTAGGTCATTTCGACATATCTCAGCAACAGTTTTTGGTAGGAGCGTGAAATTCAAGAAAACAAATCTACTAAAAAAATTACATTGTCTACCCGTGCAAAGCCGGGACGGGCCGCTAGTTACTGTATAAAAATGTCACAAGTAACAATAGATTAGTAATAACATCTAATAATAATGCTGTACATAAATTTTGCTGGGGGGGGAGGATGAAGTTACGTATAAAAATTTATTTCTGTTAGGAAAGTTTTACGTTACAATTCATTTTTGTTTTCAAAAAAAAAATATATATATATATTTTTTTTTTGAAGGGTGGCAAAATATTTTAACTGGAGGGGGGGGGGGGGGTTATATGCGTTATTTATTATTAATACAAAGTAAAAAAAGGCATAATTTGCTTAACAAATTGAAAAACATATAAAGGTTTATAATTTATACCACGCTAGGATGGGGAAGACAAAATTGTAGGGTGGCTAAAATTCAATAATTAAAAAGGAAAAATAGAGTGAAAAAAGGACATTCTCACCCACATACAGTGCGGACATTTTTTGAAAGTTTCATGTTTTTCAACTTTGTGTGTTTGTAGAATATATTAATTTTCACTTAAATACAAACATTTATATATCGAATTGAAAGTAATTTAATGTAGAATTTAATAATAAAAACAGTATTACAATATCTGTATTACAAAAAAAGTTATGCAACTAATAGTAAGATCTATCTTAGATTTGCGTTTTTTTAAAGTGATACTTACACAATCAATACTTAGTAGGATAACCCTTATTTTTTAAGACAGATTCACAGCGTCTTTTCATCGAGTGAATGAGTGTTTGGAGTTCATCTTTCGTAATCACATGGTGCCAAGAATCAATTATAGCTTCAATAAGTTGTCTTTTATTGGATGGACGTTTTTTTCGTACAAGAATTTTCAAACGTCGCCACAAATTTTCAATTGGATTGAGATCAGGGCTGTTTCCTGGCCATGGTAATATATCTATGCCTTTATTTTGAAACCAGGCTTTGCATACTTTTGCTGTGTGGCATGGAGCTGAATCCTGCTGAAAAATAAATGGTGCGTTGTTGGAGAAGAGATTCCTGATGGATGGTATCAATTTTGGTTCCAGGACAGTTTCGATGTATTTTTTGGCATTCAGGATGCCATCAATCACTTGAATTCGGCCCACACCATCTGCAGACATACATGCCCAAATCATGACATTTGTTGGGGTTTTTGTAGGTGCTAAATGCAATCAGGATTAAGTGCTTCTCCTACTCTACGTCTCACGTATTTTCTACCATCACTACCAAAGAGCGATATTTTACTCTCATCGCTCCAGATTACTTGCTTCCATTGATTTTCTGACCATTTAATGTGTTCTTTTGCCCACTTAACTCGTTTTTCGCGTTGCTTTTGATTTAAATATGGGTTTTTCCTTGGAATTCCAGCTTGTAGTCCAAATCCTGATAACCTTCTTCTTATTGTTCTTGAACTTACTGCAATACCCGCTGCATTCATTTCACATCTAATGGCATCTGATGAAATTTTTCTATCTTGAAGGCATAGCCGTTTAATTTTTCTATTGGCAGTAGCACTTGTGCATTTTTTTCGGCCTGATTTTTCCTTATTTTCCACTGATTTCGTTTTTTCATAACGTAAACAGAACTTTCGTACACCAGAACAAGTCACTGAACCACCAACTTGTCTTGCAATTACAGCATAAGAGAGGCCATTTTTCTCTCAAAATGACAATTCGGCTTCTTTTTGTAGATGTCCAAGTAGTTCTTCTTGTTGATGACATTGTTTAAAATTAGTTTAATTAAAAAAAAGGACTTTAAATATTCAAAAACAGCAATACTCTATTTAATTGTACTAGTATGCATCATTCCACAAAATATTTCCACAACAATAACTCTTTTACCATCCAAATAACCTAAACTATAGTTACAGACATTTGATTGTCCTCAGAACAGTGTTTGTGATTGGCTAGTACGCTTTTATTACAAAACACGTCCTTATTCAAAACGATTTGTGTTTGTTTGTTCTACTAAAATGAGCATAACTCAATACAGATATTGTAATACTGTTTTTATTATTAAATTTTACATTAAATTACCTTCAATTTGATATATAAATGTTTGTATTTAAGTGAAAATTAATAGATTCTACAAGCGCACAAAGTTGAAAAACATGAAACTTTCAAAAAATGTCCAAACTTTTGGCCACCACAGACCTGCCAAGTCTCCGGCTTTTTGGATACCAGTAATTTAGTACAGAAAAAGTTTCTCTAAAAAATAACTGGTGTTCAAAAATCGGGAGACTTGGCAACTCTGCCACCACTGTACATTAAATACAATAATCCAACATTAAGTGAAAAATTAGCCAGAGCCAGGAATCGAACCTGGGTCCACAGCGTTCCGGGCTATCGCTATAACCACTGAGCCACTCCGGCTGAGAGAGAGAGATTCTAAACCTACAATTTCTCACTAATAAACCATGTTGGACAGAAAGTCGTCAACCATCTAACAGACAGCCTTGGATGACCGAACAACGGTGAATAGATTTTTACTATTCCACCGATTTACGAATAAATATGTATGTCTGTATAATAGTTGTATATCTTTAAAAAAAGATTATCAAGATTGTTTTAAAAGAAAATTATTAAAAGGTAAAATATAATTAACTATAAATAGCTGCTAGATTAAACTTTCATTTATTAAATTTTATTTTTCTAAAAGTATAAGAAAATTTTCTGTCCCCCCCCCCCCCTCCACTACAGAATTCTGAACGCTGCATACTAAAAGGAGGCAATAATTTGTATTGCAATAAAATACCTTGATGCGTGTTTGCTTGCATTTTTATCTTTGGCGACATAATTTGGCAATAAGTACGAAATAACGCCAAATGTAGCTGCAGTAAGTAGTTAAACTAGTACAGTTTGAGAAGTAAATAGGTGACTACGACAGTACAATTATAACATATAGCAAATAATATAAGGAATTGAAATAAAATAATCGCAATAAATAACTTTAAATTAGTAAATAAAGTTCTTATTGGGAATGTAAATAACGAACTCTGAAGAGACAATCGACGCATATGTAATTCTTTAATTTCAAAATAACTGCACATTTTTAAAGTTCTTTCCGTGTATAATTGGTCCCTGTGTTACTAAAGATATTGCTTTTTTCTTAATTCTTCTGTATTTTTGGTTTCAATATTTGTGACCACGCTAAACATAAGATCTTGACTTACTGACGGTGGCACTCTTGGAATTTTTAGAGAGCTCTAATTGGTGGATTTCGAGCTGATACCTATCGTAGAGGATACAAACTACTGTAAGTTAGATCTTTAAGAAATTACGAGAGGCAATCTATCAAACGGGAGGATTTCGAGCGTTTTCCTCTTGAAAAACGTGTTTCGGATGAAATATCTGATATTGACTATGATATGAGAGTACGTGTGATAGCACCATTAAGAAGCACCATTAAGAAGCAAAAGGATGTCATATAATTTCATTGTTTTTTTACTCACAATGAAAACAATTATGTTTAAGACCAAGTTAGCAATAGATCAATTGCAACGTGAAGACCTGAACATTTTAGAGGGAATTGACATAATGCAGAAAACTTAGGAAAGCATTCGAAAACTCAGGAATGATGACGCAGCGGCAATAATGAACATTGTTAAGGAAGCTGACAATGACAACATCTGCGAGACGCATGAAATAGATCAAGATTATAAGTTCAATTTGCGGCACAGGCGACGGAGTCCTCCAACAAAGATCAACGAAAATCCCAAAACTGCAGTTCTATTTGCATGAAAGAACTATTTTAAAGCAAAAGTTTTGAAGGTGGTAAATCGACTTACAACTGCATTTGGAGATAGTCATAAGTTGGTGTTTGAGAAAGTTAAACCACTGGCCTGTCGTCTCCTTCCATCTAGGATCAAGTATAGCTCTATCGAGGACATTTCTAAACTATGCTAATTATTCCCTGATGATCTCAAAGGTGTAGGTAACTTGGAATGTAAAATTGATCTCATGACCTCAGAAATAGCTAGTTTTGAATCGGATACAATTGGCGTAGCAGTGCAAAAACTTGTGGGGAAAGCTCATTTGTATTCTTTTGCCTTTTATATTCTTTGGCCTACAAGTTGGCCTTAATTATTTCAGTAACTGTGGCAAGTAATGAAAGAAGTTTCAGCAGGTTAAAGTCAGTAAAAAATTACTTGCATGCATGTCGGAAGAGCGACTGAACGAACTGATGCTATTAACCTGTGAAGCAGACATAACTGACATGTTGGATTTAGACAATGTAGCTGGAAAATGGGCTATTCTGAAGGATAGGCAGGTAGCAATTTAAAAATGTAGAGAAGGATAATTTTTACTCCTTATACTAATATATATCTTATTTTTAACAAGCAAGATTTGTCTTTTTTATTTATTTTAAAATGTATACACTTACATTACACAACAGCATGTGATTTTACTTATAAAAACATAAATTCCGAAGTACTTCAGCGTTCTTAAATTGTTACTTTTGAGAACTGGTTAATGTACGGTATATCCATACACATTTCCTTTTAAATCGTAAGCAGAGTCCTAATTAATAACAGGATTCTCAACTCTACTTATATAGTAAAAGAATATTTTTTTTTTTGCACGTACTGAATAACAGCATTTAATTTTGGCTGTGGCAACAGACTGTGGTTAGGCAGAATGCAGGTGAGTACTTAGGACTTTTAGTGATTTTATAAAATTCCCAGTACTGTAGAACAGTTGACTCCGTCGCTGAGGGGGGAGGCTATAACAAAGCCTTTCTCACCCCCCGATCCCGTACTCGGCGGCAAAATTCTGTTCACCCCCCCCCCCCCCCCCCCTTCGCACTAAAACAGCCTTCGGCACGCCCCTGACCGTTAGTGGTAACAGGCAAGAACAGAGTGCACGGGAGATATAAACTGCCATTGTCATTGTCACATTTACATGTTGACAGTTTTCTTTGACATTGACAGCTAATTGACAATCTTTCATTTTCACAAAAATTCTTTTCAGAGCTTTCTTTTTTTTCTCTCTTTTTTTTTTTTCAATGTAATTAATTTATATTCACAAATGCCTTTTTCAGGGATCTTTTACGTGCAATGAATTATCGTAAAATGTCTAAAACATGTTTTTTGTCAAGCACAATCCTGTGAAAACAATGACAGGAAATGCAAACTGTCTGATTTGTTTTAAATGTGAAACTAAAGGGTATTTTTAAAAATGTTAAATTTATTTATTATTTATTTTTACATAACCACATATAAGGAATATAAAAGTGTTTTTACGATACTTTATGTAAATACTACGACAGTTAAATTTTACAAGTATGACATCATTTAAATATTTGAAAATTTCTCAATTTAAATTTCTTATGAAAAAAGCTATAAATCTTTCATAAACTCAAATGAATATATATTTTTTTAACTTATTTGCTTAATTTCCTGTATTTTCATGATAAAAGGTTTGACGTTTTAAAATTTAAACAATAACAAATATAGACAAACCGGTGCTCGATGCTTCATAAAAAAAGAAAAGAAAAATCCTTGATGGCTCAATCTACAGGCACAGGTAGATTTCGAAGACACAGACCGTGGGGCGCCTATTTATTGGGAATTGCAGTAGAAGTTACCTTTTTGCCATGATGCAACAGTTGGGAAATCTACCTGTTTCTCTAAGCAAGCCGGCAGGGATTTTTTTTTTTCCTGTGAGGGTTGGTTTTATAAAAAACTTGTCGATTTTAAAAGTTTTAGGTAAAATTAAGAGAATTTATAATAAATTTAAGTGGATTTGATATCTTCTGAATTGACAAAATTATGAATTTTTTTCTTCTAACCCCCACTTTTTTTTTCCCCTTGAGGCCATTTTTAATGATATCAAAAATCTGTCATAGATAAATTTGTCCCCCCCCCCCGTCCTCCCTTGGTTCGATTTTGTCCATTAACGAACTTGACCGAGATTTTATGCCCTTGATTTTATGTATCAGTTTGGAAGACATGTGTGCAGAATTATGGAAGTTATCGTGTCCATAAAAAAGTGATATAGACAGATAAAGGTTTGAACTGTGGGGTAGGTTTTGGGTTCTGGGAGTCGTAATTGGCGTATATCTGCAAAAAATTTTCAAAAATCCTAACAAAGGGGAGAAAGTAATAGGTAGTATTTCTTACGAAATCTACCTAAAAATAGATATTATATAAATGAAACAAGTAATGGACGCAGTGACCCGCCCGGAAAGCTTGCAAGCTTGCTGCCACTAGAGGCTCTGTAATCGTGATTTGGTTACTACTGAAATTATGGAAGTGTTCTATCTGTATGTTATTTATGTCTGTGTTATCAATCACTTGCTCTATTTATTTTTTTCTCAATCATACTGGTTGGTAAAGATATCATACGAATTGAGTTTTTCCAATTGAGCGGAAAAATGCCCACGCCCGGAAATAAGATATTGTATATTCAGCTCGCGTCAGAAATTGCGTTAGCCTCACTCAACATTTTATGTCCGCGGACCGCAAGTATAAGTATATGCTTCCTAGGTTGTTAGGTGTGCTGCAACGCACTGTATTTATATAATAACATAAAAAAAATATAATCACAAAGGTAACATCATAGTAAGATAACAAATGTAGTATTGGGAATTGGGACTTAATACTTCCCGGCACAGTCGTCCCACTCCGGGCACACCTAATTTTAATTCCAAACTTGCATACGGCACCAAGAATATTTTAATAAAATTTTATTTCTATAATGAAAGCTTAAAATGAGTAGTTCTTACCTTCCCACATCCTCCTCGGAGACGATACTATTTGGAAAGGGGACGTGTTATTCCCGTCTTCCTTCTATCCAGTGCAAGTGTGTATCCAGTGCTGTTTCTTCGTCGGGCGGAGCTTGGAAAGGGGGCGTGTTATTCCCGCCCTCTTGCTGACCAGTTTTTGTCTCCTGTGCTGTGTGTTCGTCCGGCGGTGCTTGGAAAAGGGGCGTGTTACTCCCGCCCACCTGATCTCTGGTAATCTTCAGTGACTGCTCTTTTTTATGCTATGGCTATGAAAGAAAAACAACAGCTTGACGATTTGATGAATGGAATTATAAGCGGTTATGTTCCAGCGGACTGGCTACAAGAATTCAACGACTTTCCTACTCCAAATGATCAAGTAAATGAAGTCTTTCGGGAACTGCTATCCCGTTTAGATGAGGAAATACGGTCTCTTCAACAACAAAAGGACTACAACGACACCCACAAGGCTCAGGTAAAAGACCTCTGTCTTTTTGCTATATCTATTTGGGGGAGCCATCTAGATTAGATTTAATTGATTTAGCCTGTAGAACTGGTTATATTAGATTTCTGGGGAATAACCAATGGAAAAAACTCCAAGTTCTAAAGAATTTTAGCTCACATTCTAATCCCCCCCCCCCCCCCGTGTAGGAAAAAGAAAAAATTCTGAATCTGAAAATCCAATTCCCCTCAAAAATAAATTCGGAAATCTAAATTCCGAAGCTAATCTTGATAACTATGATCTTATGGATCAAGAATCTACTCAAGAGGGTGCTGCAAGCACCGATGTTGAATGTTCAAAAAACGACAAGCACCCCTTCTTTATCGAATTCAAAGATATGGATTGGCGCAAAGTCGCCCAAGAGATAAAAGCCCTTGATTCTGATAATCCCCCTCAAGTCAGCCTCTCCGGGGAACTTCTAAAAGTTCTACTCAAATCTGTGAGCCAATTTAGAGAAATCCAAAGATACCTAACTGACAAACATATGAATTTCAACACCCTTAATTCAAAAGAACTCCGACCAAAGAAAATCTGTATTAGGGGAATCCCCCCCCCCAACACTGAACCCCAACTTATTATCGAAGACCTTGGTAACCATGGATTTAAGGCCACGCGAGCCGCCTTGCTCAAGAGTCGCAAAACCGGCAGAGGTATGCCAATTTACATGGTTTACGTCCTCCCTTGCACTAACTTTGAGAAAATCTATAAAATGGAGGAACTTTGTAATATAAGTGTTCGTATTGAATACTTCAGAAACAACAATAACCCAAAACAATGTTACCGCTACCAACGGTTCGGACACGCCTCCGAGACGTGCAGCCTAACACCAAAATGTCTTAAATGCTCAGAAGAGCACCTCACTGATAACTGCCCCAAGACAGGTAAAATAATTCCAAAATGTTCCAATTGTAACGGTGCCCATCCGGCCTCATACAGAGGTTGCCCAAAAAATCCAAACAACATTAAGAAAAAAATACCCCAACACTCAACACCAAAAAAAACCCGCAAAACCAAAAACCAAATCTAATTGCTGACATCGCAGACATTTTCAAACCCTACAATTACACCATTCATGATAAACCAAACGATATTAACAACAGCGAGACCACTACTGACGTTAATAACGATATCCAGGAAGCCCCAGTTGAGGACACTTCCAGTTACACCAAACAAAATAAAACACCACCTGTTATACAAAATAATTATACAAACACATTCAAAGATATGTTTGACACCTTCGAAGACATGAAGGAACTTCTCCAAATTACCAAACTCCTAAAACATTTAGAAAACATCGCGATCAAATCAAAAAATTGCAACAACCCATTCGACAAAATGTATATCATAATAGAAGAATTAGACGCCTTTTCTACGGAGCTCAACATTCCCAATTATGAATAATTACAATAACAAAAATTTCTCTTCTCTTCTTATTTTCTCCTGGAATTGCCAATCATTGCAACCCAGGATTAATGAACTCCGCTCCTTTATTTCCATTAATCCACAAATCGATATACTCTTAATCCAAGAAACACTTAACCCTTCCTGCAGTATCACCATCCCAGGTTACAAACTCCATCATACACCACGTGCCAACTCTCACTGGGGCGGCACAGCCATCTACATAAAAATTATATCCCACATCACACAACTCAAAATATTCCACTCCCAGGCATTGACTACACCAGTATTGTCGTCAACTTGTCCCATGCCAAAATCAACTTCACATCTTTTTACGCACGACACGAGCGACGATACCCCATAAACGACCTGACACACATCATTACACAACACCAACACGCATTTATCGCTGGTGACTTCAATGCACATAGCAGGCAGTGGAACTGTCATTCCACCACTACCAGAGGTAGATTTCTTCACAACTTGGTCAGCCATTTCAATCTCAGTCTCCACGCACCTACTACACCGACACACATTCCAGTTGCTCGCAACCAGCATCCCTCTATTATTGACTTCGCCATCACCAAAAATCTTACCTTCCATATCACCACTTCTGTTATTAATGACCTAAGCTCTGACCACCTTCCTGTCTTCTTCAAAATTGATCTTATCAACCCTATCTCTCCTCCTCCTTCAGTAGCAATTGACTGGAATAAATTCCGAAATTACCTCAAAAACACCGACCTTACCTACCCCACAATCAACAACACTACTGACATTGACAACGCAGTTAATAAACTCAACAACATCATTTACAAAGCTCAAAAAGATGCCACTTACACCAAATTCAAAAATAATAACTCTTACATCTTACCCACTTACATACATAATATCTGTAAACAACGCAACACACTCCGTCGACTCTACCAAAATACCAGAGATCCCACCCTCAAAACAGCTGTCAACAGGCTCAACAATAAAATTAAAACCCTTATTCAAAAAGATAAGCAAAAAAACTGGTCTAAAAAACTCGAAAGTCTTACTTGCCAGGATAACTCTCTTTGGCAAATCAAAAAGAAACACAACAATAATTACACCCCTATCCCTCCCCTTACTGTCAATAGTCAAACTGCGTATACTGACGAGGACAAGGCAGAATGCCTTGCTGGCTCATATGAAAAGCAATTCTCTCCGAATCCCTTCCTCGCAAATCAAGCACACTTTAACAATGTCAATGATACTGTTAATGACTTCCTCTCAACCCCTCCTACCCCCCTCCCCGAAATTCAACCCATCATGATCAACAATATCATTCTAAAACTTAATAATAAAAAATCTCCTGGGTACGATAAAATTTCCAACTATACTCTTAAACAACTTCCTATCAACTGTATTCTCTACATTAAAGAAGCTCACTAATTCTATCCTCAAACACTGTTATTTTCCTAAACCCTGGAAAACCTCTATCATTTCTCCTATTCCTAAACCATCCTGCAATCTTAATGATCCAACTAATTTCCGTCCCATCAGTCTTCTCTCCTCTCTAAGTAAAGTCATCGAACGCGTCATTAGATCACAGCTCAATGACTACCTTCACAACAACAATATTCTTATGCCGAACAATTCGGCTTCAGAGCCAAGCACTCCACCAAACACCAACTTCTTCGATTTGTCGAATTCTTAACTTCAGTGAGAAGAAGCCTACTGCTGCCATATTTCTTGATGTCGCCAAGGCCTTTGACAAAGTCTGGCACGCGGGCCTCATTTACAAATTAATTCGGCTTAAGTTCCCGTCTGGACTTATCCATTTAATACACTCTTACCTTGGTGATCGTAACTTCTACGTCCGCGTAAACAACTCACTTTCTCTACTACACATAATACTCTGTGGTATTATTCAGGGTTCAGTCATTGGCCCTATTTTATTCATAATATACTTTAATGACATTCCACGTACACTCTTCACATCGCTCGCACTCTATGCGGACGACACTGTTCTCTATGGCACTGCACATCACCCATACAATCTTTACAAAAATCTACAACATCACCTCAACATCTTCATGGATTGGTGTGATCAATGGCGCATTAAAATAAACGAATCTAAAACTACTGCTGTTTACTTCTCTAGAACATTTTCCACTCCTAATAGATTAACCCTCAATAATACTACCATTCCCTGGTCTGACGATGCCAAGTACCTGGGGGTTACCATTGACAAACGCATTACCTTTAAAAAGCATTATTATTCTTAATATCCGCGGTAAAGTCGCCGGGATTTCCAAAACCCTCGCCCCCCTTCTTCACAACCACTCACTCTCCATACACAACAAACTCTTAATTTATAATGCTTGCATTCTCTCTGTTATCACATATGCATGTCCAATCTGGGGCTTCACTTGCAAAACCAGTATGAACAGCCTCTCTAGTACCCATTACAAACAGCTCCGTTACATCAGGAACGGGTCTAGATACCTCAAAAACTCCACAATCCTCAAGGATCTGAAAACGACTTCACTCAAACATCGCATTAAACACCTTGCGAAAAAATTCTACAATTACATTAATCACATCCCAAATGAACTCATCTATGAGCTACCTGACTACGATGCTTGCAGTCCATCCAACCGGAAAAAACCAAGGTACTCCACTATTCTTGATAAATAGTCCTTCCGAGCTATAATTCTTATTTTCTCTTTAATTAAAAAAAAAAAAAATTATTATATGTTTATATTTATTAAATAAAATAAAATTGACTTTTTTCTTAAACCTCTCCTAACATCTTTACTTTACCTCGTCTGGCATTATTTTTGTTTTTTTGAACTATGAACTATTTTTACTTTTATACTTTAACTAGTAAATTTTCATTATTTTATTGATATACTTAACATTATCCTATTTTTATGTAGCCAATTAGACTACGGCTAAACATGGCTCTCTCAGGATTTGATATACACCTACTCAAAGCCAGGGTGTGCAGTTGCTTCGCAACTTGGAAGCCCATTGAACCTATCACAAGTTCAAGTTCAAGTAGTTCGTATTTTCTAAAAAAGTCGTTTGTAAATTCCGGTGTCAGTCAGAAATTTCTCATTTTACGAACAGACTTTGTCTGTGCCGGAAAGGGTTAAAACGGCCTATAGAGGCGCTGATTGCACTCGTTGGTAGAGGATAATTGTCCCTTTAACTAATGCTAAAGTGCCATTGAAATCATTATTTATTGTAAACGCGTTTAAAAGTTTTAGGGTATTCAAATTCGGATAATTTTTACCGTGTCATATGAACACAGAACACCAATTTCACATGAAATCTGAAATTGTGCAAAAAAATAATCATCATGAAGAAATTAAAAATACATGTAATGCAATGGGCTTGCAAGGGATTTCCCTGAAGCGAAAAGTTATATGTTTTCTCCACCAGATGGCGTATTCGAGCGCTTGAATTCCCAATGTAATAAAATTAACGTAATCCTTACCAGCTGAATATTAACTATAAAAGTAATTTAAACATGCAGAATTTCTAAATTCTAATAATAAAAAATCAGATTTTTTGTTTTCCTCAAAGAAATTTCTTTTTTACTCTTAAAATGAAATATATCTAGTGCAAATTTAATTATTTTAAAGTATTGATTGATTTGGTTTGAAGATTAAAAAAAAGATATACAGGGTGTCCATAATTTAACGACCCTACTTTAAGGTTGTCTACAAACGAAACTATTGGACAGAAAAGTTGTGAAATTTTGTGAAGGACATAATAAAGTAATGGGAATTTGTGTAAGCGAAAAAAAAATTTAGTTCAAAATTTTGCCGCCAGAGGGCGTTTTTAATGAATTACACATTTAGCGTACATTTAAGATAGGTTAGAAATTTTATTACAGCAAAAGATGTTGAACAAAACTTTTTTCGCGACATGTTTTTAGCATTTCCCAGAACACACTGCAGTCAACTGTGGAACATGCTATCTTACGATTCCAGATGGTAGCTGAAAATGATGGCCCTCATGTGGAACATGTTTTGTTGCAATAAAATATGTAAACTATCGTAAATGTATGCTAAATGTGTAATTCATTAAAAACGCCCTCTAGTGGCAAAATTTTGAACTAATTTTTTTTTTCGCTTAAACAAATGCCGTTTCCTTCATTATGTCCTTCACAAAATTTTACTTTCTGACCAATAGTTTCGTCTGTAGACAACTTTAAAGTAGGGTTGTTTAATTATGGACACCCTGTATATAGCACTGTGACACGATCAATAAATATTTTTATAATCGAAATATTTGTAAGCATAGTATGTTAATTTTATAAATACGAATGTTGTGCATTTGTTTTAGATATAAATGTAACATGTGAACTGCAAAACTGCTGTCCGTGGGTGGAATTACACCTATTTCAAATCCAATATTTCGAATTATGTCAATGCCCCTCCAGGACACAATTTTAAAGGTATCGACAAACTAAAAATAAGTTCTAAAAGCTAAAATCTTCTTCTAATTAACGGTGAAATTGGTTTTTAAAAATACGAATTTTAACCTTTTCAAAAACACCGGCAAACGCAGATCACTTTGCCCTTCAAGGAGACAATATTTTTTCTGCACTTAAAGTAACTAAACGTCAGTATTTCGACACAATATTTTTAGAGCGTCTCGGTAAACAAGATTTACACCACCTAACAAATTTTTCTAAACATTCGGACGTGCAGAAATATGTATTTTAAATAAAATAAAATCTGAGAAATTAAAAAAAAAAAAAAAAAGAAGGAAAATTGGAAGAAGCGGGGTGTTTTGGCGTGGTTTACTCTGCTTCGATTCGTGTTTTCACTACTAAATATAGCTATTTTTTCGTAAAATTTCAAAGAGAGTTTGCATATAGTTTTACCGTATTTTCAACAGTAAGAATGTTGCGGAAGAGACAAACAGAAGGTTAATTTAATTATAAAAATAAACTTTTATTTCAACAATGCAACGAAAGCAATTTATTGGTGAACGCCGCTGGGGGAGAAAGAATACGGCGCACATTTAGCGCTCCAAAGTTCGACCAAAGAAATAGAACAATTACACTTCTTTTCTAAATTTCTATTCTATATTCTTTGGTTCGACTGACGTACCTGACGTGACCTGATGCGCTCCTGGCGTTGGGGGGGGGGGGGGGGCGCAACACACCAAAGGTCGAAAAGGCCTCTCCTTTCACCGCTGCTGTACGAGATCACAGATCGCTCGCTACACAGTCATATTTATAACCGATTGAATTTTCGGAAAGTTCGGAAGATGAGAATATTTTTTTATTGTTATGTTACAGGAGCCGACGCGAAAACAAACAAACAAATAACCAAAAAAGCCAGAAGAAAACATATATTTCTTCTACAACTAGATATTAAAAGTTTTACACGGGCTGGAAAAACCGTTTTATTTATAACCGACAAAAACTTCAAAGAGTTCGAGTGTCAATAAGTAATTTAAAAAAAAAAAGAAAGAAAGAAAAAACTCTGAAACGACCCTACTTAAAAAACAAGAAAATGTCTTCTTACCGAGCCCTTTTATCACTAAATATCAATATTTTTTCACGAATTTTTCATTTAAAAATATAATTCCATACAAAATAGTGTTAAAGATTTAAAATCATACAAATTTTGTTTAAATTTATTATTGCGCGCCTGGGAAACGCCGGGCGGGTCAGCTAGTAATGACTATAAAGTGTAATTTTAAAAAAGCAAAATATCCAAATTCTGAAGATTAAAAAAAAAAAAAAAAAAAAAAAAATCAGATTTTTTTTTTTTTTTTTTTTTTTTTTTTTTTTTTTTTTTTAGCAAGGCAAAACCTTTTTACTACTAAATTGTAAAATATCTAGTGCAAATTTAATTATTTTTAAGTATTATTTGATTATGGTTTGAAGATTTAAAAAAATCAACAAATAGGACTACCTGCATAAAGAACTAATGACTGAGCAAATTAAATATTTTCTAAAACGTTTCTGTAAGAAAAAGGGAGGGGGGGGGGGACTTAATGACATAAAAAATGCTTTACACATTTTTCATTAGGCACAAAAAACAGAGACATAAAGAAGTAAATTGTAGGAAATTCTCTGTCCAGTGAGATTTAGTTTAAAAAAAATAAACTGCAAAGATATTAAAGCAAGCAATATTCGATGGAATACGGAATATACAAACCTCCATCAACACTAAAAAATAACATTATAAAATATACCACTCATACCAGTAAAATTGAATAGAAATAGTTTTCTGTAAAACAAATGGCTAATCAGTGTTATAACAACAAAGTGTATCTCTCTTAAGCAAACGAGTGGGCGCTACTGTGATGTTCCTCGTTGTCTTTTTACATGCAGTATTACAGTCAAAAACAATAAGGTGAAGATATTTAAATAAGCTACTAAGTAGTGATTGATGGCTTGTGAAATGTAGTAAAGAGCGATATGTCTCAGTTCCAGGGAAATGTCCCTATCAGATGAGATAACTTTTTGCAGAGGAAAAAGTCCCTACCAGATGAGATAACTTAAAGAACTTTTTGCAAAAGTTCCATGTTCGTTTATGTACGCACATAACATAACTATTAACGTGTTCATGTTCAAGTTTCTTTGTTCATGCTTTATCAGTTACTGTACCGGGGATGTGTGACAATAGTTACAGGTACATCGGATACAACATCTTCGACATCTACTAAAGAGTTTAGTACATGAACTGATGCTAGTCAATCGGTCACTCACACTGTTGAGTAATCAATATCAATAATATAGTTTTAAAAAGATCCATCACAGCTTTCCTTCGCAGCTTCCCTGATATAAGGAAATTTTCTAGTTATATTTTTATTTTAAAAAATGCAATACCAAAAAATTTAGAGATTTGAGACAAATCTACTTACATCGGCGCACTTTTGGAAAAAACAGCAAATACATGTCCAAAATTTTGGGGAAAAAAGAGTATATTTATTCTACTTTAAAATATTTTGCAAAGAAGTAAGTGGAAGGAATTAAAAATCTCTTAAACCAATAAGAAAACAACAAAGTTCACTGTGTACAGTTGTCATATTTCAATATTTATCGTCAGTCAGAACAACGAGTGGTAACCCAAGAAGTTTTTATTAATCTTCTGAGATTCGGCCTTGCGTTTGTGCATCCAAGAATGAGCTTTTACCTTGTTTATATGGGTAAAGCATACCAATTTTTAAATTATAGTGTTAAAAAAAATTAGCATTTGTTATTTCTAAATTAGTGATTGTTATTAGTAATTGTTATCTATTGGTTAATTATTATTATTATTTTTTTTTTAGTATTATTATTTACTAGATATGATGGAGATGGAGACGATTATTCAAGTTTATAACCTGATAAAAAAATTTAATGTAATGGTCCTTAGTAATAGGAGTAGAAAGTAGTTTTCATAATACTTCACTATACCCAAAACAACGACAGTAATTTTCGATCTGAAAAATATTTTACTAATAACAGATAAAGTAATCAAACTTCAACAATACAAAACAATTTTTGAATAAAGTTAAGATAATAAATATTATTACCGATGGTAAAAATTATCATACAGATTATCTACAGATAAAATAGTAAGAGGATATGAACATAAAAAAAAAGAAAAAAACACATGTGGTTGAATCTGAAGGTATGTAATTTTCGTTCTGAAAAATATTTTATTAATAATAGATAAAGTAATCAAAACAATTTTTGAATAAAATTAAGGTAATAAATATTATCGATGGTAAAAATTATCATAAATACTACAAATAAAATAAATTTCGTTTACTATTGCCCAAATAAAAGCACAGTGACAAGACGGTAAAAATATTCAACTCAACCCGGTAAAATTAAATGAAAATTTATTAATGAAAAAATATCTAAAATTGGTATCGTAAATCTTTTGTCGTAGAGTAATTGCAGAAACGAGTGGGCCCTTGTACGGTCTCCTCGTTGAATTTCTTAAAAAAAAGTAATCTCTGGTAAGTAAATAATCTTTACTAACGAATTTTATAAAGATCAAAACAAAACTCTAAAAAAGATAAAATATCACAAAGTACACAATTTGAAACCGTAAGATTGCAAGTCTTGTGTTAGATCATCCACAAATTGCATCTGCTTTCAACAAAATCGTATACACAGGGCTTAAATTCTAACATTAAAAGTACCAACAACCGTAGCGTGACACCCCCCCGCCATCATGCCAATCAAAATATTTCTATTTAATACATTATTTTCAAAGTTTAAAGCCTTTTTTTTTCTTTAGCAAAATAAGAATTTTAAATATATCTATCTACATATACTTAGCTGTCAACTGTTCCACTTTTTAGTTATCACTCCTTCCGAATAGAAATCTTTGCCTAATTTTAATGATAGTTAATAGCAGAATTCTGCAACTAAATATGCTAAGCATTAAGATTCGGAAATAGTGTTAACACAAAAAAGGAATAGTTCACAGCTATGCATTTTAATGAAAAAAGAAATGAAATTTAGCAGAAATTAACACTTATATGCTAAAGAATCGAACAACGTTTTTCAATTTTCTATAAAAGGTGCATACCTTAAACTATAATCGATTCCTTCCTCATAAAAATCTTTCATGGCGAGTCCTTGAAAATAAGATTAAATTAAAAATTTGACACCGTTATCTGACAGATTCGATGCTTTTCTAGAAAAGGGAAAACTCTGCTCGATTGCTTTCAATGAGAATAACAATACATGACAATTATATCTACTTACAAATGAATGTGACTTTGTAAATGTGCAGAGCAAAGTCTGAGGACGGATAGCGTTCATGCTGAAAAATAAATAGAAAATTCACTAACGTTATTTTCGTACTCTTATGCAACAAACAAAATTCCAGGCTGATGCTCGTTGACTAAAAAAAGAATATATTCTTTTCGGGTTAGATATCTAAATTTTAAAAAAAATGATCCAATTAAAAAATATCCTAGTATCACAAAAGAAAATCGAATAGAAAGTATATTCATTGCTGGTTGTCTTGAATGGCGCCACCATACACATGTCGTCGCCATCAATGCCATGCATAAATCTGTAAATATCACTAGAAAAAAAAACACGATTTTTGGTTCCCTTCATTCTGATCAAAATAGCATTAAAAAGGAGAGAAAAGTACTTTTTTTTTCTATACATGAATAAATAAATTTTGAATTTCAGACAGATTGAGTTAGAGTCCGCCCAAGCCCGAAGAGTGATATAAAAATTTACCCCATTTCATCTCCAACTCTTACGTGAGCAACACATTATGTCAGATATAGCGCTTTGATAGAAAAGAATGCAAAAGCTTCCATATGGAAGGGAAAGGAAAGGGTAATTTAGGTTTGGGTTTTCAGAAGCGCCATTGCACTGGGCTCCGGTGAATTCCGACCAATATTTAAAAATGTACTAAAAACAGAAAAGTACCGGAGCCGGGCTCCGGCGCAATTTATGCCCTGCGTATACGAAAATCTAAACAAAACTTTTAAAGAGCATTAATGTTCAAAAAAGTGCCAAAGAAATAGAAGCATGAAGAACGGCAGCTCCCGTAGGGCTAATTTAAACCGAAGAAATATTCTACTTTCTGTGAAAGTGCGCAGATCTATTTTGGGAGGGTTTGAGAAATTATGAAGCTAAAGATGCTAACGCCTGTATAAGGAAAGGGCATGTTTACAAACAAACAGTTCCATCAGCCAATCTACCACTGAATTTTTGTCGCAGCTATCATTGCAAGAATCGTCATGGCGACGTAGGCCAATCATATCACAGACCAATTTAATGTAGACCAATCAAATCGCTCCATCTCATGTGTACTGTAGGAGTCGTAAAGAACGAACAGGTTTTTCTCCCAAACCACCGCCCCCTGAATACTAGGCCTGAGCGCTGACAACAATGGCGGCTGTCGCAGGCCGATTTTTTTTTTTTCAGCGTTTGAACGGTCCCTCGAAATTCCACACCAATAATTTCTAAAAGTTTTCTTCGCCTTGTTTTTCGGAGATCAAGTAAGTCAAAGATAACTTTTAGATATTATTGGTGTTGAAGTTTCAGGGACTGTACAAACGATTCCGCCTGCGGCAGCCGCCATTTTTTTCAGCGCGCAGGCCTAGTATTCAGGGGGCGGTGCCCAAACCAAGAGTGACGTCATTTGCTTGCCCTTTCCTTATAGGACATTACGGGATATAGGAGTAGCATTCTTCATGAGCAATATTCATTCTAGCATGTTCTTCTCATTGTCAGGAAGATAAATAGTAGTAGTTTTCAGAAAAGAGGTAAGGGGAGGTGAATGAATGCACAATGAAACACGTTGTTTTTACAGTAATATTACTGTGTAGAAGTGAAAAATTCTTGAAAGGAATGAAAATTACTTCTGAAAAAAAAAATTGATTGCCAAGAAAATAAACATGAAATTGAATGCTTATTTTGAATTAAAGTTCAATATATACACAGTGCAAGACTTTGGAAATTGCTAGGGAGGAATTTTAGTAATTTTTCACAAAATTATAGGAAAATTTACGGACAACTACTTCAAATTATAAAGTGTATATATTTGGTTTGTATTATTCATCTGAAAAATTATATTCACAAAATACTTATTATATGTGACAATAAATTATGTCTACTGGAAAAAAATAATCCCTTTTATCCACCTTTGTTGGATATTTGATAATCACGTTATGATTTATTTATTTATTTATTATTCCAACAAACGGCAGTTTAAACAAAAAATAAATAAAATAAAAAGTCAGAATAATTTCAAAACAAACAAGAACGAAAAATCATGCGTCAAGCATAGATTATGTAGCACTTTCCAACGCTTCCAAAATAATTTTACAAAACATACCGTTTAATAAGCTAAAAGATAACATCGAAGTAAACAATTTGGAAAACGCATAACATATTTAAAAACATAATTTCAGGAATTTCCAACAGATGCAATATTCGGAAAAATATCCGAATACTTTTACTCAGCCCTGTATATGATCTATAGATTTGTATACGCTAGGATGCTAAATTTTAGTTTAGTTAGGAAACGCGTAGCACAGTTTAAAATTATCTTTCTGGAGTTTCTGTCAATAAACGGAAATGTGTTCGCGAACTTTTGTGCTGCCCTGTATAGGATCTACAGAATTTATACACACCACGTAATAGACAAAAAGCGAGTTAAAATTAAAATCGCGTTTAGTAACTTAAAACGCACTTCCAGGAATTAGTGTTAATAGACAGTAGAGAATTCTTTTGTGTGTCCCTGTAAATGAACGATGACTGCTATACACACACTATTCTGTAGTAAGCCTCTTGTAATGCACCTTAGATATATATAGATAAATTTCAATGCGTTTAAAATAGTGAAACATTATTTAAATAAACCGCAGACGATTTTTCTCCATAGACGTCATGTAACGGAATTCTTTTGACTGTCCCTGTAAAGTAACTATAAGTGCTATGCACACCCTATTCCATATTAAGCTTCTTCTAATGCACCTTAGTGATATATATAAATTTCAATGCGTTTAAAATAGTGAAACATTATTTAAATAAACCGCAAATGATTTTTCCCCATAGACCGCAATGTAACGGAATTCTTCTGAGTGTCCCTGTAATAAAACTATAAGTGCTACACACTTCCGTTGAAATAGGGAACATGCTATAGATAACGACAATAACATATAAAAATTGCAGAGCAATCCGAGCATATTTACGGGAGTTAGAGCACGGACAGACGGCAGACGGCCATACGGCCAGACAAACCGAAGTCATAAGCACTTTTCAACTAGGTTGGAAAGTGCTAAAAAGCATTTTTAAGGTTAGCTGCGTGCTGTGACGTGAAATTAAAGAATTTTAAAGCTTTGTATGTTAGGTTAGGCACAATGTGTCTTTGAGGGAGGGGGGGGGGGCTTAGGTAAAGCATTTTAGCATTGTTACTTAACGTTAGTGAAAAATAACAACTAGGGCAAACAAGTGTTTAAAAAAATTAATTTTGTGTGCAGAAGCATGCTGTGTGAATTTTGGATTTCACATCAGATGACTGATGTGAAACTAGATGATTGATTGTTTATTTTTACTGCAAAACAACAAACATGACAGAAATTTTTGATTTTTTTTAAGTTTTTAAATTCCATGCACTGGGGCCGGGGGTGTAGAATTTCTGCAATATTTAGATGTCTGATTATTTATTTTTACTATAAAGTGACAAATTGAACAGAAAAAAAAATTATGCTTTGTATGGCGGGCGAGGGGAAAGTGGAAATATTAGGGGGAGGGATGGAATTTAATTGATGTACATTATTCCTGCTATTGCTATTACCAACATACCCGATTGATTAGAAAAATAAGTATATAAAATATATTGATAACTGCTGAAATTATAGGATGTCTTTTTAATTTATAAAACGGCGAAAATTTCGTATAGATATAGGTAGGTCCTATTTAGAAAATTTGGGCCTTAGATACAGAGACTAAAGAGATTTGTCCTATACTACTAATAATACAGTATAATCTCGGTCTGCTCTGAAAGCTGATAGACTGAAGGTGCTGGGTTCAAATACATGTCGCACCCGTCGGCCTAATCGTTCGGTGTTTTCCGTGGTTTTCTTCTAACCTTGCTCGACTTGCGTAAATACGCGTTAAGATTCCTCTTGTGCAGACAATCGGCCGTAACAAAAAAAAACTAATATTACAGACAACTTGTCTTCCATAATTGGATCATTGATTTATATTATGTCTTCAAATAATAAAAACAACTTGTCTTCTTGTTCTTAGTGAAAAATTATGTCATATATAAAAGGGGACTCAAAGCTAAAAAAAGCATGAGTACAATACAGTTCGCACAGTATAAGTATTGAGCATGATTCTGGGATTGAAATAAAATGATGCATTTTTTCAGAGACTTTTGATTGAAACTCGTTTTTATCGGTATATAAACGGTATCACATTTAAGATGATTTTCAAAAAAATATTTCCCCCGCTCAACAACGCAAAACTTTTTGACACATTTTTAAACATAAAAGCATGACACTTACAAGCGTGATTATTGATGTGATTTGGCAAAAAAAAAAAAAAAAAAAAAAAAAAAAAAAAAAAAAAAAAAAAAAATTGTTACAGAACGGACTATGCTTAATAATTGTTGGAAGTGCGTTTTCAGCTGTGGTATGTATTTTTAAACGTAACTAATTTTTGGTGTATTGTGTGGAGTGTATAAATTATATATATCACATACAGATATTCGAAAGAATTTGCGCACATTGCCGGATGTGAAGAGAGCAACTGCAGAAAATGGTTGGTTAATTGGTTGATTTATGACGGCCGATTATCTACACAAGGGATATAGGCCCTAGGGGAGGAGTGCCTTCCGTGGGGGTCTTTCTAAGAGAACCTAACCGGTATTTACGCATGGTTATCCAAGGTTCGAAGAAAACCACCGAAAACTCCGAAAGAATAGGCCGACGAGCGCGATTGGGTTCGAGCCCAGCACTTCCCGTCTACCAGTTTTGAGAGCAGATACTCTCTAATCTGTATCTACTAATATACTAACTGAGCAGATAAATATTATAAAGTTTATCAAATAACATTATAAAACTTATGTCTTTGAAGTGAAATGTACAAACACAAACACAAATCTGAATAAAATATTTAGAAAGAGAAAATTACATGTAGAATGTTGAATAAATACGTACTAAGAGTATTTATGAGAGCTAAAAAAGTAGAATATTAGCAATTTTAAAGTTAAATTTACGATCTGAATTTGTAATTTTACTTTAAATTTGAAATGACACCAAATCTAAAATTCATTCACTCATTCATCGACTCAATGTGAATCAGGGCCGGAACAAACTTTTTTTTTCACCGGGGGAAACATGGATTTTGGCGAATTCCCTTCCTCCCTCCCCCTCCTACACAAAGTAAAATTACAAAGAAAATTTTACTAAGCTTCTAAAGGCCGACTTATAAAAAATTAGTTTAAAATGTGTAATTATAAAATACTTAATACTGAACAACGGAATCAGCTTTTTTGAAATATTTATTCATTAAAATCTGGGAAAACGAAATCGAAAGGAACTGTAAAAAAAAATCCGGTTTATACAGATTTCCATCTTAGTAGGTATAATTGTAGTTATTCTTTCTGTTGGGACCATATATTTTTTTCATTTAAGACAGGAATCCGTTATAGACAGATTTTACTGTAGTTGTAAGTATTTCAAATTATTACTACTGAGGTATTTAAAGTTAAGTGATATGAGCCAAGGCCGAAACTAGCTTTTTTTTCGCGGAGGGCGGATTTTGGCGCCCCCCCTCTCTCTCCCCACAATATAAATTTACAAAGATAATTTTGCAAAGTTTCTAATAGCAAACTTTTTTTTTTTTTTTTTTTTTTTTTTTAATATGTAATCATAAAATATGTAATATTGAACTATGTACTCAGCTTTGTCAAATATTTATTCAATAAAACCTGCGAAACTGGAATTGAAAGGTACTGGAAAAAATTCCGCTTTATACAGATTTCCGTTTTAGCATGTATAATAGTTGATATTCTTTCTGTTGGGGAAATGATTGTTTTCATTTAAGACAGGATTCTGTTTTAGACAGATTTCATTTTCACATATTTTGCTGTAGTTGTATTGTTATATTACAATTGAGCGGGAGTTTAAAACCATAGTGATATGAATGAGTCTCATTGTCTTGTCTTAAGAACTAAAAAAACAGGATTTTCTGTAGGCAACGAATTCCAATACCATAAAATATCTTTGTGTGCTATCTACAGCCAGTTTCATGGAACTATCACTTGTAACGCCCTTTCTATTAATAGGCTGATATGTCTAGATGCTTTCCTGAACTTAACGCTAATTTTCAAAATTACAATAGTGACTTTATGTATCGTACTAAGAAACTTTTTAAAATTGCCTATTTTTTAGTGTCCCGGGAAGTCATCGACTTCACCAATTTTTTTATCTATTTATTTGTCAATTTTAATACATTTTGGCTCAGATTTTCTTTTACATTCTCCAGCTGCAAAACATTTTTACTCAAATTTCATATATTTTTTTGTATTAAACAACAAACCAAATCTTCATCTGGCACAGCGCACCCTTCTTCTACGTCTTCTGTTTTGCCCCCCCCCTCCCTCCCAGGTTGTTTCGACCCTGTATGAGTCCCATTGTCTAAAAAACTGAAAAACCAGGATTTTCTATTCGCCTAGCAATGAATTCAATACCGTAAAATATCTTTGTTTGCTTGGAATTATCACTTATTCCTCTCTTTCTATAACTATTCATTTTGCGCACCCCTCACCTTCTGTTCTGCTGTTGCCCAGGGCAAATGCCTCATTGCCCCTCACCCCTAGTTTCCCACCTGAAGTCAATCCTAAATGACAGGTTGAAAAGTGCCGCCAACTCAATACTTATAAAAGCAAAATAAAAAACATCACTTTTCCCTATCACCCCAACTCCACTTCTTTGAAGACAATTTGTCCCTCCCCCAAATTCTGCTCTGTTTTTATCTTCCTACGTTCTTTCAACCTCCTCATAGCTTAAGATTTTTCAAACATAGACCGCAACTATCTCCGACTCCACTCCTCTGCTTCCAACACAATGACACAAAGACAAACACAACTCAGAACTCATACCCTGTTCAAATCGGACATTTAAGATATCTCAGACTGCCATTTTTGAGGTGGTACCTCTCCGGAATTGAATACCTGTCCACACCGCCAAACGCATTTAAGATAACTCACTCAACATCACCGTGTCCAGTGCGCATGCGCATATGTTAAAAGCAAACTCAACAGCCAATCGGCCTCCAGAGCCAATCAGAGTGAGCGGTACTGACTGTATCTAGCAATGGAAAGTTCGAACTCACTAAGTGAGTTTCTGGAACTCACTCAGTGAGTTCAGCGGTCTAAGATAACTTAACTATCCGATCTGAACGTAGTATAACTCACACACTCATTTCCTGAAACAGCGTTCACCACCTGAAAGAGAGGCAACATGACAAAATTTTGGAGGTACCTCAAACTTGAAACGTGAAGTGATGGGACAAATTCTCACGGTGTATGGGACAAATGAGGTGTCTCTTGTATGAGTTACCCAACACTGCTCCTAATTCCCCTAGCCTCAGATTGTCATATTTGAGCAACATACAGTACAAAGAGGAAGGGAGGGGGATTACTTCCTTCCTAACTCAATTGTAGTTCTTGTAAGTTACCCCTCACTCAACACCTCACTTGAGGCATGACATTGTCATGACAAAAATGTTACTGAGGCACCTCATACAAACGTCACAAAAAAACCGTGTAAAACCGCCCAACACTACGGGATATAACCCGGAGAAGGTATCTCTTTGTATCAGCCCGGTTTTCTAAAAGAGCCTAATGCCTGTATAAAGGATATTACGCGGAATCACCGTCGTTTTCTTGTGAAAATACGAGGAGCTACCACAGGAGCGCTCATTCGTCATTTAACAGCCATTTATTGCGAATAAATACACCGTGCCGAACAGTTGATGTCGGTTAAGGGGCTTCCGAGTTGCGATCAACTTTACGCCCAGTCTTTATGTGAGTAACCTGTCTTGTAAATATTGAGCCGTTGGGAAAAGTTAAATGTAGTAACTACACAAGAAAGAACAATTAAAAATAGAAGAAAAATTAAACAATGGGAAAAAAAAGTAAAGCTATAGAGATTACGGAAAGAGTCAAATAAATGGAAAAAAAAAAAAGTAAAATTGTATAGCTGTAGTTAAAATTAACTACTGAAAAAAGTTGAAAAAGTGTAAAAAAGGGTTCGGAACATGTTCAAAAACAGTACATAAATGCCAGGTGGAAAAGGCAGGCAAAGCTAAGCTTTAACAAAAATAGCACTTAAAAAGAACAAACATATTTATTATTTACAAATTTTTTTTATTTATATTTATATTTTATTATTATATTGTATAGCATAGGAATAAGATATATAAAAGTAAGAGAGAGAAATTTGCAGAATGGTGAGCACCAAGGGCGCCCATAGGATTAATTTTAAGGGGGGGCTGAGAAAAATCTCAACTTTCACAAAAGCTATCATACATTTTAGTAAATATTTAAGGTACTTTGCATTTTTTTCGCGATCTTTTGACGAAATTTGCGTTTTTTTGTACGAATCATTAACGAAATTTGTGTTTTTTCTGCGATTTTTGGACAAAATTGGCTTTTTTCTGCGATTCTTTTACAAATTTTGCGTTTTTTCCACTATTCTTTGACGAAATTTAGATTTTTCGCGATTCTTTGACGAAATTTTTTTTTTCCCGTGATCCTTTGACGATATTTGCGTTTTTTTTCGCGATCCTTTGAGGAAATTTGTGTTTTTTCGCGATTCATTCACGAAATTTTCATTTTTTCACGATTCTTAGACGAAATTTGTGTTTTCTCCATGATTCCTTGATGAATTTAGCGTTTTTATCGCGATCTTTTGACTAAATTCGTCTTTTCCCCGCGATCCTTTGACGAAATTGGTGATTTTTTTCTGCGAACGATTGACGAAATTGGTGTTTTCTGTGACCATTTGTCAAAATTTGTGATATTCTTCCGTGATATTTTTTATGTTCGAATTTGCGGAACCGAATGCCTTAAATTTTCAGACAATTCGGAACATAATCACCTTCACCACTGACCTGAGGGTACTGAATAAGGGGCTCACAATCATAGTAGACAAAGTCCATTAAAAAAATGAGATAGTCCATTGAGAAGGTGCATAAAATCTGTTTTATCCACTCCCACAGTAAACATAGTTTGTAAACAGATGACATATACAGGGTTGCCACGTACGACTATTTTTCTATTCTATTCGCACCACTATTAAAAAGAAGAGATTTTGTAGTATATTTCTCTTGCAAATTTTATCGAATTTTATGTCAATAATTTTTGTTTTGAGAAAGTGGTGTGAGGTAGAATTAAAAAATAGTCGCCAGTGGCAGCCCTGCATATATGAGAAAGTGAAAACAGATTTGGCTCAGTGTGGGAATGGATAAAATAGATTTTATGCACCTTCTAAATGGGCTATCTGTTTTTTTTTCAAAGTGTACTTGGTCTACTATGGTTGTGAACCCCTCAAATGACCTTCCTGCAGTGGAAATTTTTGGCAGAATTGTCTATAATTTAATATGGCTGTCTGAAGTAAAGGGGGAAATGTAGTTTCTGCGAGGAGATCATTTATCATGACATTCTCATCACAGTCTTTGCTTTTCCACAAATCAAACCATGTTCTTGCTTCTGACTCCAAATTCTCAATATTATAAAAATGAGATAGCTCCTTGATTTCTTTGATAAAAACTTTTTTTTTCATATTTTTCATCATATTGGGATGAAGTAAAATTGCTTTGAATGACGTTTCATTTCAATTCAAAAACCTTGACTCAAGGGATATAATTAAAGAGTCTAAATATGGATATAGAAATGCTGCTCTGTAATATTCAAGAGGAGTCTCCATAGGAAGGTTCGAATTGTAAGATTATCTAGTAGACGGTCTATAAATTTTGATATCGATTTCTTACAATTACAATTTTCCATTAGCTCCACGAAAATTTCTGAAAATTCTTTTTCTGATTCCATTCTGTGCATAAGAAAAATCTCAAGAAGTTCCATCTCTTATGTTTTGATAAACCGAATGCAAATCTTAATCTACAGATTGTAATTTGTTTACAACTGGCTCCAGATAGAAAAAATATCGAGAAATTATTTTACAATAAACTTCATAGATGTCGTTGCAGCATCTAAATGAATGTCTTGTGAGCGTGTTTCTTGGTTCGTACTATTGTCTAGAGAAAGATTACAGAGATTTTCTTTAATAGTGGCAAAATGATTAGAAAAGTATGGTGTGGACTTATGCTTTTCTGACCACATTGTTTCATATAGACCAGGAAAGTGTGATTTACAAGAATTATAAGGTTTCAGGTCGACGAAAATCATTTTGTCTTGTTCTGTAGACTTAAGATAGAGTTTTCGAGTTCAGGCTGCGTACAATCTGACACATTCAGGATTCTAATCTTTATTAGATTCGGGAAAAAGAATTTTTCAGTTAAAAATTGCACTGTACCGTTCACATCTTATTATTAAATCTCTCTCTAATTTCTTAGCGTTTTGTTCATGCAAAATCAGTTTTACCCGTGAAAATGGATCCTGTGTATAACAAAATCCTTGTTTATGCAGAAAAAGTGTTATCATCTTGCAGGAAAAAAAACCACATACTAACACCGGCTAAGATAAAAATCGTCTAAAACGGAATTTGTTTCCTATCTTGTGCTTTTTCTCTTTGTAAGAAGCAGACTATTTGAAAGGACTAATTAAAAACTTATGAAAACAGAACCTGTCTAAAACAGAATCCAGCTTTAAAAGAAAAATAATTATGGTTATGACAAAATGAATTCCCAACAATTATACCTGCTAATACGTAAACCCATCTAAAACGGAAATTTCTTTCGGTGCTTTCTGATGTTGTCCAGGCAGATTTTATTATGCTTTGTGTTTACAAGATGAAGTTAAAATTTTCATATCTTGCAACTGATTTATATATATATTTTTTTTTACAAAACCAAAATCTAGGGGGGGCTCAAGCCCCCCCTTGCCCCCCCATATGGGCGCCCTTGGTGAGCACTAATGATCATAATCAATAATGCAAGAATATTTTGGACGCTTGCGGTGATGTGGTTCGAATGCGTCATAATCCGGCAATTCTGCGATAATATCATTAGGGAGGTCATATAATTTTTCATAAAATTTTTTGGCAAGGTGGTTGATTCTTTTATTTAATGTGGTAGTTTTGAGGTCTCTGCGAACAGTGCTATTACGGAGATAGCGAGAGGCATTTCTGACAGTACGCAGATTTTTGTTATGAAGTTGGCTGAGGTTTTTCATGGAGGATTTGCAGATATAGCCCCAGACCGGACAGGCGTAGGTGATAATTGGTAAAATGCAGGAATTATAAAGGAGAAGTTTGTTATGGATAGCCAGTGTTTTACTATTAAGAAGAGGTTTTAGTGCAATCATAGCTCCAGCGACTTTCCCCCTGATGGTGAGGATATGTTTTTTGAAAAAAAGTCTTTGGTCAAGGGTGACCCCCAGGTACTTTGCTTCATTAGTCCAAGGTATAGTGGTATTATTAATGGTTATTCTATTGGGATATGTTAGTTTTCTAGAGAAATAAACAGCAGCAGTTTTGTTTTCATTGATTTTAATGCGCCATAGGTCGCACCAGTCTAAGAAGGCATCAATGTGAGTCTGTAGGTACCTGTAAAGTGTGTATGGGTGATGAGCGTAAGCGTAGATTGTAGTGTCGTCCGCATACAGTGCAAGGTGAGTGTTAAGTGAACGAGGAATGTCGTTAAAGTATATGTTGAATAACAAGGGTCCGATGACGCTCCCTTGGAGAATGCCTGCTAAGATACGGAAAATGCTAGAAAGAATGTTGTTAATGCGGACGCGAAACATGCGATCGCTAAGGTAAGAGAAAATACGGAGTTATTACTGTTTAATATTACTGGTGTGAGTGGAATATATTTATACTGTTATTTTTCAGTGTTGATGTAAAGTTTCAGATTCCATGTTCTACCCAAAGTGGTTTGTTCCTGATTATTATTATTATTTTTTAAACTAGATCACACTGAATAAGTAATTTCCTACAATTTACTTCTTTACATCTATCTCAAATTTGTGTGCCTAAAGTAAAATAGATGATTTCTTTTTTTTTTTTTTTAAATCATTACGTTAGTTCTGGAAATGTTTCAAAAAATATTTATTCAATACTAGTTTTTTAGATACGCTTATATTAAATTTACTTTATTGAACTTTAAACTCCTATTCGGACTTCAGTTATTTAGAATACATATTATAAATAATAGAAATGTAAATAGAACACATACTGTAAATATGCAATGCACGTCTTTTAAGCCGAACTCCTAGTACCGCCTCGTAATCCTAGAAAAAAAAATTATGCATAATGCTGCGATCACACGTACTAGTATCACACGTACTGTTATATAGACAATTTCAGATATTTCCTCATTTCTATTAAAAAGGTTTTTCAGGAGGAAAACGGTCTAAAACGCACAACTTTACCTATTGTAAATTTGCCAATGTCAATGAAGAACTAGTGGTGATTTATACATCCTACGGTAAAAGTTAACTTCCATTCTACGTCAGCGCGCTTCCAAAAATAGTTGTTTTCAGTTCTTGGACTTTACACAACTTTTTAAAACACTTAGAAGCAATTGCCCAACAAATGTTCCGCGTGCTGCTAACATTAACAGTTTCAATTCCTTTCTTGAAAATAACCAGCGTTGTCCGATATTTCTGTACAAGAGGAAATTTTGCGGCTCCATCGGAGACATGTGAAGTTCCGGACGAGAATTTGCCCTTTTTGACCATTATTAACCGCAAAATCTCACATCTTCCGGGTATTTTGAATCTCCGGTGGGGAATTCCCCACCGGGCCACACCCCGAATTCATCACTGAAAGTAAACCTAGTCCCTACTTGCAGCAAGAATAAGTAGCTGGAAGGAAGAGCGAAACATTAGCACTTATATCAGAATCGTATGATTACGTGTGGTTAAAACGCGAGGAAAGTCAGAAAAAAAAAGAGTTAGACACTCAAAACTTTATTTTTAAACTAATGAAACATATTTAAAGTGTTTCTCAGATGATCCGCTGAGCAACCCCAAACTTTCTGATACAATTTCTGGCTCATTTTTAAACGAAAAAGCATAAAAGTCGCAGGCCTGACTATTGTAGCGAATCGAAACCAGCTTTCCGTTTTTTTTTTTAAATAAATAAATTACGTGTCGTGTTCTAAGCGAATCATCATGGCACGTGAGAAGACGTTTTTTTTCTCTATTCTGCCGCTGAAGCATCGAGAATTTGGTTCAAAACGTCGAATTTGACCGTGCTTTCTGAAAGATATTCTACATTTACAGAAAAATGGAAAACGTATTTCGATTAACACAGTTTCTAAATAACAACTCCTGCCCGTTTCATGCGTTTCTGAGAGAAAAGAGGTTAAAAAATGTGCCTGAAAGTAGACTCTTGTGATTTGAGAGCAGTATTATAGCGACTAAATTTCGAAAATGAAATAATTAGATATGCACAGCTCAAAATGTAATAAAATATCTTCCACAAGTCCCGTTCAACTTTCATAAATTCACAAAAAACTAATACGTTTTCCTTTAATTGTTGGGTGCGGTTTGCACTATAGAACAGTCAAAGTGTCGTTATTTTTTGTGGCAATAGTTTAAAAAAAAAAAAAAGGTCAAATTACCTTTGAACTAATGTTTGCCTCAAAAATTCCGACCATATCTCAAATCTTAAGATGCAAACTGCTCTCCAATATGAGTGTTTTTAATCATTAGAAATTATCAACCATTTTCATAAAAATAATCTACTTTTTTTTTAAACAGTTCTCTTATCTAATAAATTAGCAAAGTAAATATAGCTGATTATTTTTACGCTTTTTTGTTGTCACAATTTCCGAATAGTAATATTTGACCTATTAAATCTCAGAACTTCTGTGTTTAAAAATGGCAAAGTTTATTACTGATTGCGAGTAAAGAAAAAGTGCAAATTACATGACAAAAATATACATTAAAATTTTGCATTTGGATTTTTCCATCAATCATAAAAAAATTTCAACTTTTTTTAAAGTCGTAAGTTTATTTTTCATTTATCCAAAATTTATATTATAATGTTTAGTTGAAATCAGTCAGAAAGGGAGAAATTCCCATTTTGCAGTAATCATAAATAAGTTTTATTATGGCATCAAAAGAGGGAAGTTAGCCTAGTAAATAATCTTAACACATTTCTGAAGGTTAGTTTTTGTCTTTTAAGCGGGATGCCCCACCTACAACCATATTCTTGCATGTTGCATTATTAAAAAAAGGTTTTCTGTAGTCTTAATAAAATTAAAAATGAATGTATATAATAAAAATTTTGTATAAATGAAGTTGTTGTATGCATAGTACATTAATTTTACAAACACGAATATTGTGTATATTTTTGAGAAATAAATGTATTATGTGAACTGTAAAAGTGCCGTCTCTGGGTGGAGTTACACATATCTAAAATTGCCTATTTCGTGTTCGAAAAGAAAATGTTTGAAATTTTTTTGCAGGTCTATCTATTTGTTCTAACTATCAAATAAATAAATAAATTAAATTAAAAAATACAATATTTGAATAAATATACAGACAGTATCAAAAATCCTAGAAAAAATAGGATAATACTACAGTTTGAGTTAAACATTTTGTAAACCTTTTTAGAGATTGAGTTAATTCTCCTTTTGTTGATGCGCTAGACCAGCCACACTCCATATTTTTATATGGCGGACCGAAACTATATGCTTGCTTGGTTATGTGGGCCACAATGCATTGTATTTAAAAAAATAATGTAATCACAAAAGTATCATCATTGTAAGATAACAAATGCAGTAAGACAAAGCAATGTAATGAAATTAACATGATCAGTACTAGCTGAATAATAATTACGAGCAGGGAAGACCGAGCTATGCTCGGTCAAAATTAAATTTGAGTTCAAATATCATGACCCATGACCAAAATGACCCACTAATTGAATTTTATCGAACATGTGATTTAGCCCAACAGTCTTCTTGTGCCGGAAAACCATAGGATGCAAAATTCAGTGTAAATTGAGCCGCTTTTTAGATATTGACCCACAATGACCCAGAAATGACCCACTAATCGAATTTTCTCGAACATGTGACCTAGTCTAATGATTTTCGCGTGCCCGAAACTCGTAAAATACAAAATTTAATCAAAATCGTTAGAGCCGTGTTTTAGATAAAATTAATTTGACCCGCTTTGACCCAAAAATGACCCCCTAATCGAAAGTTCTCGAACATGTGACCCAACCCAATAGTCTTCTCGTGCCCGAAAATAGTCGGATACAAAATTTCGTCAAAATCGTTTGAACCGTTTTTTAGGTACAATTAGCTTGACCATGACCCAAAATGACACACTAATTGAATTTTCTCGAACATGTGACCTAGCCCAACAGTCTTCTCGTGCCCGAAAACCATTGGATGCAAACTTTAGTGTAAATTGAGCCGCTTTTTAGATCTTGACCCACAATGACCCAGAAATGACCCACTAATCGAATTTTCTCGGACATGCGACCTAGCCCAATGCTTTTATCGTGCTCGAAACTCGTAGGACACAAAATTTAATCAAAATCGTTAGAGCCGTTTTTTAGATAAAATTAATTTGACCCACGTTGACCCAAAAATGACCCACTAATCGAAAGTTCTCGAACATGTGACCCAGCCCAATTGACTTCTCATGCCCGAAAATGGTCTGATACAAAATTTCGTCAAAATCGTTTGAACCGTTTTTTAGATACAATTAGCTAGACCATGACCCAAAATGACCCAAAATGACCCACTAATCGAATTTTCACGAGCATGTGACCTAGCCCAATGGTTTTCTGGTGCTCCAAAACGGTAGGATACGAAATTTCGTCAAAATCGTTAGAGCCGTTTTTGAGATAATTTTTGCATATATATATATATATATATATATATATATATATATATATATATATATATATATATATACTGTCATACCGTAAGGAGAAAAGCTCTGAGCAGGGTTGCTTCCTCAGAACATACCAAGTGGGAGAGGTGGGAGAGATAACAGCAGGATGCAAACTTGGCACAATCAGCATTCGTTTGACGCTCTCAATTTTTACTATACCTTCTATTCGACAACACGAATACAGTAGAATTTAATAATATAATAAATAGAGAAATGTATTGGCCAAAACTATCATATTTTAAATCAAATCTTTATAATATGTTTTTTATAGGCATTAAGATATAGATATATTAAGATTTTTATAGGTTCTCAAATCCAAAAGAGCTACTTTCTGACACAATTTTGAATTCATTTTTATTCGGAAACGCATGAAATTGGCAGATGATGTTATTCAGAAACTAGGTAATCGAAAGACGCTTTTTAATTTTTTGATAAAGGCAGAAGATCTTCCAGAAAATGCTCTGAAAGTCGACGTTTTGAATCGAATTTAAGACACGGCAGCACGAGAAAAGGTAAAAACGTATCGTCACGTGACAGGAATCGCTTTTAATGCGATAAGTAATTTATTTATTAAAAAAAATGAAAAACTCATTTCGATTCCAAATCACTTCAACTCGACAGCTTGAGAAAGGTGGTCATGAGACATCAATCGATTATAATTTAAGATGTAATATACATTATGCTTTATGACTATATGATAATACTATGATGCTTTAAGACTGTGCTCTACGTAGTTACTTTCTGATCCATGCCTAATTTTTTTTTTTTCGCAAATGCATGACACTTTCAAGTTTCCTTATTAAGAAGCTATAGAATCAAATAGCATTTTTCGTTTTCTGACAAAGGCATACGATCTTTCAGAAAATGCTATCAAAATTGACGTTTTGAACCGAATTTTTGTATGCAATAATCCCAAAAAGTTGTCATGAGAGAACAATTATTTATAACTCAATATTTAATACATTTATCGAAAATTGAAAAACGCTATTCGATTCAAAATTATATTTTATTTTGAGAAGAAAAAACTTCGGGAATGTTTACCGTGCTTGTGCGGAAAACTAAGAACAATCAAATGAACGTACTCAAAATCGTAACCGGGGTATTTCTGTCGTTTTATACGTTTTCGTTTTATGCAGTATATGAGGAAAAAAATGTTTTATTATTTTTTAGTTTTTATTGCAGGAATTAATTTTCTTTTTAATGAAGCACAGTTTTCCCTAGATTCCAAACGACAGTAAGGGTGTCGTTTTTTTGATTGAGAGGCAAGAAGGGTGGTATTTTTCAAATCATAATGGCAAGCAGGGAAGCAGGGTGCAGCAACCTTTTGAAATCACATAAGGGAAACTGTAAATAAAAGAGTAGTGATAGCCAAGGCTTAAATTGCGCCGGAGCCCACCGGAGCCGGGCTCAGGCACTTTTCTACTTTTAGTAAATATTTAAATACTAGCCGCCACTGGCGACCAGTTTGGTCGCCCTTAAATGTATGTTAAGCATTGTAACAAATTATTTTTATTCAAAATTTATTTTTTTCCTTAATCCCTCGCATAACTGGAAAAATCTAATAGATAAATCAAGAACTTTTGCGATCGCGGTAGCATTTCGCATATTTTTTGTTGTTATGTATTTCATCTTTCTTGACAAAAACCGCTTAACCCACTTAAGAATTTATGCTTCATGTCCGTTTGCTTATCACTTGCAATATGTTCGCTAATGCGGAGATTCTTAAACATATTTGGCGCAAAACAAAAATCGCGCCAGTTCCAGTGCGTCCGTGACAGCTGTTTCAATTTAAAATACGTGACGTTCACATTTTTCATTTAAAATAGAAAATAGAAAAATAATAATTATCATAAATCAAAACATTTGATTTCAAATTAAAGTATCGTTTCTAATTTGCACGCGCAAAAAATAAAAGCTGACAATTATTTTCGAAATTTGATCCATTAAATATTATTACATGAGTTCAACTTACGTCAAAAAAGATCCGGAAGTTGAGTTGTATGGAACAGAATTAAGGTAAACTTTGACTGTCTCACTGGTGCTGATTATTTTTTTTTTACACCAGGCAGCGGTCCAAAAATTCATAGTTTAATATTTTAAACGTTCACAACGAATGAATCTTTTTTTTTTGTTGTTGTTTACTTTCATGGATAGAGAATTTGAACAGCGAACCTAATTGAAACTGAAGTTATTGCAGAATGTATACATAATTGAACGTAAGTCATCTCTCAAATATTAATTTATTTTGAACGATCTTTCTAAAAATGTAACTTTTATGCAGTTTTATTAGAAAAAATAATTTTGAATAAAAATGGCTGCCTGGCATATGAAAAAGTGAAGCGGCATCCCGGAACTGTTGAGGACAGTCACATGACATACGGTTTTATTATATAGATTGGTCGGAATTCATCGGAGCCCATAAATACTGGGTTCCGGAGCCCAGTGCAAGCGATAAATATATTTAAAATTTTTATTTTGCTTAAAAAAAAAATTGCTTTAAATTTTGCAAATACACATAATGTATGGAATATAAATATGCAGATTGGAGTGACGGTGGAGGGGGGGGGGGGGCACGCTACGGTTATTAGTACTGCAGAATATTAGGGCTTCGGTACTTTTTTTGTTAAAAATTAAGCCCTGGTGAAAGCTTAACAATGCGAAAAATTAAAAAAAAAATGCGTATTTATTTTATAGAATAAATATGCTATGTATGTATAAAAGTTACCGAGTGGATTATGTGTGTTAATGTAATTCTTATTTTTCATATTTTAGCCCTGGGAAGAGCTTAGTCCTTAAAGGGACCATTTTTTAACAGATGACCAAACATATTCAATTGCATTAAGGTGGCAATGATATGGTGGTAATCTGAGAACTTCATGCCCTTCATCTCTTAATAAAGTGTCTATTTTGTATTTGATAGACTTAGGGGCATTTTTAGTTATTATTTCAAATAATTCGGCTTTTCGCATGTTTGGGTCATGTGTCAGTGTGGTCGTGTGTCTATCCCTTTCAGGATTTTGCTGAAAGTCAAGAACTGAAACACCAGTCAAGCATTACAGTTTTCGTGGAATATTTTGTGGGAACGGGATCAACTTTTTTAGTATGATATGGAGCATTATCCATACAAATTATGCTTTTCGGCTGCAAATTAGGTATCAATTTTTCTAAAATCTATTTTTGAAAATTATTGAAGTTCATCTGTCCATGATAATCTCCAACATTTGTAGAGGCTTTATAAACAAGTTCAGCTCCAGAAATAAACCCACTAGAGGAACCGGCACGCACCACTACAAGGCGATTTTTAGCGTTTGTGTCCACTTGGATACCCGTAATCTTTTCGTCTTGCCAACATTTTCCAAAAGTTAAATTACTATCGATCCAAGTTTCATCGATGTAAACAATGCATCGGTTATCATCAGGGAGATATAAATAGATTAGGAGAATTTTCCCCCTATGGCATCTTCCTTGCAAACTTGAGCCTAATGCCGAAGTGGCCGCATGTGGCGCTGCGATCTTTAGCTGAGTCAAAATAACATTGTTTGCTATAGGAGTACGTTATTATTTCTTTAATAAAATATTAATTTTACATTATAATTTAATATGACTCGGAACTGTTTTGTATATGGATGTGACACAGGTTATAAGAAAGTCGAAAGACAGAATAAAGAACTGGGTATAAGAAATCCATCGTTGTTTCCGTGAGCATAGCTCGTCTAGCACAGTAAAAAATGGCAAAAATTTAGTTCAGATAGGAAACACAGTTAAAAATTATCTTTTCACCAATTCAGAAAATGAATCCACCCCTTCCAGGAAAAAAGAAAAAGCGAGGGGGGGGGGCAACAGATAAATTAACTGAATAAAATGGATGGCCTTTGTGCTTCTTTTTGAAATTATATATATATATATATATATATATATATAGTTTTTTTTTATGCTGTGATTTTAAATGTTTGTAGCCGAGTAATTCTTGAAATTATATTTTTTGTATTTTTCTTTGTTAAATAAATGTTTGTTAATTATTTCTGTTAAATAATGTTTGTTCCTTAAATAAAGATATGTAATTTTTCTTGTGTAATCTTTATTTAAATTTACACACATAGGCACAAAAGTTTTTTAATTTATCAAAATATCTTGATCATATGCAATAAATACATAGACATAAAATTATTTTTTGATTTGAAAAAAAAAAAAAAAAATTCAAATAAGATGTTATTGACAGCAAGTCTTGAATGTAGAAAATGATTCATATTATACATGTGTATTAATTTACAGAAAAAGCTAGTTGAATTTTAATTTATATTACATTAAATATAAGAATAAAATTACAATAATCCAGCAGTATAGGAAACACTATTTTTCTTTTCTAGTGTCCCCTTTTCTGTATTGTTACAAAAATTTGAGCATTTCCGATGCCTATCAAAGTATAGATGGGAGTATGCAAATAAATATTCAGATAAATATATTTATTATTATCCTATTCTAATAGTATAAAATATCATCTCTAATGAAAATTACATGCTAAATTTTGGGGCCTAGGGCCCAATTGCTACAGATTTCAAATTTATTTTACATTTGCAGTAGGCATAAATATTTTTTTAATCTAGAGTTTGAGTACAATAAAATTACTCCTAACAAAATCTACCTTATCTAATACTTGTTTTGAATAGGAATTGATATTTTTTGCTCATTTTAAATAATACAGCTGAGAAGAAAAAAAAAAAAAAATAAATATATATATATATATATATATATATATATAATTATAATATCTTTGAATTTCAAAAAACATACCAAGTTCTTGTAACATTCTAATTAAATCTCCTAAGAGATAATTAGTAATAAAGTGTAGACAGAATACCACATAGTTAATAAATTAACAAGTGCAATCATAATATTACCATAGCATTTGCTTCAATGGTAATTGGCCAAAAATACTGAATATATGAAAAATATTTTTTAAAAAAGAGAGAGAAAAAAAAAATTATATAATAAACCATAAAATGTTAATAATTTGAAGTTGATATCAAGTGAATACAAATGGATTTTGAAATGAAATATGAACTAAATACAATGGAAAATTGGATAACAAGAGATTTAAAGTAGAATTGGATATGAAAAAACACGTGTAAATATAATCATCAGCCTGGATGTATCTACACGTGTTTTAAAAATAATACAGTATTTCATAAATATACTGGCGTTTATGCTAAGATCAGTATATTCATCCAGGTATACTGTATTATTACCAGAAAAAATTGGAAATAGTAAATTTGGAAATAAAAAACTTGTAAAGAATAGATAAAATATCTTACTCACAATAATTATCAAAAATTCCTTAAACATCACAAGGTCTACATTTATACCAATACGACCACATGGCGCACATCATGAAATATCATAATCTTGATGAGTTGTGTTTTTGTATATGTTATGTTTACAGTTATTTTAATACAATGCATATTTTATAGACTTTTTATAACTGATCATTAATATCACTTAATATACAGGTGATCGGCAGATGCACACTCACCATGACTATATAAAGTTTAAACAATGTTCAACCATCTTAATAATAGTCCTTATATGTTTTAATTGTATTATATATATATATATATATATAATTTTTAGTTATTTGCAGTTTGTAAAATTTAGTATGAATATTTAACAAATTCTTAAACTAAATAGTCCTGGTTTTCATATTTTATTTATTTTAAAAAATAAATAAAAGCATATAAAAACATCATCATCTGTTTTAATTAGAAAAAAAAAGTTATTCTATAAAATATTTACGAGAATTACGTGATAAATCCCGGATATCGAAGTACACTAAAATTTAAAAGAAAAAAAAAAGATATATTTGAGTTCCAGGCTTGTTTTGAATAAGAATGAATATTTTTTGTTCCTTTTTAATTTTACAGTGAAAATATATATTATTTACAGTTTGTAAAATTTAATATAAATATTTTACAAACTCTTAAAATAGTTCGTTTTCTGTTTTATTAATTAAAAAACATCACAGAATTTCTTTTTAAATGCAGCTTGAGAAAAAAAAATGTTGTCGATTTGCTGAACTTCGATTGCTGACAATGGATTGCTGACACAGATGGCGCTCCGGCCAGTACACGAGATTTCGCGCATTACCAAACTTCATTTCGGAGTCGAAAACCTAACACGGCGTTCCCCTATCTGAGGTATTCTATTACCATGGTTATCATTTCTATGTTTTCTCATTTCCCGCAGATACCGATTTCGCCAAAATACTATGGCAGGCCTTTCCATCAAAATTTTTCTGCGACTGCTGCTTTTTTTCCAACGGAAATTCATCGAATGCAAAATTTTTCTCAGAGATTCTCTCTGCCATTTAAAATCAATTCTTTCTCTCAATATTGGCAATAATTTTGAAATAGAGGGGACTTTCTTTTTATTAACATAAAAGTCTTGAATAATTTGTCGGATAACACATTTATTGAAATCATCAATATAGCAATTGCGGATTTCTGGTCTTCTGCGGTGTTTTCCTGGAGTAGACAACATTTTCTCATTACTCTGCTCCAATTTAGTCACTTCACGTTTAATTTTTTTCACCGTAGATTCTGACACTTTTGTTGCTTCAGCTGTTCTTTTAGTGGCTTGGGAAATTGGTATTTTCAAAGATTTTGCAGCAGCCTCTGCCTTAAAGAAATTAGACACGTTATTTATTATTTCACGCGCTTGAGAATGCAATGTTTTTCCTTTTTTAAATGTGGATGTCATTATAGAATAGGAATATATGCCGGTAGTATTTAATCACAGACCAAAATCAATGAGTAAAGGTTTAATAAGCAATAAAATATATGAAAGCAAACGCGCAATAATCAGAAGAGAACAGAAAAAAAAACCGTCAAAAGCTCAAAGCACACTGCTACCTTCTCCTCTCCCCTTTTTCGCGCCTAAAGCTACAAACAAAGCCAACAATACTCCTCACCACCCGAAAATTAAGTGGACGAGTCCGTTTCTATAGTGACCACAGGGAGAGACATTTTTCTCAGAGCTTTTCTCCTTACGGTATGACAGTACATAACCACCCACAAGATTTGCTCGTATTAGAATATATGATAAAGCTTAATTTTAAAATGCAGAATTTCCAAATTCTGAAGATTAAAAATCAAATTATATTTTTCTCAAACCAAAACTTTTTTTAATTCTTAAAATGTAAAATATCTAGTGCAAATTTAATTACTTTAAAATATTGTTTGATTAAGATTGAAGATTAAAAAAAAAGATATATAGCAGTGTAACACGAATAGGACTACCTGCAAAAAGAACTATTGACTGAGCAAATTAAATATTTTCTAAAAGGTTTCCGAAAAAGATGGTAGTGGTGGCAGGGGGGGGGGGGGTGATGGAAAAAGAAATTTTAAGAAATTCCCTGTTCAGTCTGATTCCGTTTTTTTTTTTTTTTTTTTTAAAAAAGAAAAAAAATCAACTGCAAACAAACATGTTAAAGCAAGCTACATGCGATGGAACGTGGAACATAAGAAATTGGACAATGAAAAATAACATTGTTAAAATATTGCACTCACACCCAGGGCTTAATTTCTAACAGAAAAAGTACTAATAACCGCAGTGTGCCTCCCCCCCCCCCCCCCACTCACCGTCACTCCAATCTGCATATTTATATTTCATACATTATATGTATTTTCAAAATATAAAGCAATTTTTTTCTTTAGCAAAATAAAAATTTTAAATATATCTATCTGCATTTACTTAGCTGTCAATTATTACACCTTTTATTATCACTCCGGCCGAACAGAAATCTTTGCCTAATATTAATGTTAATGAATCAAAATTTCTAATGTTATTTATCGAGCAGTATGCGTACAAAATAAATTGAAACTATTTTGCGTTATTTTTACACCAAAGGATTCCCATTCATATGAATATTACTCATAAGAAAATAGTTTTAAATGTATCGGTTTATTGTATGAGGAAGTATAAAGGAGGGAACAGGGGATAATTCCAACTCTTAATTTAGATAAATGAGATTTTCATGCAGAATTATCCGATTTCCTTCAAATTTTGGACATAGGTTTATTCTGATAAGGCGCTTCCTTGATCACTTTTGGGGGTTCATTGGTTAAGTATAAAGGAGGAATAGGGGGGAGCTAATCCTCCCCCCCTTAATTTATTTTACGAAGAGGATTAATCTTTAAAATAAGAGTACAGTATAAAATAAGTGTGAATAGCATGTGAGCTCACTGCCACCAGTTTAACTGGGCACTTTTCTTTTTTCTTTTTAATATTCATGTGTAAACACAATTTTTAAGACGTAATTTTCTTTATTTCCTGCTTTCAACACGTGATCATTTAATTATTATTTTAAACTTTCATTATTGTTTTTAATAGTCTCGCGCAAATACATTTTTTGAGATAAAACATAATTCTTAGCGCTGATTTAGAAATTGGCAACAATATAAAAAACTTACTTTTTCAATAAAAGATTTTTTACTCGATTTTTAAGGATTTTTTGAGTTTTTATTGTCCGACCGTGATAATTTTTTTAATTTCTGAAAGCTTGTTATATTTCTCGTCTGGTGGTATGATTTTCGAATCCGTAGGATGGCTAGAAAAAAAGTAATCGCTCCTCAAAAAAGTCCCTAGTTAAAAAGCGATGAGAATAACCCGGAATATCTACCCAGATTTTCATTGGTCCATTTCCAAATCGTTAGTTTTTTATATATATAGAGAGAGAGATGAATAAATAAGATTTTTAATTTATAGACAGATTGAGTTCGAGCACGCACAAGCCCGAAGAGTGATATAAAAATTGAGCCCATTTCACCTCCATTTCCTACGCGTGCAATACATTATGTGACATATAGTGTTTTGATAGAAAATAATGCAAAAGCTTCGATATGGGAGGAAAAGGAAAGGGTGATTTAGGCTTCGGTTTTTCGAAAGCGCTTACACTGGGCTCCGGAGTCTAGTATTTATGGGCTCCGATGAATTCTGACTAATATTTAAATATTTACTAAAAGAAGAGAAGTAGCGGAGCCGGGCTGCGGTGGTCTCCGGCGCAATTGAAGCCCTTGCTCACACCGTAAAATTGAATAAAAATAGTTTTGTGTAAAACAAATTCCTATCAGGCTCTGAACTTTTACAATTGCAATTCAATATTAACTTAGCATCCAATCTACACTAGACCACAAAAGGAACAATTTGCGGTATAGTCTCTCACAATCCAACTTATCTCACAACACACACACTGACACTGTTTCTAAGGCGGTGATTTCAACTCCAGAAGTAGGCGTTGCAATTGCTATGGTAATTCTCTCTGTCTCTCTGCCAGAGGTGCCTCACTACACAAAATTATTCAACATCACAACTTTCGCCTTCATCATACAACAACACCGACACACATTATTAGCACTATACCCAATACCCACTCTTCCATAACTGACTTTGCCATCTCTAAAAATCTTCCCTATCCAATAACCACTTCTGTAATTAATGACTTAAGTTCTGATCACCTTCCTGTTTCTTTTAAAATTGACCTAATTAATCCCATCCCTCCCCCCCCCCTCCTCCATGGCTATTGATTGGACAAAGTTCACCAACTACCTCAATAATCTTGACATCAATTTTCCTGTCAATAATAATAATGATATTGATGCTGTTGTTGATCTACTTAATTCTTATATTACTGAAGCTCATAACTTCTCTACTTTACACTACTTTAAAAATAAGGATTCCTTCATTCCTCCACATTACATCTACGATCTTTTTAAGCAACGCGATCGTCTTCGGCGTCTTTTTCAAAATTCTAGAGATCCCACCCTAAAACCCCTTATCAAAAGACTTAATAATAGAATTAGAAAATGCTTATAGAAAGAAAAACAAAAAAGTTGGAACAACTTCCTCAAAAATATTGCTAGCGAGGATAAGTCTCTTTGGCTTCTTAAACGTAAAATTAATAATAACTGTACCTCCATCCCCAACTCCTCTCGGCAAACAATATTACTGCTTATACTGACGAGGATAAATCTGAAATCCTCGCCAGTTCCTACTCTAATCAATTTTCTTCTAATCCCACCCTCGCTAGCCAGGACCATTTAACCCATGGCAGTGAATCTGTTCGCAGATTCCTGGTAATCTCCCCCTGATGACCCCCCCCCCTGCAACCCAGTCTATTGTTATTCGTAATATCATTAAAAAAACGCAAGGCCTCTGGGTACGATAAAATCTCAAATACTGCTCTTAAAAATCTTCCTCCTAACTGTATTATGTATATTACTAACCTTACAAACTCTTTCTTTAAATTGAACTACTTTCCCAAACCCTGGAAAACTTCCATTACCTCTCCTATTCCTGAACCTGATACCAACTACTCTGATCCTACTAATTACAGACCCATTTCACTTCTACCTTCTCTTAACAAAGTCATCGAACGTGTCATCAGGTCACAGTTTCAGGACCACATACAACACAACAACACTCTTATGCCCGAACAATTTAGCTTTCGCCCTAAACACTCAACACAACAGCAGTTACTTCGAGTGGTTGAATTTCTCAGTGAGAAACTCAACTCGAAGATTCCAGTTGCAGCCATTTTTCTTGACTTCGCAAAGGCATTCGACAAAGTCAGGTATGAGGGCCTCACATATAAACTAATTAGGCTCAAATTCCGTGCCAGACTTATGCAATTAATATACTCATACCTTTGTGACCGCACTTTTCACGTCCGCATAAGCAACATTCTCTCTAACATCTTCCCAATTTTGGCTGCCATCCTTCAAGGAAGCGACCTGGGACCATTGTTGTTCAACCTGTACTTTAACAATATTCCACGCTCACTTTACACTTTTTTTACACTTTATGTGGACGAAACTGCCATCTATGCCTTGCTCACGACCTATATACACTATGCTGGTACCTACAGACACATATCGACACCTTCCTGGACTGGTGTGACCTGTTGCGCGTCAAAATCAACGAAAACAAAACCTCTGCTCTATATTTCTCTAGAAAAATAACCTATCCCAATAGCATTACTGTCAGTAACGCCACTATTCCTTGGTCTAACGAAGCCAAGTACCTAGGGGTGATCCTCGACCCTAGATTAACCTTGAACAAACATATTCTCTCCATTAGGGGAATAGTTTCCGGAGCTTCGAGTGACTCAACTCTCTTCTCAATAGTAAAACGATTGACATCTATAATAAGCTTCTTCTTTACAATTCCTGCATCATTACCTATGCCTGTCCGATCTGGGGCTTTACCTGTAAAACTTCTACGGACAATCATACTAGACTGCACAACAAAAATATCAGAATCGTGCACAATGTTTCACTTTCAGGAATACCTGCGCAACAGCACCATTAGAAGGAACTTAAACGTTCCAATACTCAGAAAAAAAACTAATGATCTCTCTCAAAAAAATTATGATATTCCTAATGAAATACTTGCGGAGTTACCCGACTACGACGCCTTCGAACCAAACCACCGCAAAAGACCAAAATATCAACAATTTTGGACCCTTGAAATAGAGTTCACCACACTGGTTTTTCCTCTTTTTCTTATCAATTTTAGTAACTGTGCTAATAATTAAATAATACATATATTGCTGTGTAGAGCACACACACACACACATATATATATATATATATATTATGGCTCTGTAGAGTTCCTTTTTATTTAAATTTTAAACTTGTAGCCATACCACCCTTGTTTGACTGTCCTACCCCATGCTGTTTTTGAACTAGTGCTTAATTTATCTTTATCCTTAAAATTTCCAAATTTATTTTCAATTTACTAAGTAGTATTTGTACTACAGCAATACTTTTTTTAACCTTAACTTAATTTATCTACCCTTATTTGCAATTTCTACTATTTTAATTTATATAATTTTTATAAATTTTATTATCATTATTTACTAACATCAATTTATTCCATTTTAAACATTCTTTATTTCACTTAACTTCTTATATAGGTTAAAACTGCAATCTATGTCATTTCCCCATTCGCTCAATATTTAATAAGGCATCATAATAAGACTTGTGCGTTAAGTTGGTCTCAACTAGGGAGCCCCTCAAAGCTACTTCACTGTTCAAGCTTTAAACTTAGACGAATTGTGGAGTTTAAAGAAACGAGTGAACCCTTTGCGGCGTTTCTCGTTGTATTATTACAGGTAATGAGGTATTTACTACATTGATCTCCTTCCTTGACGTCTAAAAGCATGCCAAGATTGTCAAGACATATTTCTCTACAATTGAAGATGCACAGGAAAACGGTTTGATTTTGATTGTTCCTTTTCGAAGATGATGGGAACCTCTAGTGCTACTTGCTACTGTAGAGATCTCATCTCACTTGAACAGTATAAGGCGAGTTACAATCTTAGAGTAACACTAGCGTCTCGATATAGCTCTGCTCCCTACGGAGATTTTTCACTGCCCCTCTCGGCCGTAGAATTCGCGCTAGTTATTTGACTGCATTTGAAAGACGAAACCACGGACACAGAGGAAGAGACTAGCGTCTAGATCCCGACGGTCTAACAAAGTCACCATGAAGTCAAATAAAAACATTAATGTTTTGTATTGAGAATAAGACAAAAAACAAGATTTTATTTGATATTTAAATAATAAATTTTATGATAAAAGAAAAATGCGCCGCCAAAGGCATAATACTATTTCATTCAACCATGTGACGTATTTTTAAAAAGATGACAGATTAGCGATTTCTAAATTGTTTATTTTTTAGATAATGCATTTATGAGTAAAATATTTTATTTGACAAATTTAATAAGATAGCTGTAAAAAAGATAATATGAGCAGTAAGAAACAACGTTTTTATACACATTTCCGCAGAATTACATAAAAAGTTAACGATTAATGAAAAGTTGAAAAAAAAACACGAAATTCGCTGATGCCGCGATCACTGGCCGCATGTACGATCGCTACGCGAACATGAAAACAAAACCAAGAAATATTATACTTAAATTCGGTAAACTTTTAGATATGCTAATATGTCCTATTCTTCGCTAAACTAGCAATACGTAGCCAAATCTAGCTTCAATTGCAAACCAGGCAGATTTCTCCATAGGGAGCGGGCTATATAGAGACACTAGTTAGAGTAACTTGCGTTGCTTTTTGCTCGACGGTAACGCTCTCGCATACTGTTCATAAGATCCCTCGTTCAATCCTCACAGTTGCCAATTCTCCAAATTATTATCTCATCCCGTATGCGGTTATATAAAGGAATTTCAATTATTTGGCGATTAAAATTAAATATTGACAGTTTTATCTAAAACAAATGCTTGTTATAATGTTAAATTTGTGTTTTAGAAAGAGCTTGATTTTAAAAGCAATTGATCCCCTAAGTGGTACTGCCTCGTTCTATTTAAATTTCCACTTAATCGTAGGGTCTTGCAACGAGGGTACCCCGTCAAAGTGGGAGACGTGAAATTGTCTCAGGTTTGCCAAAAAAATGTTCAATAAAATTTTATTAAGATTTTACCAAGTAATAGAAGTTTGAATATATATATATATTTTTTTTTAATGCAGAATACTTAAACTACGCAATTTACTACTTTGTGATGAGATTTGTTGTAACTAAGTTGAAATTCGTGTAGGTTTATTTCAGTTTGAAGTGGAGTAGTAACATTTGAACAATTTTTTTTTTTTTTTTTTATGTAAATTGGATATATATATTTTTTTAATTAACAATTTTAGAAACTTTAGATCCATTGTACACAAATTTCGAAAAAATGTTTAGTACATCTATTTTCTGCAGTATAAAATTTACAAGTATGTTTATCGGAATTTTCGATCTTAGAAAGCAGAATATTCTAAAAATGTTGTAATCGATACTCGTTAAATATAGTAATATACCATGAAGAAAAAGATGAAAAAGAAGTTTTGAAGAATTTGTTATTTTTAAAATAGAATTTATTAAAATATATGTACAATTTTATTGGCTGTGATGGTAAATGTTGTTTGTGTTTAAAAGCAAATAAAAAAGATATGTATCTTTTATGCATTTTTTACTTCATAATTTAAGTGTGGCGCGAACTAAAACCATTCTTATATCCCTGGACTTTCCTGAAAAAATTATTTTTATTTTACAACAAATTCTCTGTGCCTTGCAGTAGAAGCGCTCTTCGAAGGAGCCGCTAGTGCTTTCTAGGGCCGGGCCTCTCCTTTGCTGACAGCTATCTTGACAGGTCTGGACATACGTGTAGAAGTCAAGGTCACATAAACGGTTGAAATTGAAAGTACATGGGCAGGGCCGTAGCTAGGGGGGTGCCAGGGGGGGCTCAACACCCCCTGAAAATTTTTGAGCCCCCCCCCCCCCCCCCCCCTGGGGAAGTTACCAAGGCCACCAAATGAAATTCTGTTTCAAAAATCCAAATGAAACTTTGTTAAAAAATTGAACTTAGTTTTGGAGGCTTTTTACAGTTTTGTATAAATACTAAATTGTAGTATTTGTTTAAAAACTGCAAATAAGTGCTTCAATAGGCGCGCATCCTATCTCCACATACTTAGAATTAGCAACCGTTTGCTGATGCAAACATTGACTTTTGTATTAGTAGTTATATACTGAAATTTTTCATTTTGCAGCGTTTTCCATTATTAGCATAAAACAAAGCTATTCTAATGAGTTATAGCCATTTTAATTACAAATGGTTTTAGCTTTTGACTAGACACAAAAATAACCTTAAAATACAAAATACACCCTTGATTTTTCTAATGTTTTTTTTTTTATCATATAAAAACATAACTTTAGATTCCTTAAGGGCAGGGAATATTCAGAAAAAAATTAAAGGTTGCACTCTTTTGAAACAGGTGAACTCTCAGCTTTTAATTTACTTACTAGATGACCCGACCGGCGTTGCTCGGGCCCGTGATAATAGAATTAAACAAATCTAAAGTTTGTATGATTTTATATCTTTAATCCAATTTTGTATAAAATTATTTATTTAAAAGTGCTTTGCACGGAGACTGAAAATTCCTTATTTCCGCTTTCCGCCGTTACGGGCACAATCTGATAAAAACGAACCTCCGACCCGTGTTCCCACTGCCTGCAGCACTGTATAGTACCACGACCTACGTTATACACGGCCAGTACATGATGTTTAAAACATCACATAGAGTGGATCATTTTTACACAGCGATTGGGGCAAAATGGTGGGAGCGCCACTTTGCACCAATCACCGTGTAAAAATGATCCACTCCATGTGACGTTTTAAACGTCATGCACCGGCCATGTATAAAGTAGGTTGCGATAGTACGCATGCAGCGCACGCGCTTAACCCCCTCCCTCCCCATACCCGTAAATATAACGAATAATTTATTCAAGAAAACCACCTTCACCTACATTAACGTGATCATTAAAAAAAGAATTAAATTTTTCTGATAATTAGAACATAACGAAGACGCTACGCTAAAATGGCCGGCAAATGACACCCCTTCCCATCCTCAATTTCAAATCTATATCTTAATTAGTTATCTAAACTTTTGTTTATTAGTAAAAATTGGCAATTATTTCCTTTCATTTTCGCAAACTAAATGGAGGGATCGGCCAGAGAAACAGATCTCTTTGTAGTTCAATTTTTAATGAAAGCAGATCCCTGTCTGAAACTTTATCGGATTTTTTTCACTGGCGCAGGCAGATTTTTGGCAGTTTTTTGCATAAATTAAGAAAAATTACCGGCCGATTTTTTCAAAAATCAGGTAGTCGGATGCAGAATATTTTTTACATATGCTCAGAAATATTCAAATAGATATCTTAATTAGTTTTCTTAAAATTCGTCAATTAGTAAAATAATTTCGAATTCGTTCATTTCCGCTTGCAAATTCAGAAAAGCAGTTCCTTTCATTAGCCATTTTGATTTAAAAGATGGCATTTTCGATACAATGTTTAATGAGATTATGATTAATATGTTGGGTAATTATCAAAATATTAAAATTCTGAAACTCAGGTGCACATGACCAGACCTTTGACTATCCACACTTAAATTTTCAGACTTCTAGGTGGGCTAGATTTTGCTAGCCATCGCCAACAGACAGACACACACACACAGAGAACGAAACTTTATTTTATTAGTATAGATTGACATCATTACTTATTATTTCACTATCACTAGTATAATTATACACTGAAAATTTTCATTGTTTAGCCAGTAATGTAATAGTAAAAAGAAACAGGGCATATGCTTTAGGCAAAGGTATACCCTAAAAAGTAGATGCTATAGCGTTTTTGAGAAGAGGGTATACGGTATTCCTTCAAATAATTCGGAAGGTATATCTGCAGCCTTTACTTTTCTTAGCATCAAATAAAGTTATTATAAACAATTTAATAAGAAACATAGTGTCTACAATATGAATATGCACTAATTTACCTTTCTATATAATACTTTGATCATATATACCTGTGTTTGTGCGTGCACGTGTCAGAGAGAGAGAAATAGTATGAGCCTCCCTACATTTTCTTGAGCACCCCCTATTGTTTACTTCTAGCTACAGCCCTGTACATGGGCAATTCTACAAAATGTGGACGATTTCTCGTGACGATCTTTACAAAAGTAACTAAATATGGCGATTAAAGAACGCCCATCCATTCCAAACCACGCCTAGAGGTTATAATGATGTTGCAATCAAACTAAGTAAAAAGTCCATATAACTTGAACAGATAAGTTTGAATTGTTTATCTTACTAAAAGCCGTGACGATCTGCACAAAAAGTACCTCAATACTGGTGACTTACTTAAAATAAAAACCTTTTTTTTTTTTTTTTTTTTTTTTTTTTATAATGAACATTTGCAAAGAAATATTGTGTTGTGAAATACCAGAGATTTCGCCTCGGAAAGTTGGCACAATACGCCGAGTATGCATGACTGTCGTTATATTTTGTATTTATATTTGTATTAATTATATTTTAATAAATTTTCATCCCAGGAAAGGAACAAATATATTTACTGAGCACAAGAGCAACTTCTATATGTTATATTTTAGTGAGAAAAAGTTGAAGGTTTACTTACAACTCCTGTAGAGGTTATTATGTGATAAATGAAAACGACCCACTTTCTGTGCCTTTTTGAATATATGCCTTTAGTTACATAGTTCATTTTGTATTTATATTTGTATTAATTATATTTTAGTAAATTGTCATCCCATGAAAGCCATAAATATATTTACTGAGCACAAGAGCAGCTACTATACTGTATATTTTCGTGATAAAAACTTGAAGGTTTACTTACAACTTCTGTAGAGGCTATTATGTGATAAATGAAAACGACCCACTTTCTGTGCCTTTTTGAATATATGCCTTTAGTTACATAGTTCATTTTGTATTTATATTTGTATTAATTATGTTTTAGTAAATTGTCATCCCATCAAAGGAGCATAAATATATTTACTGAGCACAAGAGCAGCTTCTATATGGTATATTTTAGTGAGAAAAACTTGAAGGTTTACTTACAACTCCTGTAGAGGCTATTATGTGATAAATGAAAACGACCCACTTACTGTGCCTTTATGAACATATGTGTTTAGTTACATAGTTCATTTTGTATTTATATTTGTATTAATTATGTTTTAGTAAATTGTCATCCCATCAAAGGGACATAAATATATTTACTGAGCACAAGAGCAGCTTCTATATGGTATATTTTAGTGAGAAAAACTTGAAGGTTTACTTACAACTCCTGTAGAGGCTACTATGTGATAAATGAAAACGACCCACTTTCTGTGCCTTTCTAAACATATGCGTTTAGTTACATAGTTCATTTTGTATTTATATTAATTATGTTTTAGTAAATTGTCATCCCATCAAAGGAACATAAATATATTTACTGAGCACAAGAGCAGCTTCTATATGGTATATTTTAGTGAGAAAAACTTGAAGGTTTTCTTTCAACTGCTGTAGAGGCTGTTATGTGGTAAATGAAAACGACCCACTTTCTAGTCTAGAAATTTAATTTGTAAAAATACGAGGAGCTGCCACAGGGACGCTCACCCCTCATTTAATAATCTACGCGCAATGATAAATTGACCGACGCTTAAGGCATTTTTTAGCACAAAGTTATTACTATTTAATGTTACTGGTGTGAGTAGAATATCTTTATACTGATTTTTTTCAGTGTTGATGGAAACTTTCAGATTCTATAAAGGGGCTTGCTTTTGATTGGTTTTTTTTTTCAACTAAATCACACTGAATAGGGAATTTCCTACAATGTATTCCTTTATCTCTCAAATTTTTGTGCCTATTGTAAAATGTGTGAAATATTTTTTTATCATTACGTTATCCCCGAAAATATTTAATGAATACTATTTTTTTTTTTTAATATCTTTACGTCAAATTTACTTTTTTGAACTTTAAACTCTTATTTGGACTTCCTTTATCAAGAATACATCTTATAAATAATAGAAATGTAAATAGAGCACATATTGTAAATATGCACGTCTTTTAAGCCGAACACAACCTCGTAATCCCAGAAAAAAAAATTATGCATAATGCTGCGATCACACGTACTAGTATCACACGTACTGTTATATAGACAATATCAGATATTTCCTCATTTCTATTAAAAAGGTTTTTTAGGAGGAAAACGGTCTAAAACGCACAACTTTACCTATTGTAAATTCGCCGATGACGAACTTATGGTGATTTGTATCTCCTACGGTAAAAATTAGCATGCATTCTACAACTCAGCACTCAGCGCACTTTAAAACTATTTGTTTTCAGTTCTTGGACTTTACACAACTTTTTAAAACACTTAGAAGCAATTGCTCAACAAATGTTCCGTGTGCTGCTTACATTAACGGTTTCAATTCCTTTTTTGAAAATAACCAGCGTTGAAGTCCGATATTTCTATTCAAGAGGAAATTTTGCGGCTCCATCGGAGACATGTGAAGTTCCGGACGAGAAATTGCACTTTTTGACCATTATTAACCGCAAAATCTCACATCATCCGGGCATTTTGAAACTCCGGTGGGGAATTCCCCACCGGGCCACACCCCGAATTCATCACTGAAAGTAAACCTAGTCCCTACTTGCAGCAAGAATAAGTAGATGGAAGGAAGAGCGAAACATTATCACTATATCAGAATCGTATGATTACGTGTGGATAAAACGTGAGGAAAGTCTGAAAAAAAAAGAGAGTTAGACACACAAAACTTTATTTTTAAACTAATGAAACATATTTAAAGTGTTTCTCAGATGATCCGCTGAGAGACCCCAAACTTTCTGACACAATTTCTGACTCATTTTTTAAACGAAAGAGCATAAAATTCGTAGGGCTGGCTATTGTAGCGATTTGGAATCGAAATCAGTTTTCCATTTTTTTTAATATATAAATTACGTGTCGAGTTCTAAGCGAATCATGTCACGTGACAAGACGTTTTTCCTCCATTCTGCCGCTGAAGCATCGAGAATTCGGTTCAAAACGCCGAATTTGACCGTGTTTTCTGAAAGATATTCTACTTTTACCGAAAAATGGACAACGTATTTCAGGGGTGATTGTGTTCCGGTATTTAGTACACCACTAAATTTATATAGGAATCTTTTTCTTCCTTAATCAATGGATTTTGTGATGGCATGCTAAGAATATAGTTATATAAATTTAGTGGTGTAGTAAATACCGGAACACAATCACGCCTGGTATTTCGGCTACAAAGTTTCTAAATTACAACTCCTGCCCGTTTCATGCGTTTCTGAGCAAAAAAGGGTTAAAAAATGTGTCTGAAAGTAGACTCTTTGTATTTGAGAGCAGTGTTATAGCGACTAAATTCCGAAAATGAAATCATTAGATATACACAGCTCAAAATGTAATAAAAAATCTCCCACAAGTCCCGTTCAAATTTCATAAATTCATAAAAAATTAATACATTTTTCTTTAATTGTTGGGTGCGGTTTGCACTATAGAACAGTCAAAGTGTCGTTATTTTTCGTGGCAATAGTTTAAAAAAAATAGTTCAAATTACCTTTGAACTAATGTTTGCCTTAAAAATTCCGACCATATCTCAAATCTTAAGACGCAAACTGTTCTCCAATATAAGTGTTTTTAATCGTTAGAAATTATCACCCATTTACCTACGATCATAAAAATAATGTACTTTATTTTAAACAGTTCGCTTAAGTAATAAATTAGCAAAGTAAATATAGCTGTTTATTTTTAAGCTTTTTTGTTATCACAATTTCCGAATAATAATGTTTGACTTATTAAATCTCCGAATTTCTGTGTTTAAAAATGGTAAAGTTTATTAACGATTGCGAGTAAAGAAAAAGTGCAAATTACATGAAAAAAATATACATTAAAATTTTGCGTTTGGATTTTTCCATCAATTAATTAATAAAAGTGCATAAAAAAATTTCAACATTTTTTTTTAAGTCGTAAGTTCATTTTTCATTTATTCAAAATTTATATTATAATGTTTAGTTGAAGTCAGTCAGAAAAGGAGAAATTCATTTTTTACAGTAATCATAAATAAATTTTATTATGGCATCAAAAAAGGGAGGTCAGCGTAGTAAATAATCTTAACACATTTCTGAATGTTAGTTTTTGTCTTTTAAGCGGGATGCCCCGCCTACAACTATATTCTTGCATGTTGCATTATTAAAAAAAAGGTTTTCTGTGGTCTTAATAAAATTAAAAATGAATGTATATAATAGAAATTTTGTATAATTGAAGTAGTTATATGCATAGTACAATAATTTTACAAACACGAATATTGTGTATAGTTTTTGAGAAATAAATGTATTATGTGAACTGTAAAAGTGCCGTCCCTGGGTGGAGTTACACATATCTAAAATTCCCTATTTCGTGTTCGAAAAGAAAATGTTTGAAATTTTTTTGCCGGTCTATCTATTTGTTCTAATTCTCAAATAAAGAAATTAATGAAATTAAAAAAATAAAATGTTTTAACAAATATACAGACAGTATCAAAAATCCTAGCACACTCGATACAACAAAAGTATAATCTTAATAAGAAATATAGTATAACAAAGCAATGTAATAAAATTAACATAATCAGTACTAGCTGAATAATAACTATAAAGCTTAATTTTAAAATGCAGAATTTCCAAATTCTGAAGATTAAAAATCAAATTATTTTTTTCTCAAGCCAAAACTTTTTTTTTTCACTCTTAAAATGTAAAATATCTAGTGCAAATTTAATTACTTGAAAATATTGTTTGATTAAGTTTGAAGATTAAAAAAAAAAGATATATAATAGCAGTGTAACACGAATAGGACTACCTAGAACCATTGACTGAGCAAATTAAATATATTTTCTAAAAGGTTTCCGAAAAAGATGATAGTGGGAGGGGGGGGAGGAGTGATGGAAAACGAAATTTTAAGAAATTCCCTGTGTAGTCTGATTCCGCTTAAAAGAAAAAAAAATTAACTGCAAACAAACATATTAAAGCAAGCTACATGCGATGGAACATGGAATATAAAAACTTGGACAGTGAAAAATAACATTGTTAAAATATTGCACTCACGCCTTAAAATTGAATAAAAATAGTTTTCTGTAAAACAAATTCCTTAGCTTTGAGCATTGGTAATTGCAATTCAAAAAGAACTTAGCATCCAATCTACACTAGACCACAAAAGAAACAATTCCCGGTTACGGTTAATAGTCTCTCACAATCACAAATTATCTCACAACACACACACTGACACCGTTTCTAAGGCGGTGATTTCAGGCGTAGGAATTGCTATTGTAGTTCCCTCCCTCTCTCTCTGTCTCTCTGCCAGAGGTGCCTCACTGCACAAAATTATTCAACATCACAACTTTAGCCTTCATCATACAACAACACCAACACACATTAGCACTATACCCAATACCCACTCTTCCATAACTGACTTTGCGATCCCTAAAAATCTTCCCTATCCAATAACCACTACTTAATGCCTGAGTGGGACAGATCGGTCTGAGTAACCAGACCATGGACCTTTAGACGTCCCACCCGGGATTTTCCCCTGCACGCGGGGAATCGTTTGGGTTGGAGTCCAGTCTCCGACGCGATACTCCAAAATGTATACACTTTCAGCACTCTTGTCGCCAAGTGAAGAAATCCGCAAAATCAGAAATATTGCCAATGGCAAACTGCGCAGCGTACATTCAATATTACAACCCTAGCAACTCCCTGTCTCTGCGTGCCGTTTCTGTAGTCCACGTGTATTTTTCTGGGATTTATTTTATTTATACAATATATTTTTTTATTTATGATTTACTTATGAGTATGCTTTTTATCAAATGTTTTGAAGTAGCGGGGAATATATTCACCCGTTTGAGAAATTGCCACAGGAAACATCTGTATGAAGAGAAAGGTCAGTGAATTTGCAATGTGTGTCTTGTAATTTTGTAAAAATATTATTTGTAAGGTAAAATGTAGAAATTGTATGCTGTTCGCGATAAGACAGTGATGATTATACCAACACAAATGAATGTAAAGTTATCTTATCGGCGTTTATATTTTCTGAATTGCTTACTTTTTAGTTTCACATATCTGTTACATGTTAAATAGTGGTGTTTTGAGTACTTGGTCTCGGCCAGCAAAATACTTTGTAGAATTTATTAAAGCAAAGTGATTTGTATCCTTATTTTCTTGCACAAATTGCATGTTTTTGTTTTGACAATAATTGAAAACTTTGAATTTTATATTCAAATGATAATTTACAAAATTTCATTTATTTTTAAGGTTTTAGGACCAGCGTCTACCGTGTATAAAATCTGCTGATTTAACTGAAAAGCTAAGTGAACAAATTTAATTTTTAAATTGCACCTACCATAATTTAATAACAAAATTTTTTAATAAATAGCTGCTTTTATTAACATCAGGTAATTAAAAAAAAATTGAACATTGTAATCAAATTAGATTATTTTTAAAAACCGTGCTATGCATATTTTATAGTCTGGCAATCAACCAAACCAATCAAGAAGCAAGTAATAATATTACAGGGCATAACGAATAGAGGGGTTCATGGGGCTCAAGCCCTCCTTATTTAAATAAAGATGATTTTTTAAGTCACACAAGTTGTTAAAATTCTGTTATTTTCTGTCTTAATTGTTTGATTATTCATCTCTGACAAAACTGTGCATTAAAAAAACAAAAAACAACTTAATATTAATTAAATTTACAGTAGTAAATAAACTAGTAAATCTACAGATCAAGAACTAAAGTGTCAATTCTGCAGTTTTACTTTTAAATCATTTTATTTAGTATTTGAAATACTCAGCCACACAGTTTCATTTATTTCATATTTGTAATGCTAATCACTAGGGATGCAATGAATATTCAGTATGTATTCGGCCATACTACCTACCGAATATTCGATTAGGCTGAATATCAAATTATTTGGTTTGCCGAATATCAAGATATTCGGCCAAACCAACCTATTAAAGAAAATGCTTTAAAAAAATATTATCAATTAAGCCAGAATTTGGAAAAAAACCCCTGACAAACTCAGCTGAAAATGAAGCATTTTATTACATATTAATGGTTTAACATAAAAACAATTATAAATTTATATAGATCATTCTAAAATTCTATTATAACAAGACAATCTGTAAAAATGAAGCTCATGTTGTTAGTTTAAATTATTTTACAACTAAATAAGCATTCCTTAGGTATTTTTAACTATATTTATTCTAAAGGGTGCATAAAAACGGAAAAAAAAAATTGACTTTAGTGAAATATTTAAAGTACTAAGTTTTTTTTTTTTTTTTTTTTTTTTTTCTCTCTCTAAGAAAACATTTTAATGTGGGTTTTTTTTTTAGAGGACAGTTGTTTTAGAATATTAGAAGCTTTTATTGATGTATTTCAGTTCACAAAAGAAGCCATGGAGTTCTTTTTAAATTATAAATGTTTTAAAACTATCCTTAAATTGGTCGATTTTTTTTTTTTTTTTTTTTTTTGTAAAATTTAATTGTGAAAAGGGTTTGTTAATCAAAATTGTCTTTGTGTTAAATATGATGTAAAATTATTTTAAAATTTAACTTTTAAAAACTTACAAATTCTTAAATATAGAAGTATTTACTATCAAGCACTTACTATTCGGTACATTCCTACTAATTACTACAAGTAATATACCAAGTAGTGTCAGGGAGTTTAACTGTTAAGAATGATGAGAAATAAGATTCCATTCACTAGTACTCCAAAACATTTTTTTAGTAACTCCTTTACTCCCCCTCCCTTCCCCCTTGTCACAATAATTGGATAAATTTAATTCCTTTAAAATTTAGTAATCTTCTACTTAAAAAAGACAAATATTGATCTTGTAATAATGACAATATTAATTTAAACAGCGAATTATTCTCATAAATATTTTATTAATTATTGATATCCTAATTATTACATTTATTTGAAAACTAGCTGTTACCCGTGACTTCGTTCACGTATCATTAAAATAAGAATAAATTCATTAATTAAGCAAAATATTTCATTCCCGATAATTAGAAACGTAAATAATTAACTAACTCTTGATCACATTCCATAGGAGACAATACAATATTTCTATGTTATAGAGGCCTGGACATAACTAAGTTTTAAAAAAGTGAAATTTTGTGACAAATAATCACGAAAAGGAAACTGCAACCAATAAAAAAGGCGGGCCAAATAAAATCGTGGAAATCGGCGAATTGTGTAAAAACATATGTCAAGTTTACCTGGTAAACCATTTTACTTTTAACGCCTTTGTGAAACGTTTTAATAGCCATCCTTCAAAGATAATGGAAATAGTATATTCTTTTTCATTAAATTCAATTCTTGTGAATAGGGAGCAATAATTGTAGACCTAAATGCATGGAGCTTAAATTTGCCTCCTTGATTTAATCTATAACTACAGCACCTATAATCTAGGCGCTGTACTACAACTGAAAAAAAAATCTTTATTTCTAAATGAAAATATGTTGACAGACGATATTTGTTCTCCAGAAAAAATTGACTCATGAAGTTTGAATATGTGAAAATACGTTTTTATTCAAAAAAATTTACTGTAATCAAGATTTTTTTTTTTCTTTCACCATCTATTCAAATTGAAAATAAATTCTTTTTTTTTTTTTTCAGTTTTAATGAGAAAAAATATATTATTCCGTTTCATTTCTTCTTTTTTATCCACAAAATTGGAATAATTTAGTTGCCATTTTTAGAGCAACTTCGTTAAATTTATAAAAAAAAAATAATAATAATCATATCTCGAAATTTAAATCATTTTTTTAAATTCTGAGAGTTTATGACATCTTCTGCGAAATACAAACAGGCGGTCAGATTTTAATATAATAGATTCGTAATTATTTTTATTTTCCTAATAATCATGGTGTGGTTTTTGGCAAAAAACTCTCATCTGTATGTAACTGATACTCATGCATAATAATCGCTAGCTAAAAAAAAAAAGCTAAAAACAAATATTTAAATTTTTCGTTTTAAATATGACGTGAAACTCATCTAATTTCTAAACTTACCGATTCTTGTATTATTAATTTAATGAATTGATTCACGCTCCTTCTAAAACACATTTGAAAATTCCTATTTTATTTCAAATATGACGTCACTTTTTCCTCAGAGAAATCTCTTTTAAATGGCGCATTTCTTGTTAATTTTCTTTTTCTGGCAATCAGGACGTAAATTTTAGCGGAAAACTCACATTTGTGTGTAACTGGTATTCAAGCTAATTATTAATCAGTGTCGATAAAAAATATTTCAGTTTTTCATCTTAAATATTACATCCATTATCTATTTACTTTCATTATACATTGATATTCATGCTCCTTGTATTATTACGAATATTAGAAAATACATGTTTTATTTATGACGTCATATTTGTCCAATCCGGGGAGGATCCTTTTCATAGTTCCATGGTCCAAGCGAAATCTATTTTTTAATAATATAATTATTGTTGCACTTTTCCTTCTAATTATAACGCAGTTTTTGACAGAAAAATATCTTTTTATTTTAACCGATATTCATACTTCATGTATAATAAAAAATACTCCATATTTTTGTTTCAAATATCACGGAAATTCATCTTCTTTTGAATTTTTTTAATTTTCAGTTTTCACGTGAAAATCGTTCAATTGAAAATTAGTTGTTGGGGAAAAATTATTTTTCCGTGTTTTTATTTTTGTGGCAACGATCAAAGTCCTAGCAACGATAAAGTAAAATGGTTAAATTGTATGGAAAAATGTCCCTTTATTCTCTATGAAAATAATGAAATTTTTAATTATTAAAGAAAATATTTGAATAAAATAAACAAAAACCAGCCTATGTTAATTTGAGGATTATAATCAACCTATATGCAAAAATACAGGATCATTAAATGCTCCATTTTGACACTGGCTTCAGCCTAACATTTGCACACAATGAGATTTATAATATTATTAGGATAACTATTTTGTTTCATCAGTGTGCTTTCATTAAATTCTGGTTCTAAATACAATCATCAAACAATTACCTGTTACTTTTTGTTGGGTGTCCATTACTGGAACAGAGAATGCATTGTTGGAATTGATTTATTTCTGTTATTTACAATTAAATTCTGATTTACATTGGGATGTGTGACTATGAGAATGAATAAATATTGTTGATAGATTAATATAATATAAATAAAACTAGAATGTAATTATTGTAACTATTAATTAAAAATATTTTTAAAGAAATTCCGGTACTTTTCGGTTAGCCGGGCGCCAGTGATATATATACATGTATATATACACACATACATATATATACATATATCTACATATACATATATGTACATACACATATATATATACATTTATGTATATATAAATATATATGTATATACATATGTATTTATATATGTATATATATCACTGGCGCCCGGCTAACCGAAAAGTACCGAAATTCCTTTAGGGGTGTCCATTACTGGTATATCTACCATAGCTGTTTTTTGTTAGTTAAGCCTAACTGTCTAATTCTTTTATCTTATTTGGTCTTATTTTTCGAAAATATATATAAATTTTACATTATTTTAAAGAAAAAAAAATAGAAAATTTATTCAGAATAAGAGTTGCAAGCAATATGATGGACTAAAACTCACCTGTTATTTGAATTATCCAAAGTTTCTTACTATCATAACCAAATTACATCAAAAAATTTCAAAATGGCTTCTAAGCATAACAGTATACAGCAGTAAATATTTTACTCTTGAAAAAATAACTGGCACACAAAACTGCTAAAAGTGAATAAAATTATCATTTGTATTAATCCCTTTTTGAATTATTAAACCTAATATAAATTAATAACTAAATGCCTCTGTTTTGAATACCAACAATAGCTTGCTTTTATAGCTGGGTCATTCCAAAAATAAAGCACCCTTTTGGGGTCCGACACTTTGTAAGGTTATATTTCCCACAATTTTGTTCCAAAATTAAATTCAAATACTTGAAAAGATATTTCAGAAATATTTTTCTTTAATGCAATTCTGAAATTTTAGATAAATTGCATTTATTAATTTTTAAATAGCTTTACTTAAAATTGTATCCTATAAAAAGCCTTGTCCCACGAGCAATTTTTTATTTTCAAACCATCATTTTTCACCATATATATTTTAAAAGGTATGTCTGATTATATTTTTGAAGTCTCTGTAGTCTTATTATTATATCTACATACTTTAAATATATATTTTTAGATATGTTTTCATTTTATAAGGAAAATTCTTGTGTCCCCTAATATTTGTCCCCTGTGTTACTTCTACTTTGTTCTTAATATTATAACAAGAATTTGTAACCTAAATGTTGTTAACAACAGTCAGTCATGCTCTTTTAGAGCTATCATTTATCTTAAGTATTCATTATTTCATATGTTAAATTTTGAAAAATATTATCTGAACTAAAGTGATTTTTGAAGGTAGGTGTGTTTTTTATGTGTCCCCTGTGTTACCATCAATTTACATTAATAATATATATATTTTTTAATTAATTTCGGTATAAATTGTACATCTCAGTTAAAAGAAAACATTCATATGACTTTGGCATTGTTTCTATAAAAATATAATTATAAAGATAATATTTTATTTCATTTTGTCCCCCGTGTTACTAGTCCCCTGTGTTACCATGATGTTGGTAACGCAAGAGACAATGAGGTAAAACAGGGGCTTAATTTATTTTTTTAGGCAATTGTGTGGCTAAAACTTACATATAAAGTTTTGTGTGTTATTTTAACTAAAAAAATATGCATATTGTATTATTATTAAAGTTAGTTTTTTCTAAGAAGGTGGAAAATATCATCATGCTTCTTTTACTGCAAACAACCAATTTTGTGTTGTAGCTGCTCTCTCAGTTCACATTAGAAAATATGAGAAATAAATTTCTAATTAATATATAAGCACATTTCTATGATTTTTGCATTCTTAGTACTGAACATGTGTGCACTTTGTTACTTTGGTGTCCCCTGTGTTACCGTATGTCCCCTGTGTTACTGACATTTTTTTTGTTTTAACAAAAAGAAAAAACTTTCGTAAGATTCAGAGGATTAAATATGCAATGACTAATATGTATAAATAAGTTTGACTAAAATTTTATTATATTGCTATGCTTTTTACCTAATTATGTAAAGTTTTATATTGTGAGAATACTAAAAAGGTAACACAGGGGACATAATATGTCCATTTTGTGAGAAAATATATTCATAAACAAAAAATTATGTGGCAGTGAGAAAGAACATTCATATCAAAATGTTAAAATTGTAAAAATACTTTTTTACTTTCATAAGACAAAATGGGGAGATTATTTAAAATATGGTAACACAGGAGACACTTTTCATTCAATGTGCCTACATTTCTAAGTGTAGTAAATAATATTTTAAAAAAAGTGTGCTGCTGATATTCAATTTCTATTTTTGAAGGTGTATACAATCCTCTCAAAGATTTTTTTACTTCATTTTTTGTGAAAAAAAATTTGAATTTTTTTTTTTTTCAAAAGGGACGTTTATTTTTAGAATGACCCAGCTAGCACATTTATCAAATGTTCACCCTTTATCACATTATTTTACTTCATCTGAGTTTCTGGTCAGTGTACTGAATAAAGAACTGGCACATTTTTTTTTTTTTTTTATATATAGTGTGTGTGATAAGTTGTAAGATAATTATTTCTCACTTTACATATGGGTTGTGGAGCAATCTTATGATTTACTCATTAATATATATATATTATGAAATTTTAATTTAATAAACAATATTTTAGAGAGATCCTGGAATGGTTATCTACTTCATATCTAGTATATTGTTATTAAATGGAAGTTTTATAATATATTTCTGTTTCAAACTTTTTTTCAACCAAACTTTTATTTATTTATTTATTTTTTTAGTTTCAATTTTGTTGTTAATTTATGCCCATTGGAGGATGTACACATCAGACCAGGTCCTGAAGTCATTGAATTCACCCAGATGTGCAGCTTCAATTTGACGAGACACCATGTGGGCAGCAGTCTGACCTAGCGTGACACTTGTCTTTCCCTCCAACTGAGAGTACTCTTCGCACCACAGATTTTGCATGCCAGTATGTGGCATTGCCAGGAGCCATCGTCTAAAGTATTAACCACAGCTGATGCTGCTTAACTCTTGTGTTTTGATGGGAACAGCCACTGTACAGCATTGTGACATGTTGAATAAATATTGCCTGCTGTGTATTAGTCTATTTGAATTTTATACGCAAGCAATATTTTTTCGACTACTGGAGAAATGTGCACTATGAAGACAATGAAAAAGAAGAAAGCTCTGTTCAGCAACTCATCTAGCAGGGAGAAACCTTTGCCAAAAGTATGTGTTTATTGCTTATGTATGATTTACCACACTTTTATTAATATTGCTTAAGATTTTTATTGAACTTAATAAAAAATTGTAGCACAACCCAGGGGGGACCTGTTGCCCATTCTTATTTCTGGCCCAAGTAGAATGTAAATACATATATTTTATCATATGTGAGATATACATTTATTTATTTCATCAATTTTAAACCCTAAATAAAAGTATGCTCGATATAAACTTTTTTAATTAACTTTTCAGCAATTTCAGTTTTAATTTTACAATTATGATAGTTCTTACACTATATACAGTGGATTTCTTAAAATTCGCACATTGTTGCAGATGTAAAGATTGAAACTTGCCTTCATTATAATTTTAAGTGCATTATTACATTCAAATTACTGTTTTAAAAAATATAACCAAAACAGTGACCAGAAATCTCTGTAAACTCTGGACCTGAATTGCATGTATTTGAGGGAGTGTACTGTATTCACATATGGCATGGAATTTAAAATTCAATTTTTACTATGATTTTCTTCTAACTTGTCACTTTTTTACTATTATTAAATATCTTGCATTTGTGAAAGCGTAACTATTGTACAAAAAAAAGTACATGTGCTTACTCTTAGTGTGTCCACTGAAAGGTAAATTTGTGGGGTTTTTTTCTAAAAAATGTTTAGGAAGACACTCAGTGTGACACAAGAAAATCACCATTTTTGCAGTCTGTCTTTGAGTGATTTCTATCCAGAATATTTACAAATTATCAAAAAATGTATTAAAATTTAACAAAATTTTTAATATGAATTTTCCTTGTTAAAGATAGCTGTGACCAAGATTATTGCCAAGTTTTATGGCGTTATAATCATTTTAGATGTAGATGTTTGGTATATTTTGGACATTCATATTATATATATATATAATGTATACAGAGTGTCCCTGAATTCATGGGCCAAACTGTAAGGGGTGATAGAACATGCCTGGACAGGTTCAAAACACTATACAATCAGGGCTGTAGCTAGAAGTAAACAATAGGGGGTGCTCAAGAAAATGTAGGGGGGTCTCATACTATTTCTCTCTCTCTCTGACATATGCATGCACAAACACAGATATATATGATCAAAGTATTATATAGAAAGGTAAATTAGTCTATATCCATATTGTAGGCACTATATTTCTTATTAAATTGTTTATAACTATATTTGATGCTAAGAAAAATAAAGGCTGCAGACAGGGATGTAATGGAGGGTATACGGTGGATATGCAGTATACCTTTTGGATTATTTTAAGGAATACCGTATACTCCCTTCTCAAAAACACTATAGCATATACTTTTTAGGGTATACCCTCTACCTAAGGCGTATGTCCTCTGGTTTTTTTACTACTACATCACTGGCTGCAGAATGAACATTTTCAGCGTATAATTATACTAGTGAAATAATAAGTGATGATGTCAATAAGTAAATAAAAAGCTGACAGTTCACCTGTTTCAAAAGAGTTACAACCTTTAATTTTATTCTGACTATTCCCTGCCCTTAAGGATTCTAAAGTTATGTTTTTATATGATAAAAAAACATTAGAACAATCAAGAGTATATTTTGCATTTTAAAATTATTTTTGTGTCTAGTCAAAAGCTAAAACCACTTGTATTTAAATTGGCTATAACTCATTAGAATAACTTTGTTTTATGCTAATAATGGAAAATGCTACAAAATGAAAAATTTCAGTATATAACTAATGCAAAAGTGAATGTTTGCATCAGCAAAAGATTGCTAATCCTGAGTATGTGCAGATAGGATGCGCACATATTGAAGCACTTATTTGCAGTTTTTAAACAAATGCTGCAATTTAGTATTAATGCAAAACTGTAAAAAGCCCCCAAAACTAAGTTCAATTTTTGAAGATAGTTTCATTTGGATTTTTGAAACAAAATTTCATTTGGTGGCCTTGGCAACTTTCCCACTGACACGGCTCACTGAAACCATAATTTTGCATCAGGCGAAAAAAAGGACTTTTTAAAAATGAAAGGTTTATGAAACTTTAAAACATACATATATATCAAATACTCTCGCTCGAGCATTTTAATTAAATTTTGTAATAGATTAATTTTGTAATTCAAAAGAACGTTAACTATTTTAATTTTAAGGAATTCTTTCTTATTCCATTATTTCCCATGTAAATTTGCATTTAAAAGTAATTATTACTAGTAGAATGCACATTTATGAAAATATATGTATTTTCTAAAGTACAATATATTATGCTTTAAGATTGTACTCAAGTTCAAAGTGACAACTTTCTGACTCATACCCAGTCTTTTTTTTTTCAGTGCAGTGTGCACAGCTAACAATTCATGGATGTTTTGACAGAGCTTTAACATGATGCAGGGTTCCCAGCGACATGGAAAGTCATTGAAAATCTGGAAAGTCAGGGAATTTCAAAGTAGTCAGGGAAAGTCATGGAAATTAAAAAATATATAGGAAAAGTCAGGGAATTTACAAATATTTCCTAAAAAGTCATGGAAAGGTCTGGGGAAAAAAAATTTGAATTTGAAAACCTTTTTCTTTCAGAAAATTGTTACTATATTTCTCGCTACATGGCACCTGTGAAAAATCTCTAGGCTCTTGTCGATTTCAAGATCGAGAAATTCCTTCAAATGCAATGCAGATAATTTTAATAGAAATTTGAATAAAAATTTGCTCTAATGATCAGATTTTGACGAAATTGAAATGGGACCACTTGGGAATCTTACTCTTTTAAACAAAAGAAAAATTATCAAAATCTATGCACATTTACGAGAGTTATGTGTGAACAACACCAAAACATACATACGGGTCAAATTGATAACCTCCTTTTTTTACGTCTGTTAAAAACCATAAATATGGACAAAAGTTTTCTACATTTTTTAGACTTTTTCATGACATTTCACGTTCTAGGCTTTGTTGTATGGCATTCATTTGAAAACTGGCAAAGATGTCTTTTGCATTATAGTATTTTATAGAATTTCATTTTGCAATTTTCTTGAAAGGTGCTTGAATTTTCTCCTGGAAAGAGAGTATGAACCCTGTTTTTTAGGGTGCTTGTTATTTTGTGTTATTTAAAGCAGATTGTGTGTATGCCCGTTTGGTCATGGAATGTTTTTGGATTGGGTCAGGGAAATTGCCAGACATGTTTTGCTGGGAACCCTGTGATGTGAAAAATGATAGTGTAAATGAAGATGACCACGATCCTGAAAACCTTGAAGACAGCAATGTAATTCAAACATATCAAGACGCCTTATCAAAGAAATTATACTGATAATAACAGACTTACAATGTCTTACTGAAGAATGCATGTAAACCAAAAGAAAAAACAACTATCAATAAAAGATTACTTTTTAATTCTATAAACTACTATGTGAAATATGTAATTGTATTTGTTAAATAAATGATTTTCATTAAATTTCAGATTTGAAATAATTTTGTATTGGTAATATTTATTTTTGTGTTTAAGTGTTTTTTGAAATTATTTGAAATAACAAATTTAATAACAAGTCTAATTTAAAAAAAATTTCCTTTTAAAAAATGGTACTGAAAGGTTACAAGTGTAAAAAAATATACGATTTACTCTTTTTTGGTGCGGGGGAGGGGGCTGTTTGCATAAGGCGGAATATTGTCTACCATGGAAAATTTTCTCGGTCCCAATCGATTCTGCCTTAGACAGAGTTTACTGTATTTAGTTGACTTATGTAAATGTTAATACAGTATGGAATTGTTTATCCAGAAACCAGATTCAGATTAATCTTTGATCTTGATTGAATCTGATTCTTAATCTGTGCAATCAAAGAATTAATTTGAAATCAGAGACAATGACACAGCCACATGTATTTTAAAATCTGATCAAATGGATGTTGCTTTAATGCCTAACCAGTTATCTGAACTACAGCTGACCCCAACCATTCTGGATAAATGGTTCTATACTGTATTTAATATATTTGTGGTGACAAAAAATATAAAAGGTTAATTTTCTTAAGGTTTATGAGTTGTATTACAATTTAATAAATAATATTTTAAGATTCAGAGTTATAAAAATTAAGTGCTAAAACTTGAATGAACTTCTCAGGAAAAAAAATGGCCAAACCTCTAAATAATAAAATTTTACATTGCATTCTGTTTTAAAATTAATTTTCTGAAGGTTTATAAGGTGTATTAAAATTGAATAGATAATATTTTAAGATTCAGAGTTTATAAAAATTAGATACTAAAACTTGAATGAACTTCTCCTGAACAAAAATGGCCGAACCAATAACTAATAAAATTTTACATTGCATTTATACCCCACTCCACCACCACAAAAAAAAAAAAATCTCGTCTCTTTCCATTTCAAGGTGTTTTTCCATCCTAGGTGACAACTTAAAAATGCCGTCTCATTTTTTTTATCCAGATTCGGCTGTAGAAACTGCAAGATCAGGCAGCTGCCCAGAACATGAAAAACTAACAGGTGGAAAATTCACAAAATAAAAACATAATAGTTGTTGTTTTGTTGTGAAGTCGCACATAATTTTGAAAATTAGCGTTAGACTCAGGAAAATATCGAGACATATCAGTCTATGGATAGGAAGAGCCAGTGTTGAATTCAGACATTTTTTTCTGGGAGGGATTTCTGTGGCTCTGGGGGGGGGGGGGGAATTGCACTTTTTAACCATTAAAAGCATAAAATCTTAAATCATCCAGAGGGGACATTTCAATGCTCCAGGGTGAATGTCCCCCAGGCCACCCCCTGAATTCAACACTGGGAAGAGCATTATAATTGACAGTTCCATGAAACTGATGTGGATATTACACAAAGATATTTTATTTTGCTGTAATGGAATTCATTGTTATGCCCACAGTATATGTTGGTCTTTGAGTTCTTACGACAATGAGACTCAAATCACTGATTTTAAATGCTTCAATTCTAATTCTAATAATTTGTAATACTACTACAATTACAGTATCATTTGGGAAAATGAAATATTTCTACAATGGAATGTTGTCTTAAATGAAACAATTACATGGTACTAACAGAAAGAACTCCAACAATTATACATGCTAAGACCGAAACCAGTTGGCAGGTTTTTGACAGTTTAAACTGTTATGTCAAAAACTTCAATTATACCTGCTAAAACTGAAACCTGTATAAAGCATAATTTTTTCCTATTCCTTTCGATTCAGTTTTCACAGGTTTTAATGAATAAATATTTGACAATTTGTATTTTATTATTACATAATTTTAATTTTAAATTAGTCATCTATTAGAAACGTAGTAAAATTCTCTTTGTAAATGTACTTTGCGGAGGAAGGTTTGGAAGGAAGGAGAAAAATCCATGTTTGCCCCATGTGAAAAAAAAAAAAAACTAGTTTCGGCCCTGCGTGAATGGCAAAAACTATATATATGATAGAATCCTGAATTAGCAATAAAGGAAGTATTAAGTAATTATACTGCAATCATAAGCATAAAATTATACACGCAAGTTTTGGTACTTTTATGTTAGCCTACACAAATTTCACCAACAGCAGCTACTATTTTTTGCATATGAAAATATTAAATTTGAAACAATGATTTGGTGTTGAAATAAAATGTTTTTATTTGTGGTATTTTCTATTTTTTTGTGTTTTTTAAATTAAATGAGTGAAAAGTTCATATTTTATATGAAATAAATAAAATACAAATGATAGTGATGGGAACAATATTTAGTTATTTATTATCTGTGCCTGGCTAACATAAAAGTACCAAAGTTTCTTTTAAAAAGAGGTAACATGCAACATACAAAACATATTTTAAAACAATTTTATTTGTCATCTAAATAGAATTATATATTAGAGTCATTTTGAAATGAACTACCACTTTATGATTACTGTTACACAGATAATTTGGTTTAAATGCAACAAATGGTTGTATTATTGCTTTCTTGAAGGTTAACACTCAGAAAGAAAGTTGATCTTTTATGAGTTTCTGAATGTTTCAGGGGTGGGGGTTAATAACTGGTGATTTTGATTGAGGTTACTTTTAAAAACTGAATGTTTTTTAAAAATAATTTTGACCAAGAAAAATGTCATTCTAAGGAAGATAATGTTAGGCCTAATGATCCTATAGTCAAAAGTATCTAATTAACATAATTATAATTGGATAAATAAGTAATTAAATATATAGCTAATACTCATGAAAGGTAATAAAAATACTTACTATTTTATAGGAACTTTTCAATAAATATAAATTAAGGTAGTAATTTTGTTTTCATTAACACTACTACTATTTTGCCACACTTTGTTTACATTAAGTAAAGAACATCAATAAAGCTTCCTCTAGCTTTATTTTCAATTACAGATACAAAAGGTTTTGTAAAATAATTATAATACTCATGAGATGTCTAAAGGTAAAGACTATAGAAAAGACATTAATATTAATTTTTAAACTATTATATAAATATATATTAGAAGAAATATTTGTATTTTTATATATTTAAACTAGTCAAAAAGATTTATAAAAAACTTTGGTAAATCGATGTTTTAATTTTAAATTTCTGTAATTTGCTAACTACAGTAATCTAACACTCAAATACTTAAATGCATTTATATGCATTTAAGTATTTGAGTGTTAGATTACTGTAGTTAGCAAATTACACATAAAACGTAAATTAATACATTTTATTATACATAGCGTGATATATTGTGTTATGTTATGACCATATCAAACCATGAACCATATTATCATGTAATTATGTTATGTTATAACCATATCAAAGGATATATATAGGGTAGTTGTGCCAGTAATGGACCCCCTTCCAGTAATGGGCCATTTTCAAAGTTTTGGATTTATAAAAAAATAACCAATAAAAATTTAGCCTTTTATATATTTTTTCATAATTCCTGTCCTCTTTGCTTGTTTTATATTCTAGGTTATTGTTGACACTCTTAATCAAACCAATGAGGAAGCAGAAAATGTTTCACAGTTCCACAGATTTTCTGTGAAAATCTTAATGAACATGCTAAGAGCTAGCTTCACTTAAACAATTCATATATTTTTTATTTTCTTGAAAAAATTGCATGTTTTCGTTTACACAATAATAGAAAACTTTGAATTTTACATACCAATGGCAATTTATAAAATTTCATTTATTTTTCAGGTTTTACGAGCATGGTCCATTATTGGAATGCTTAATAAGTCAATTTCTAGTAATGGACACCCCATGTGGACATATTGAAAAAGCGAATTCAGTAATGTCCGTAGTGCATAATTTTTTTTTTATTTAAGTGAAAAGCTAAGTAATCAAATATAATTTTTTAATTTCATTTACCAGAATGTAATAATATATTTTTTTATATAAATAGCTGTTTTTATCAATTTCACGTAATTAATAATTATTTTTAAGATTGTTATCAAATTATTTTTTTGTAAGCCGTACCTTGCATATTTTATAATGCGGCAATCAACACCCATCATTAAGCAGAGAATAATCTTTAAGTGCATGGGAAAATGAGGGGCTCATGGGATTCAAACTCGCCCCATTTAAAAAAGGACAATTTTTTAAATCGCACAAGTTCTTAAAAATCTATTATTTTTTGTTTTAAATGTTTCATTATTCATCTCTGACAAAAGAACTACATACATAAAAAATCACTATAATATTAAATTTAAAGCAGCAATGAAAGTAGTAAATCTACAGATCAAGGGGCTCAAATGTCAGTTCTGATATTTTATTTTGAAATAATTTTATTTAGTATATAAAAAACATTCAACCTACACTTTCATTTATTTGATATATTTTATACAAATTGCTAAAAGTGATATATAAAGCAGTTTTAGGAAGTTTAACTGTTAAGAATAAAAATAAATATGATTCCATGTACTGGTACACCAAGACACTTATTTTTATTTTTTTTTTAAACTAACCCTTCTAAACTCCCCTCCTCAATGACTTAATAATTTGATAAATATAATTCTTTAAAATTTAGTATTTTAAACCTTCTATCTAAAATAATTAAAATATTGATCTTTTGATAATGAGAATAATTAATTTAAACAGTGAATCAGTCTCATAAATATTTTATTAATTATTGATATCCTAATTGTTAAATTTATTTGAAAATGACTATTTTATTTCATTAATATGCTTTCATTAAATTTTGGTTTTAAATACAATCATAAAATCAATTATCTATTATTTTTTGTGGGGTGTCCATTACTGGAATTTTGGGTGTTTTGATACATTTCTGTTATTTACAATTAAATTTTGATTCACATTGGGAAATGAGACTATGAGATTGATTAAATAATGTTGATAGATTAATATAATATTAAAAAAAGTGGGATATAATAATTATAACTATTAATTAAAAAATAATTTTTAAAAAAATTTCTTAAGGGTGTCCATTACTGGCACATCTATCCTATATAATATATTTTAATGGAATATGTGTTCAAAGTATAAAGCATTAAACAGGCAGTTATTTTGAAAATCTCCCATTAATAAAATAGATTGAAACCACTTTTATTTTTTGAATGGATACCAGCATTGCAACTTTAAATGTAAAAAGATATGTTATATAACTGTTTAATGTTATTATAATATGCACAAACACATTAGAAATAATACACAGGTGCTCAGAGTTATACATAAGAAATAAATATAAATGGACAGAAAAAACTCAGTGCTTACCAAACCTGAAATTGCTTTATTGCTCTCTGACTGTTTTTTTTTTTTTAAATGTGATATTAATCCATTAGTAAAATTTCTGGCTAGCAAGTGCACACTTTCAAAGCAGAAGAAGAAATTAAACTTCTACTTTCAAAAGTGACACCAGCTGGCCAATTAATTCAAAAATTGAATTAAAAGAAAAGAAAATGTCCATATTTCCCATTATAATGGATAAGTCTTAGAAAATAATCACTCCAATTCGCGAAACACACGGCAGCTACACAACTGAAATAACTGTAAACTAAACGATGACTCTTCTTCTATTTAACTTATGATATTAAGCATTTTTCTTTAATAGCGCAACGAAATTATCAAAATAATCAAAAACAGAGCGGAAATCTATTTTTAAAATATCCATATCATCACATGCAGCTCAATCTCTGTACAGTAAATATATAAACAAAACAGCGTCAAAACTGTATACACTTTGTAGCATTGTTATGGACAAATGCGCCAAATCCTTTGGCGAAATATTTTTCGCCAAGGAAGTGCTGAAAGTGTATACACTTTGGAGTATCGCGTCTCCGACGGGCAGGGAAGGCCCACGTCGAGACCGCCAATGCAATGTCTTTAACATAGATTGTTTCATTTTGCTAATCATATTGCTAATTAATCCTGGAAAATGGAAGAGAATGTATAACAAAGCGTCAAGCGAAAATATTAATTATTTATTTAAATAATGTTTGTTAATATGAATTATACATTTAAATAATTATATTAATTAATATTCGTTATACAAATTTAACTATTAATATTAATTAATATTAATTATATATATATTTAAATATCAATATTAATTAACATTAATCGTATATTTAAATAATAATATTATTATTTATCTTTTAAGAAAATCTTTAATTATGGCAATTTTTCACTACTTTATAATTACAGATGAACCAGTAATTGGTAAAAATAATACTAGTAAATAAAAACAGATTTTTATATATGACAGATAATACTCAATTTTGAAAGATGAATACTTATATATATTAATTCTGCGAATTCGATATTATGTTTAAAAATATTTTTAATGTTAGTTTAGGAGTTATTGCATTTTAATAAATGTACATTTACTTATTAAAAAAATAGCTTATATGAATTTAAAAATTTAATTTTATTATTAAATTTTATTTTATGTAATAAAAATATATAACATTTTATGTAATAAAAATATATAACATTTTATTTAACTTAAGTGTAATTAAATTTTTTTTAATTAAATGTAATTATAAATTGATTTAATTATCGAATTGACACAATAAAATATTACAAAGCAACTGATAATAAAGATCTACTGATCTTTATGGTAAGTAAATAATCTTTATTAACAAATTTTATAAAGATCAAAACAAAACTCTAAAAAAGATAAAATATCACAAAATACACAATTTGAAACCGTAAGATTGCAAGTCTTGTGTTAGATCATCCACAAATTGCATCTGCAACAAAATCGCTCGTATACACAGGGCTTAAATTCTAACATTAAAAGTGCCAACAACCGTAGCGTGACTCCCCCCCCCCCCCCCCCCCGCCATCATGCCAATCAAAATATTTCTATTTAATTCATTATTTTCCAAATTTAAAGCCTTTTTTTTTCTTTAGCAAAATAAAAATTTTAAATATATCTATCTACATATACTTAGCTGTCAACTGTTCCACTTTTTAGTTATCACTCCTTCCGAATAGAAATCTGCCTAATTTTAATAATAGTTAATAGCAGAATTCTGCGACTAAATATGCTAAGGATTATGATTCGGAAATAGTGTTAACACAAAAAAGGAATAGTTCACAGCTATGCATTTTAATGAAAAAAGAAATTAAATTTAGTAGAAATATACATTTATATGCTAAAGAATCGAACAACGTTTTTCAATTTTCTATAAAAGGTGCATATCTTAAACTGTAATCGATTCCTTTCGCATAACAATCTTTCATAGCGAGTCCTTGAAAATAAGATTAAATTAAAAATTTGACACCGTTATCTGACCGATTCGATGCTTTTCTAGAAAGGGGAAAACAATGCTCGATTGCTTTCAATGAGAATAACAATACATGACAATTATATCTAGTTACAAATGAATATGACTTTGTAAATGTGCAGAGCAAAGTCCGAGGACAGATAGCGTTCATGATGAAAAATAAATAGAAAAATCACTAACGTTATTTTCGTACCCGTACGCAACAAACAAAATCTCAAGCTGATGCTCGTTGACTAAAAAAGAATATATTCTTTTCGTGTTAGATATCTAAATTTTAAGAAAATGATCCAATTAAAAAATATCCTAGTATCACAAAAGAAAATCTAAAAGAAAGTATATTCATTGCTGGTTGTCTTGAATGGCGTCACCATACACATGTCGTCGCCATCAATGCCAGGCATAAATCTGTAAATACCACTAGAAAAACTAGTCGTTGGGGGCCACCGTAAAACTTACCCATCATGGATATGCATAATGTAAAATATTAAAATAAAAATGTGTAAACTACTTATAAAGTGCATTGCAATTCAAATAAAATCGTTGCTTGATGACGTCATAAACTTTAAAGGCTCGATTACTGAATTGCTAGAAAGACGTTTTTCCTTATAACTCCAAAAATAATAATCCTATAAACTAGTGGTTTATTGCATCTGATTAAGCGTCAAATTTCCAATTAAAATATATCTTTGAAGTGAAATTTGGATGAAATACAGGGTCATGAAAAATCGAAGAGTGTGGGAAATAGGATTACAAATATCTCGGCAAATAATTATCCGATCGACTTCATGCTTTATGCAAAATTTCTGTTTTTTTATTGTCTTTTATATTCATTTCTTAAAATAAACAATTTCGAAAATTTTTATGTACCTTTCATCAGAACGAATATTTCGAGAGTCCGAAAAAAATTGTTCCGGTTAATCGAGGTTATTGAAATGAAATAGGCTTCTTCCCATTATTACATACTAAGTACATACCAAATTGCAAGTCTCTATCTCAATTTTTTCGGGAGATAGAGCGTTTACAGACACACACACAGACACACAGACGGACGGCAAATTTTTTTTTCTAAAAATATGTTTTTCGGAATCTCCAGTGTCTGAAACGTGTAAATCCGTCAAAAAAAAAATTTCGATTTTCAAAACGATTACAAGACTTACCCTATACTACGTATGATGGGTAAGTAAAAACACTCTTTCTGGTTCCCTTCATTCTGATCAAAATAGCATTAAAAAGGGAAAAAGAGTACTTTTTTTCTATACATGAATAAATAAAATTTTGAATTTCAGACAGATTGAGTTAGAGTCTGCCCAAGCCCGAAGAGTGATATAAAAATTGATCCCATTTCATCTCTATCTCCTACGTGAGCAACACATTATGTCAGATATAGTGCTTTGATAGAAAAGAATGCAAAAGCTTCCATATGGAAGGGAAAGGAAAGGGTAATTTAGGCTTCGGTTTTTCAAAAGCGCCATTGCACCGGGCTCCGGAGCCCTGTATTTATGAGCTCCGGTGAATTCCGACCAATATTTAAAAATTTACAAAAAACAGAGAAGTACCGGAGCCGGGCTCCGGCGCAATTTAAGCCCTCCGTGTATGAAAATCTAAACAAAACTTTTAAAGAGCAGGTTCAAGAAAGCGACAAAGAAATAGAAGCATGAAGAACGACAGCTCCCGTAAGACTAATGTAAAAACCAAAGAAATATTCTACTTTCTTTGAAAATGAGCAGATCTATTTTGGGAGGGTTTGAGAAATTATGATGCTAAAAATGGTAGCGCCTGTATAGGACGTTACGTGATATAACCCAAAGAAGGAATTTTTTTGTATCACTCCCGTTTTCTAAAAGAGCCTAATGCCTGTACAAAGGACATTACGGGGAATCACCGTCGTTTTCTTGTAAAAATACGAGGAGCTACCACAGGTGCGCTCACTCGTCATTTAATAAAACTTCCTTATTGTTCTAAGTTAAACTATGCTGAAGGCGTTTGTATAACATAAAGTTATTACTGTTTAATATTACTGGTCTAAGAGAAATATATTTATACTGTTATTTTTCAGTGTTGATGAAAACTTTCCGATTCCATGCTCTACCCAGAATGGCTTGTTTTTGATTCATTTTTTTGAAATACTAGATCACACTGAATAAGTAATTTCCTACAATTTACTTCTTTACATATATCTCAAATTTGTGTGCCTAAAGTAAAATATATGATTTTTTTTTTTTTTTAATCATTACGTTAGTTCTGGAAATGTTTCAAAAAGTATTTATTCAATACTATTTTTTTAGATACGTTTATATTAAATTTACTTTATTGAACTTTAAACTCCTATTCGGACTTCAGTTATTTAGAAGACATATTATAAATAATAGAAATGTAAATAGAACACATATTGTAAATATGCACGTATTTTAAGCCGAACAGAACCTCGTAATACTAGAAAAAAAATTATGCATAATGCTGCGATCACACGTACTAGTATCACACGTACTGTTATATAGACAATATCAGATATTTCCTCATTTCTATTAAAAACGTTTTTCAGGAGGAAAACGGTCTAAAACGCACAACTTTACCTATTGTAAATTCGCCGATGACGAACGTATGGTGATTTGTATCTCCTACGGTAAAAATTAGCATGCATTCTACAACTCAGCACTCAGCGCACTTCAAAAATAATTGTTTTCAATTCTTGGACTTTACACAACTTTTTAAAACACTTAGAAGCAATTGCTCAACAAATGTTCGGCGTGCTGCTTACTTTAACGGTTTCAATTCCTTTTTTGAAAATAACCAGCGTTGAAGTCCGATATTTCTGTCCAAGAGAAATTTTGCGGCTCCTTAGGAGACATGTGAAGTTCCGGACGAGAATTTGCATTTTTTGACGATTATTAACCGCAAAATCTCACATCTTCCGGGCATTTTGAAGCTCCGTTGGGGAATTCCCCACCGGGCCACACCCCGAATTCATACCATTGAAAGTAAACCTAGTCCCTACTTGCAGCAAAAATAAGTAGCTGGAAGGAAGAGAGAAACATTAGCACATATATCAGAATCGTATGGTTACGTGTGATTAAAACGTGAGGAAAGTCTGAAAAAAAAAAAAAAAAGATTTAGACACTCAAAACTTTATTTTTAAACTAATGAAACATATGAGTTGTGTTGCCGGGATTTGATCCAGGGATCTCATGAACAGGAGGCGAGAGCGCTAGCGTCAAGCAAAAGGCCAAGCCAGTTACTTTCAGCTAGTAACTCGCTTTATACAGGCCCTGACTATCGCACGGGCACCTGGGGCACATGCCCTGGGCACGAAAATTCTGAGGGGCACGAAATTTTTCATAATTTTATCTAAATTTCCATTTTAAAAGAATCATAATTGTGCCCACGTTTTTATTTCGTTTAGGACTTTTGTTTGCACTCAGTATCAGTTTGGTTGTATCATTTAATATCAATAACATCATTAATAAGTATACTTCTTATCGTTATTTTCTAGTAATGGATATACTGTATTTATCAAGTCGTTCAATTTTATCATATTGCGCATTTATTCAAAAAGTGATACAATTGAAAAAATGTGATATTTGAAATATTAATACGAGGGACAAAAATATATCTCAATCTATGGTTAAAAGCACATTTCAATAAATAATAGAAAAAAATGTTTTATTTTTATTCCTGGAACCGTTTTTGAATTTTCCAGAAAATTTAATTTTTTGTGTTGACACTTTTCGAATAAGTATGTAATATGTAAACAAACTAGTATCAGTAAATCAATCAATGTAAGGGGGCACGAAAAATTGATAGTGCCCTGGGCACAGAAACTTGCTAGTCGGACCCTGGCTTTATACTGTTCATGTGAGATGAGATCGCTACACACTCCATCCCCAGTGAGTAGAGCTACTAAATATAGCTCAATATTTAATAGCCTGGGCGTTAAGTTGGTCTCAACTAGGGAGCCCCTCAAAGCTACTTCACTGTTCAAGCTTTAAACTTAGACGAATTGTGGAGTTTAAAGAAACGAGTGAGCCCTTTGCGGCGTTTCTCGTTGTATTATTACAGGTAATGAGGTATTTACTACACTGATCTCCTTCCTTGACATCTAAAAGCATGTCAAGATTGTCAAGACATATTTCTCTACAATTGAAGCTGCACAGGAAAACGGTTTGATTTTAATTGTTCCTTTTCGAAGGTAATGGGAACCTCTAGTGCTACTTGCTACTGTAGAGATCTCATCTCACTTGAACAGTATAAGGCGAGTTTCAATCTTAGAGTAAAACTAGCGTCTCGATATAGCTCTGCTCATTACGGAGATTTTTCACTGCGCCTCTCAGCTGTAGAATTCGCGCTAGTTATTTGAGATTGCTGCATTTAAAAGACGAAACCACGGACGCAGAGGAAGAGACTAGCGTCTAGACTCCGACCGTCTAACAAAGTCACCGTGAAGTCAAATAAAAACATTAATGTTTTGTATTGAAAATAAGACAAAAAACAAGATTTTATTTGATATTTAAATAATAAATTTCATGATAAAAGAAAGATGCGCCGCCAAAGGCATAATCCTATTTCATTCAACCATGTGGCGTATTTTTAAAAAGATGACAGATTAGCGATTTCTAAATTGTTTATTTTTTAGATAATGCATTTATGAGTAAAATATTTTATTTGACAAATTTAATAAGATAGCTGTAAAAAAGATAATATGAGCAGTAAGAAAGAACGTTTTTATACACATTTCCGCAGAATTACATAAAAAGTTAACGATCAATGAAAAGTTGGAAAAAAAAAAAAAAACACGAAATTCGCTGATGCCGCGATCACTGGCCGCATGTACGATCGCTACGCGAACATGAAAACAAAACCAAGAAATATTATACTTAAATTCGGTAAACTTTTAGATATGCTAATATGTCTTATTCTTCGCTAAACTAGCAATACGTAGCCAAATCTAGCTTCAATTGCAAACCAGGCAGATTTCTCCATAGGGAGCGGACTATATCGAGACACTAGTTAGAGTAACTTGCGTTGCTTTTTGCTCGACGGTAACGCTCTCGCATACTGTTCATAAGATCCCTCGTTCAATCCTCACAGTTGCCAATTCTCCAAATTATTATCTCATCCCGTATGCGGTTATATAAAGGAATTTCAATTATTTGGCGATTAAAATTAAATATTGACAGTTTTATCTAAAACAAATGCTTGTTATAATGTTAAATTTGTATTTTAGAAAGAGCTTGATTTTAAAAGCAATTGATCCCCTAAGTGGTACTGCCTCGTTCTATTTATATTTCCACTTAATCGTAGGGTCTTGCAACGAGGGTACCCCGTCAAATTGTTGAGCCGTGAAATTGTCTCAGGTTTGCCAAAAAAATGTTCAATAAAATTTTATTAAGATTTTACCAAGTAATAGAAGTTTGAATATATATATATATATTTTAATGCAGAATACTTAAACTACGCAATTTACTACTTTGTGATGAGATTTGTTGTAACTAAGTTGAATTTCGTGTAGGTTTATTTCAGTTTGAAGTGGAGTAGTAACATTTGAACAATTTTTTTTTTATTTTATGTAAATTGGATTTTTTTTTTTTTTTTTTTTTTTTTAATTAACAATTTTAGAAACTTTAGATCCATTGTACACAAATTTCGAAAAAATGTTTAGTACATCTATTTTCTTCAGTATAAAATTTACAAGTATGTTTATCGGAATTTTCGATCTTTGAAAGCAGAATATTCTAAAATTGTTGTAATCGATACTCGTTAAATATAGTAATATACCATGAAGAAAAAGATGAAAAATAAGTTTTGAAGAATTTGTTATTTTTAAAATAGAATTTATTAAAATATATGTATACTTTTATTGGCTGTGATGGTAAATGTTGTTTGTGTTTAAAAGGAAATAAATAAGATATGTATATTTTATGCATTTTTTACTTCATAATTTAAGTGTGGCTCGAACTAAAACCATTCTTATATCACTGGACTTTCATGAAAAAATTATTTTTATTTTACAACAAATTCTCTGTGCCTTGCAGTAGAAGCGCTATTCGAAAGAGCCGTTAGTGCTTTCTAGGGCCGGGCCTCTCCTTTGCTGACAGCTATCTTGACAGGTCTGGACATACGTGTAGAAGTCAAGGTCACGTGAACGGTTGAAATTGAAAGTACATGGGCAGGGCCGTAGCTAGGGGGGTGCCAGGGGGGGGGGGGCTCAGCACCCCCTGAAAATTTTTGAGCCCCCCCCCCCCCTGGGAAAGTTACCAAGGCCACCAAATGAAATTCTGTTTCAAAAATCCAAATGAAACTCTGTTCAAAAATTGAACTTTGTTTTGGAGGCTTTTTACAGTTTTGTATAAATACTAAATTGTAGTATTTGTTTAAAAACTGCAAATAAGTGCTTCAATAGGCGCGCATCCTATCTCCACATACTTAGAATTAGCAACCGTTTGCTGATGCAAACATTGACTTTTGTATTAGTAGTTATATACTGAAATTTTTCATTTTGCAGCATTTTCCATTATTAGCATAAAACAAGGCTATTCTAATGAGTTATAGCCATTTTAATTACAAATGATTTTAGCTTCTGACTAGACACAAAAATAACCTTAAAATACAAAATACACCCTTGATTTTTCTAATGTTTTTTTATCATATAAAAACATAACTTTAGAATCCTTAAGGGCAGGGAATATTCAGAAAAAAATTAAAGGTTGCACTCTTTTGAAACAGGTGAACTGTCAGCTTTTTATTTACTTACTAGATGACCCGCCCGGCGTTGCTCGGGCCCGTGATAATAGAATTAAACAAATCTAAAGTTTGTATGATTTTATATCTTTAACCCAATTTTGTATAAAATTATTTATTTAAAAGTGCTTTGCACGGAGACTGAAAATTCTTTATTTCCGCTTTCCGCCGTTACGGGCACAATCTGATAAAAACGAACCTCCGACCCGTGTTCCCACTGCCTGCAGCACTGTATAGTAGCCCGACCTACGTTATACACGGCCAGTACATGGTGTTTAAAACATCACATAGAGTGGATCATTTTTACACAGCGATTGGGGCAAAATGGTGGGAGCGCCACTTTGCACCAATCACCGTGTAAAAATGATCCACTCCATGTGACGTTTTAAACGTCATGCACCGGCCGTGTATAAAGTAGGTCGCGATAGTACGCATGCAGCGCACGCGTTTAACCCCCTCCCTCCCCATACCCGCAAATATAACGAATAATTTATTCAAGAAAACCACCTTCACCTACATTTACGTGATCATTAAAAAAAGAATTAAATTTTTCTGATAATTAGAACATAACGAAGACGCTACGCTAAAATGGCCGGCAAATGACACCCCTTCCCATCCTCAATTTCAAATCTATATCTTAATTAGTTATCTAAATTTTTGTTTATTAGTAAAAATTGGCAATTATTTCCTTTCATTTTCGCAAACTAAATGGAGGGATCGGCCAGAAAAACAGATCTCTTTGTAGTTCAATTTTTAATGAAAGCAGATCCCTGTCTGAAACTTTATCGGATTTTTTTCACTGGCGCAGGCAGATTTTTGGCAGTTTTTTGCATAAATTAAGAAAAATTACCGGCCGATTTTTTCAAAAATCAGGTAGTCAGATGCTGAATATTTTTTTACATATGCTCAGAAATATTCAAATAGATATCTTAATTAGTTTTCTTAAAATTCGTTAATTAGTAAAATAATTTCGAATTCGTTCATTTCCGCTTGCAAATTCAGAAAAGCAGTAAGCATACTTTGATCATATATATCTGTGTTTGTGTGTGCACGTGTCAGAGAGAGAGAAATAGTATGAGCCTCCCTACATGTTCTTGAGCACCCCCTATTGTTTACTTCTAGGCTACAGCCCTGTACATGGGCAATTCTACAAAATGTGACGATTTCTCGTGACGATCTTTACAAAAGTAACTAAATATGGCGATTAAAGAACGCCCATCCATTCTAAACCACGCCTAGAGGTTATAATGATGTTTCAATCAAACTAAGTAAAAAGTCCATATAACTTGAACAGATAAGTTTGAATTGTTTATCTTAAACTAAAAGCCGTGACGATCTGCACAAAAAGTACCTCAATACTGGTTAAAATTAACTTACTTAAAATAAAAACCTTTTTTTTTTTTTTTTTTTTTTTTTTTTTTATATATATAATGAACATTTGCAAAGAAATTTAGTGTTGTGAAATAGCAGAGATTTCGCCTCGGAAAGTTGGCACATTACGCCGAGTATGCATGACTGTCGTTATATTTTGTATTTATATTTGTATTAATTATATTTTAGTAAATTTTCATCCCAGGAAAGGAACAAATATATTTACTGAGCACAAGAGCAACTTCTATATGGTATATTTTAGTGAGAAAAAGTTGAAGGTTTACTTACAACTCCTGTAGAGGCTATTATGTGATAAATGAAAACGATCCACTTTCTGTGCCTTTTTGAACATATGCCTTTAGTTACATAGTTCATTTTGTATTAATTATATTTTAGTAAATTGTCATCCCATGAAAGGAACATAAATATATTTACTGAGCACAAGAGCAGCTACTATACTGTATATTTTAGTGAGAAAAACTTGAAGGTTTTCTTACAACTCCTATAAAGACTGTTAAGTGGTAAATGAAAACGACCCACTTTCTAGTCTAGAAATTTATAGAAATACGAGGAGCTGCCACAGGGACGCTCACCCCTCATTTAACAATCTACGCGCAATGATAAATTAACTTACGCTTAAGGCATTTTTTAACACAAAGTTATTACTACTTAATGTTACTGGTGTGAGTAGAATACTTTTATACTGATTTTTTTCAGCGTTGATGGAAACTTTCAGATTCCATAAAGTGGCTTGCTTTTGATTGATTTTTTTTCCTAACTAAATCACACTGAATAGGGAATTTCCTACAATGTACTTCTTTATATCTCAAATTTTTGTGCCTAATGTAAAATGTGTGAAATATTTTTTTATCATTACGTTATCCCCGAAAATATTTAATGAATACTATTTTTTTTTTTTTATATATCTTTACGTCAAATTTACTTTTTTGAACTTTAAACTCTTATTGGGACTTCATTTATTAAGAATACATCCTATAAATAATAGAAATGTAAATAGAACACATATTGTAAATATGCACGTCTTTTAAGCCGAACAGAACCTCGCGATCTTAGAAAAAAAATAATGCATAATGCTGCGATCACACGTATTAGTATCACACGTAATATTATAGACAATATCAGATCTTTCCTCATTTCTCATAAAAAGGTTTTTCAGAAGGAAAACTGTTTAAAACGCATCGCTTTATCTCTCGCAAATTCGTCAGTGACGAACTTATCGCTATTTGTTCCTCTTACGGAAAATATTAGCTTACATTCCACATATCAGGATGCTTTAAAAATAGCTTGTTTCAGTGCTGGAACTTTACATAACTTTTAAAACACCTAGAATCAATTACTGAATATATGTTCCGCGTGTTGCTTACATTAACGGTTTATTATTTTTCTTCAAAATAATCACGTTGAAGTTAGACATTTTTCTCCGAGAAGGATTTTTGCAGCTCCGGAAAGAACAGTATGGAGTTCCGGACGGAAAATTGCTCGTTTTGACACGCAAAATCTCAATCAACCGACATTTTGAAGCTCCGCCTCCGTAAGGAATTTCCCCTCCGGGCCACACCACGGATTCATCATTGAAAATAATCCTATTTTTAGCCAGAATAAGCTACTTCAAGGAAGCGAGAAACAATGGCACGTATTTCAGATTGTATGATTATGCGCGATTGAACTAGAGGAAGGTTTGAAAAAAAAAATGTTAGATACTCTAAACTTCATTTTAAAACTAATGAAATATATTTAAGAATGAGGAATTAAATTCCGAAAGACTCACAAATGAAATAATCATATATACAGAGCTTAGAATGTAATACAAAGTCTCCCATAAGTCCGTTTACATTTCAGAAATTCATACAAAACTAACATATTGTTGTGTAATTGCTGGGTGGGGTTTGCACTGTTCAGTTGTCAAAGAATCGGATATTTTTGTAGCAGTAGAAGAAAATAATTAGTTCAAATTGCCTTTGAACTATTTTTTACCTAAAAAATAACGACTATTTGACCAATCTTTTCGTGCAAAAACTTCTCTCCATTATGCCCGTTTTTCCTCATTCGAAATTATCAATCACTTACTATCTTAAAGATAATGTAATTTACTTCAAAGAATTCTCGTAACTAATAAATTAGTAGAGTAAACATAGCTGACATTTTTTACGTATTTTTGTTATCACTCTTTCCGAATAGCAATCTTTGCCCTATTACATATCTGAATTTCTGTGCTTAAAAATGGTAAAGATTATTATTGATTAAGAGTAAATATAAAGTGTAAATTACATAATAAAATTATGTATTAAAAATTTGCTTTTGGATTTTTCTATCAATACTTAATAAAATTGCATAAAAAAAATTTCTTTCATTTTTTAGTTCAAAAGTTTGTTTTTGTTTTATCCCAAAATTTATATTATAATCTTTATTTCAAGTCAGTCCAGACATACATGAACTTACATTTTACAGATATCATTAAATATATATATATATATATATCAACCGGTGGCACCTCCAAGCAGAATTATATTAAGAATGGACAGCAGCGCCACTCTTTATTCTCCTCCGATAAAACTTTTCGCGCCAGAAGCCGCAATGTGTTGGCACGATTAAGACATATGCTGTATGCTGATCGCCTGCTAAAAACGTAACAAAAAGTTACATGCGAAGAAGAAGTTGTTCGGAAACGACGATATGTGTATTTAATTATTAATTTGTGAATTTGTACCACAAACAAGAAGTGTATAATTTAATTCACAATTACAAACCAGTCAAAACACACACCACTGATCTGAAAATGTTAATTATATTAAAAGATGATATCGCTGTTTGTCAACGTGTACGTCGAATGTCATTACCTGAAAAACAAATTGTGCCTGAACAAATTGAGCAATGGCTCAAAGAAGGTATCATTAAACCATACCGTAGTGACTATGCAAGCCCGGTAGTCCTTGTTAAAAAGAAAGATAATTCTACACGTTTATGTATTAATTATAGAAAATTAAACAAAACAATTATTAGTGATAATTACCCTTCACCCCTCTTCGATGATGTTTTGGATCAATTACAAAGTGCAAAATTGTTCAGATCAATTGAACTAAAAAATGTTTTTTTTCCATGTGGAAGTAGATACCAACAGTACTAAATAAACCGCTTTCATCACTCATAATGGACAATGGGAATTTTTAAAAGCCCGATTCGGATTAAACGTTAGTCCTGCTGCTTTCAACTGATATTGAGTTTGTGTTTTTCGTCATTTATTAGCAGACAGCACATTAATTTTATATATGGATGACTTTATCATACCTGCGAAAACTGAAGAGGAAGGATTTGTTAAATTGAAACGCATTCTACAAGTAGCATCAAACTATGGTCTGAACATTAATTTCAATAAATGTCAATGTCTTGTCAGTAAAGTTGAATTCTTAGAACACGTGATAGAAAATAACACAATTGCACCATCGTCCTTGAAAATCAAAGCTGTACAGAATTTCCCTGAACCTAAAATGCTAAACATTTACAATCTTTTTTAGGCTTGCTTAACTGGTTATTTTCGCAAATACATCTCTGAATATGCAGCCATTGCAAAACTCCTAAGTGTTTTTCTCAGAAATTCTTCTACATTTTATTTTGGTGCAGAGCAACAAGCTGCATTTTCCACTCTCAAAAACTGCTTACAAATGAACCTGTTCTCCATCTTTTTGTCACCGGTTCTGAATTGGAGGTACATAAAGACGCATCTGAGTTCGGTTTCGGTGCAGTTCTTTTATAAAAATCTGGCGATGGCAAATTTCATCCAGTTTTATGCATGAGTAAAAAGGCATCTCCCTAACAAGAGAAATTGTATAGTTATGAATTAGAAGTTTTAGCGGTCATTGAAACGCTAAAAAATATCAGAGTATATTTACTTGGAACTAAATTTAAAATTGCCACAGACTGTGAAGCCTTCCAAAAAACTATGGATAAAGCTGAGCTTAGTTCAAAAATCGTCAGATGGGCTCTTTTTCTACAAGATTTTGATTTTGTTGTCGCTCACAGATCTCCCAAACAAATGCAACACGTGAACGTTTTAAGTTGATACCCAGTAATGTTAATCACACATAATGAAATTACATTAAAAATTATTGCATCCCAAGCGACCCATAATTTCATAAGTAGTGTGAAACAAGCTGTTGAGCATTCACCCGTGAATGATTTTTTCTTAAAGAACGGTGTACATTTTAAACTTGTTCAAGATCGCGAACTATTGGTTGTTCCACAATCTATGCAAAATTAAATTATACAAGATGCGCATTCTAAAGGTCACTTTGCAACTCAAAAAACTGCGGATATCATTAACAGTGACTGTTACATTCCAAATCTCAATAAGGTAGTACAAATTGTCACTGCAAATTGTGTACCATGCATTTTGTCTTCCAAGATGTCTGGAAAGCCCGAAGGTTTCCTTCACCCAATTCCCAAAGGTGACACTCTTCTTGATACGTACCATGTCGATTTTCTAGGACCGCTACCGTCGACGAACAAAAATTATAAGCATCTCTTTACAGTAGTCGGTGCATTCACTAAATTCATGTGGAGGTATCCTGTAAAATCTCCAACTACCCGTGATGCTTTAGACAAGCTTAAACTCCAACAAACTGTCTTCGGAAATCCACGTCGCATTATTTCCGGCAAAGGCCCTGCTTTTACGTCGAATTGTTTTCTCATTTGCTTTACCTTGCTGCTGGCTATGCGTTGAGACCAGTTTTCTTCGAGGTCTCGGGTTGGCGAGAAGCACCTCCTGCTCTTTTGTAGTGATATGATATGTGCATGACCCGTTGAATGGTTCGCCATTCGGCGGTGACAACCCAACTAACACAGAACTTGCGGGCCACTGATGGCTACGTTAGCCTTGGCCCAAACTAGTAGATGAGGGGCCGCAATCGTTTGCCGTAACGGCAACTTAAAAAAACTGTCACGCCGGCCACAATGTGGCCGCAACAGAATTGGCCATAACTACATTAAGATGCCCATAATTGTGCCACAAGTGGTCAATCATAATTGACGGATAGCCTAAAACTGGCCACAGTTATACTTTAAGTGGCAATTATTAATGAAAACTAGCCACAGTTTGGCCATTAACGATCATCGTGAATAAAATCTAGCCAGAAGATCGCCACAGCCATGCCGCCTGCGTTTGTTAAGAATAAAAGCTACCCCAAAGCTGGCCATAAATGTTAATTTATTGGTCATCATAAATGTAAACTAGCCTTAAGCCAGCCATCCACATACCATCAATGCTATTCATTAATGAATGCATGCCGAAAGCTAGCCACTTTGTTGCCATGAATGGGCATCATTAATGTATGCAAGCCGAAAGCTAGCCACTTCGTTGCCATCATTAATGAATGCAAGCCGAAAGCTAGCCACTTTGTTGCCATCAATGGTAATCATTAATGAATGCATGCCGAAAGCTAGCCACTTTGTTGCCATGAATGGGCATCATTAATGTATGCAAGCCGAAAGCTAGCCACTTTGTTGCCATGAATGGGCATCATTAATGTATGCAAGCCGAAAGCTAGCCACTTCGTTGCCATCATTAATGAATGCAAGCCGAAATCTAGCCACTTTGTTGCCATCAACGGTAATCATTAATGAATGCATGCCGAAAGCTAGCCACTTTGTCGCCATCAATGGGCATCATTAATGAATGATAGCCCAAAGCTAGCCATATTCATGCCACTATTAGATATCATGAATGGAAGCTGGCCAGAATTATACTTTTTATGGTCCTCAAAAAAGTAAAGTTGAGCAAGAAAGGCTCATTTTTACTCCTTTGGCAGGGACATTTTTTTTTTCTTTTTTTAAGTTATTTTAAACTTTAGAATCTAAATTTACTGGTCCATAATTTTTGTCTGAAAACTCTAAATATTTTATTCAAAATTTGAAAAAAAAAAAAAAAATCTATTGGAATATTTTTCTTAACAAGAGCTCATAACACCAACCTGACTTTTATGCATACATGTTTCACTTTATTATAATATTTTTCAGTTAAAAACTGCAATGGTGTTATAAGCACCCCATATTAAAAAGGTCAAAATACAATAAAATCGAAAGTGTTTCAGATCTTGTATAGAATACTTTCAATCTGGAAGCAATAATAATAATTTTAAAAAAAAAAGTGTCCCAATGGAGGCAAAAAATTGGCCGTATCCACTCATCTCATTAGATCGGAATAAAAGGCCATATGGTTATGATTTATTTTTTAATGTTATTCTGAAAAAGTTGCAAAAGCCATAATTGTAATTAATAAAAAAAAAGTTGATAACACAAGGTGTAAAATATATATTGAGCGTTAAATTACCAATGATGGTGAGAATACGAAAAAAAAAACTAATTTTCTTCAATTTTTAATTAAATTATAGGTTTAAACATTCTATTCAAAGGAGTAAATTTTTAAGTAGTTTCAATTTATGTTTCTTCAAGCTAATTCACCAGGTGGATTGTCCAGCCAGAATTTCCATTGAAAATTGTTATCTAATGATTATATTCAACATCCCTTTTTCGAAGCAAATAAAAAATGCATAATGTTAAATGAGATACCATATGAAAGGATTTTCGAGCGACTTCTGACATATTCACATTTCTTTAAAACATGTATTTTGGTTAAAATTGCAAGTAATAAATTAAATAGGCATTGTTTTCAGAAATGAAATGAAAGTTTTTCCTCAAATTACTGTTGCCACAAAAATTAAATTCCACAACAATGATTATAAAAAAAAAAATGTTCAATAAAGATAAAGTGGACATGGTTGCTGCATGGGTTTATTTTATATTTATGATAAAAAAGCAAAATTTAAATTCAAACGCTCAATTTTTTTTTTTTTTCAAAACATTATGTCACCTTCTAATGTAGTTAAAATACAATATATATAGCTCTTGATATTTTCAGTCAGTTTTTACTGTAAAATGTGAAAGAATAAATTGGATTATATTCTGGCTTTATTTTTTTTTAGAAGTTTAAACATGCATCTAAAAAATAGTAGGCTGCAGTGTGAAATCTTCACACAGGCCCACTAGTATATATTATTTCTGTTATCAACATCCCCTTTTCTCAGAAAATATGAAATGCAAAACAATGAACGAGATGCCATAAGAAAGGATTTTGAACCAGCTTCTGACATACTGCACTCACATCTCGGTAAAACATATTTTTTGATTAAAAATTACTGTAAATTAAAAATTAAATCTGCATTGTTTTCATAAAAGAAATGAAAGGCTTTCCTCAAATTAGTGTGGCCACAAAAATAAAATACCACATTATATAATGCTTAAAATGATTATAAAAAATAAATACTACAAAAAAGATAAAGTGGGACATAGTTGCTGCACGGGTTTATTTTATATTTATGACTAAAAAGCAAAATTGAAATGCTCAATTTATTTTTCTTTGTCCCATGTTTTTTCCGAAACTGATGTCATCCTCTAAAGCAGTTAATTAACTATAGATATATATATATTTTTGTCTTTGCTATGCTCGATCAGTTTTTACTGTAACTGTGATGGAAAGACGAGATGATATTCTGGCTCGACTAATGTTGTTTGAAGATAGTTTCAGTCCTTAATTTTCCTTTACAAGTTTAAACCTGCATCTAAAGAGTATTAGATATTGCTAAAAAGTATTAGACTGCAGTGTGAAATCTTCGCATGGGCCCACTGGTGCTTTTATAATACAATTTCTTACCTGGATGTTTCTTCCAATTATCCAGCTTGAAAATAAAACAAAAACGCAGGAACTCTATTTTATAAAATTGGTAAAATGTTGACATTACTGATCATTGAAATTTAAGAATTTTTTTTAATGATGTAACTATACATATATGTAAATTAGGTCCGTTCAAAAAATGTCATTTCACTATCTTCATCTCTTTGGCATATAATATCAGAAAAATGTAGCAGTATTCCTATAAAGTAATGTTTTAGTCTGTTAAGGACTCTTCCCCCCTTATACACATCATAGAACAAAATTTCAATGTATATATATTTACAAAATATTACTAATTGACAGAAAGCCAATTGTCACTATTTTCCTTCTCATGTAATCTTAAAATTTCTCTTATTAAATAAGTTTAATATTTTTTCAAAATAGTAGTGGCAGTTGATCTTCTAGAGCACGGCAGGTTCGCCATTCATACACTAAATCTTTTGTTTGTTTCTTTAAATGGACTAAACATTACTCATAAATAATAATATATCATTGTTTTTATTTTTTAAAGATTAGCAAGTAATGAGTACTGATTTTTTTTTTTTTTTTAAATATATTACCAATAAAGAAATCTTTAAAATATTTTTCCTTCCAGCAGGAGGTATGTGACTTTTTGACTAACAAAATTTCAAACTGATTCATACAATATTATGTACATTAAAATTTTAATCTCAACTTTTAATGAGATTATGATGAAATTTTTATTAAAATTTTCAAAAGTATTTATACAGCAAATTATTTTTAATACCTGATCTCCAAGCAATGCTAATTTATAATCAACCAACAAAAACAGTTTATCAGGCTGTCAGTTTTTAAAATATAGCCTACATAAAACACTTTTATTGAATTATATCTTAACCTGTAAAAAGAAGGGGGAATGTTCTTAGAATGAGAAAGGGGAAAATATATAGTACATCCTTTTTAACAACATCACTTGCATAAATAAATATATATATTTAAAAACACTAGAACTGAATGCTTTTTTTTTCATATAAATTTTATTTTTCACAACAAATGTAAAACAAACCAACCAAAAAACATTTATTTATGTATTTACAAGATGCTCAAAATTTATCAGAAATATTTTACAAGAAAATTTAATCCTGTTACAATTAAATTTCTGATGTTTCTCAATTTAAGTTGATAAACAAGAGCTGAAAATCTACAGTCATCTTCAGAGAACTTTTTTCTTTCCAGATTTTTATTCTTCTTCTGAAAAACAAAAAATAAATTTTACAAAACAAAATTAAAATGCCTTACTTTAAAAACACCACTTATTAATTAGCCATTTATAAATATAATCGGAACAGAAATTATAATTAAAAAAACTATTTACAAAAAGCTTTGTAGTTCAAGTTATTTGTACACAATGAAACTATTTTATTGCAGTATACCTATATTTGCTTTTAACAAAAACTCATGAAAGGGCAGCGTTGTCAAATGACGCCTAATTCCTTTTTTTTTTTTTTTTTTTGCTAGGTGCGAAACTGCATTTCATGGTGGCAATTTTATGTTATATCATATTCTCTCATTTCTTTTTGCAACCATGTTAACAATAATATTATTTCTATTTTTATGTGTTAAGAGCAGGGGGGGGGGGGGCTGTATATATTAAATACTTTATCTCTGTGTTAATCACTAAAACAAAATAAAAACAGGCTTTCTATAAATTCTTTCTAATAACTTCAAATATATAAATTCATATTCTTTACATATGATGTATGGGTGCTCTTTCTTTCATTTCATAAAAGTCGAATTGCTCACTTTGTCAATGTTTCTAGAATTTGTATTGCTAGAAACCAGCAGTTCTTTATTTTCTTCACTTTATATTTTCACATAACATTTCCTTCAAAATGGCTTTGTAAAGTAGGAAAATACATTGTGTACCTCCAAGCTATAAATCTGATATTATCACTCATAAAACAATAGCATTTCAATTCTCACTGTAATTTAGTTCAAAATAAGGAAAAGCAATTTTTCAACTTTTCCCCGTCAAAGTTAAAAAAGTAAAATTTAATTCAAAGTTTCTGGTTTGAATCGTATTAAAATTAGGTGGGATATAATATATCCCACCACGCCTCAAAGGGTTAAAAGACAATAAAGAAAAAATGAAGTTACTTTGACACAGGGTTGGGTTTCTTCCGGAAGAAATTGGAAAAAACCGGAAGAAATGGAAAAAACTGGAAGAAAACAACAGAAAACAAAACAGATGCTCAAAATTAAAATATATTAACTATATAAAAGAATTAAATTCAAAACCTAATTATATGAAATTTAAATTGGAAATTTTAATTAATATTAAAAATATTATTTATGGAAAAATAAGTTATTTTTTAATAACAAACTTCAGGTTCAGCAGGTATTTACAGGTTATGTTTTTTACAACTTTAGAGGTAGGGGGGTATTTTTTTATTGTTTATATAATTTCTGTTAAAAAAAAAAAAAAAAACCTACCAATTCTTTATTTATCATATAAAAATGTAATATTTTAAAAACTATTGTGCAAAACTTAAAACAAACAAATTTGTAATTATGTATACTAGCATGCTGATTTAAAAGATAAATGTTCTAAAAATAAACTCTACAGGGATAAGAATTTTTTGCATCTTTTGCATTCATCCATTCTAAGTTGAGAAATTGATTGCAGCATCTTAAAGCTAAATTACTTCTGTTTTGTTATACAATGTTGCACTGTAGTAAGGAAAATGGAGATTTTAATGAAATCCTTCAATACAGTAATTACTGTATATTAGTTTCCTTAATAAAATGGGCGTAAATTCAAAGCACTGTCTTTTATTTAAAAGAGTTTCATTCTACAATAGGTAAATGATCCACATACTATTTACTACTGGTTACAGAAGTTTAAATTATATATATAAAAAAAAAATGTGCCTCTTTTGAATTGAATTACATTTAATTGATTTTGTGTATTTTGGATAAATTTATTTGGTACATTTCCGTTATACCAACACCATTGTCGTCACCAAGTGCAATAATTGGCACAAAATGAAATTCATGTGAAAGGATTCAATTGGAAAAAAAAATGTTGGCACAAAATTGAGCATTTAAAAATATAACATTTGAAAATTACAGACTTTCACGAACTATTTTATTAAATCGACACGAATATAGACTTAAAATAAAAGAACAAATAAATATTATATGATAAATTAATAAAATTAACACAATTTAAACTACAGGCATAGCATTGTAAATGTCTCTTAGCATTGCAGTAAGCATTTCACTTTTTGAATGAAGACGTTCATACTTTTTTTTTTAATAAAAACTTTTTTTATGTCTCCAAAGTCCTGAAACAATTTTATTGCAGCGTCCTCATCATCTGGTAACTGCCAAATGGTAAAATCCACATTAGTGTCAACAATAAATATAAGTTACTACTTAATATTAAATATTTTCTATTTGAAAAATAGCAAATTAAGATGTTTTGTGAGGTTACAGACTAAATTAAGTAATAATAATAATAATTAAAAAGTGTCATGTTCAATAAATAGCAAATCACAATGTTTGGCACGGTTTGCAATAAAAATATTTACACGTTCAGGGTTGAAATAAATAGCACATTAGCATACATTTTGGCATGGTGTTAGAAAAGTCCCATTTATTTTATTCAGGTACACAATGATTGGAAAGCTTTAGACAGGTGTGTGATCTTGGCTAAAAAACTGGTGTAATTATCAATTTATCATACATAATTAAATTTTTATAAGTCTAATTAAATTTATGTAAGGTTATCTATTAGAAAATACATTTATTTTTATTGTATTTTACAAAGTTGTAACTTATATGGTAAATTCTTAAAGAAAAACAGTTTCTTCCATTTTTTCCACTTGGAAGAAACCTATTTCTTCCAGCTGGTTTTTTCCACTTTGGAAGAAACTTGCCAACCCTGCTTTGACACATCATAGACAATCTCTGACAAACAGATTTTTCCATTTTAATTTTGTTTTTTTAACAGTTAAAACTGTTTTGGCCAATAATTGAAAATTTTTTAGTAGCATTTGGGGACTCCTGAAAATCGGGGACCCTGGGCCCCTGCCCCGAATGCCCTGCCCATGACAGATTTCGCAATTTTTCTCATGCGATCAATGGAAGAATTTCGCTATTTTTTCCCATGACTGACTGAATAGTTTCGTGATTTTTCCCGCAGCTGACTGATGAATTTCAGAATATTTTCCTGCTACCAATTGCCGAATTGTGCAGGGAGGGAGGTTTTGCGACAAATAAGCAAATTTCCTGATTTTTTTTCCTACAACAAACTACCGAATTTCGAGATTTTTGAATTTTGTAATTTTTCTTGCGACCAAGTGACAAATTTTGTCATATTTTACTGTGACCGATAGACGAATCTTGCGATATTTTCTCACGACCGATAGATGATTTTTGTGATATTTTCCCGCTACATTTTGGTGAAATTCGCGAAAGCAAATTCTTGCGAATCCACAATAATCAGGGCACATTTCCAGCTATATAAAAACGGGCAGGGTGCATTTACAACTATAAAAAAATGGGCAGGGTGCTGCGCCCTCTCGAAAATGTCTAGGGGAAACACTAATTACTCCAATACAAATATTGCCACAGTTATTTTATTCTAAAAACTTGATATTTGAGTAATTTTAATTAATTTTCAGCAGTGAAATTAACTCGAAATTATTGAATAACAAACATGTGAATTTTTACATTGCTAACTAAGCGTAACCAAGCTTCCAGGCTCGAACATTTTTCACACTGTCAGTTTTACGCTTAGTTAGTAATGAAAAAAAATCACCATTTTTATTACTTGATATTTGATTTAAAGGAAAATTTAAAAACATGGATTTGAGCCTTCAGCTCTTCTCCAGAATCTTACATTTGCAAAATATTTTGGGCAAAACATAAGAATGTTTTAAAAATACCTTGAATTTAAATATCATTTTTTAAAGTTTCTTAAGAAAAAAGGGTCAAAGAAAGTATTAAAGAAGGTCCCTTTCTCCAAAGAATCTGCTTTATTTTTAATTTGTTAAAAATTATACATATAATCAAAATCCAAATTAATTTATATGACAACATATTAAAAAAAAAATCCTTAATTTAGAGGTCAGAAGATTAAATAAATTTTATCACCTTCTCCCTTCCTCTTCTACATACATAGCATAAATTAAAAAAAATTATTTAGCATAAATCTGTGTAATCTTAAGTATTGTCAAAGTTCATGAAAGTCAAAAACCCTGTTAACAAAAATTATTTGACACATTTCTGCAAAACTTTAAAAAATACTCAATCTTTTTCTATTAAATTTTACATTTCAAAAATTTAAATTAATTTAATTTTTATTAAATGTAAGTCCAGATTAGATGCACTATATTTCCAGAAGTGTCACAATAATCACAAAACTGAATCATCACTCTTGAAACAAATATTAAAACATTTAAAGCAAACATTTTCTAAGCACATGAGCTGTAGCATCAAAATTTTGAGTAATTTGAAGGACCCATTGTACAAGATGTTTACATTTCGTGAAACTCTGCTAAACTGTTTTAACAAACTGTAAAATAACAATTTTGAATAAAATAATTTTAATAAAAATGAACAATTCCTATGCAATTGGTAATAGACAAAGATTTTTTTATGATAACGTTTTGAATACAGTTTTGTTAAAATATTACAATTTAACTAAATTTTAATATGAAAAAGTTTACAAAATGATTTTTTGGCCATTTAAAAGATATCGCCAAATTTATCAGCCAATCGTGGTAAAAAATCTTAAAATTAGTCAATGGATTGTCGGAGGAAAAAAAAAATCTCAAAATTCTACAATCAGTCACAGGAAAAAAAATCACGAAACTCGTTAGTCGATCGTGAAAAAAAATCTTTAAATTCTTCAGGCGCTTGAGAAAAGAAAATATGAAATTCGTCAGTGGATTGTCGGAAAAAATCGAGAAAATCTTCAACCAGGCGCAGTAAATAAAGCGCAAAAATCGTTCACTGGTAGCAAGAAAAAATTATGAAATGCACCTGTCAATCAAGGGTAAAATCTAAAAAACATTGTGAAATTCATCAGTCTATCGAGAAGAAAATCACAGAATTCTCCAATCAGTCACGGGAAAAAATCGCAAAATTCTTCAATAAGTCGTAGAAAAAAAAATCTTGAAACTTTTGCCATTTGCCCTGTGGCGATTAAAAAATTGTCATTGATATCCTGCCACCCCTATGCGGTCACTTCCCAGTTACAAATTCCATTGCAATTCTTGAGTGACTGACGAATTTTAAGATTTTTCCCCCCAAGAATGTGTTAAGAATTTTGCGATTCCCCCCCAAGAATGTGTTAAGAATTTTGCGATTCCCCCCCCTTTATTTGTTTGACGAATAGCACAATTTTTTTCACCCCTGACGATCGAATTTCATGATAATTTCACTTGACCGACTGGCAAATTTTGCAGGTTTGTTCCATGATCGATCGACGAATTGCACGATTTTTTTTTCCCTGATCAACTGACAAGTTTCACCTCGTGAACGACAGAAGAATTTGGGGATTTTTTTTCTTAGGATTGACGACTGACAAATTTCTTAAATTTTCCCTGCTACCCGATTGACGAATTTCACGCCTTTTTTCCCTCCTATCAATTGGCTTATTGTTCAGTTTTTCTTGCGGCCAATCAGCAAATTTACGTGTTTTTTTCCTGCAGCTTACTAGCGAAATTTGCGGGGGGTTTTCATGCGACCGACTAAAGAATTTCCAGACTTCAAGATTTTTTTCATGCAATTGATTAACAAATTTAGCTATATTCTCCTGCAACCAATTGACGATCATTGCAATATTCTTCCCGCATCTAACTGACGAAATTTACGGTTTTTTTTTTTTTTTTTTTTTCCCTGACCGACTGACGAATTTCGAGATTTTTTCCCTATGACCGATCTATACGAAAAAAAAGGCATTCTGGTATTGAAAAAGAAAAAAATACTGCAATTCCAGTATATAACTGGAACACAATCACCCCTGACAAATAATCCATGTACATATTCTAAAAAAATTAATGTGATAGACTTTCTGATTTTAAGGAAATTTTCCTGAATTTTGATTTCTTCCCTATTTTTATCATGAACACTTCGCTGGTATAAAACTCTGATTTATACAAAAATATGTTTCTATATTATTAAACTTTATCTAGAAAATTTGAAACATCAGTCAGTACTTTGCCATTAATGAAACCGAGTCTACCGGTCACTGGCTACTAATCCGATTTCCCAGTTTTCACCTATATTGATCGGTTGTGAGAAAAAATGGTGAAATTCGCCAGTCGATCGAGTGAAAAATCTCAAATATTGTGAAATTTGTTACTTGGTCGTGAAAAAAAAATATCATTTGTCAGTCGGTCGCAAAATTAGTCAATTGGTCATGAGAAAATATCGCAAAATTCTATTGATAAGTGGGGATAATAAACAAACCAGTTCAAAATATATCTTTTGAACAGGATGCAAGAGTGCTCTTTTGGAGAACAGTGTGACCGTTTTAAAAATATTTCCATCCGGCTACGCTTTAGTTCTAGAGTCAACACTATATTCATTACTAATAAAAAATTTGAAATCTCATGTACAGTAAAGTTGCTACAAAAAATATTACTAATAACATGTATTCAGTAACAAAAGAAAATCCCATGGGCCTCCGCTTGGATATAAATCTGTTAGAAAAGTTCTAAAAGCTGGACTTATAACTATGTATGGACCAAATTTCCAGACTTTTCCTCTATAAAGGTGATATCTCAAAATATATCTTTTGTATAGTTATTGACAGAACTGTAAATTCTTTGTCAATGCGACAGTTTTAAAAATAAATCTTAACCCAAAATAACGTGTTTTTGGTGTGTATGTGTCAGTGCTTTATGAAACGTCTTTTGCATTTCTATAAAAGATGAAATTGCACTCCTATATATACATATACAAGGACATCTCCCTGTTTGTTTTTTTTTCAAATTCCCACAGAACATTTTTGATCAGCTGAAGATTCGTTGCAGAACATTGTAAAATATTCTGCTTTGTGGCACAACATATTTTGAGTGATTATTATTGCAGACCCATGAAAAAAGCAATTTTAATATTGTTTTCGGCTGTTCACTCAACAATATTAAATGATTGGGTTTTTTTTTTTTCCAAGGAAAAAAAATAATAATAAACACGAATGCTTCGTATACACTGTACTGGTAGATATGATAAGCTATGGCTGCCGAAGGCAGTCGTACTTCACCGCCGATTCCAGGCTCTCGTGAGCCTATACGAGGTCACTACCAAAAAGGGCCGGTTTACCCGGACACCTCTAAGGTGGTGCTCTTCGGCCAGGAGAGAAGCAGGGGCTTAAGCCTCTTGCGCTTCATCACCATTTTCCAAATGAATGACAACAGAGGTCGCTGTGATGATACGGTGGAGCCTAGAGCTCTCATACTACAGGCTGAATCATATCGCCATTTAATAACCCAACAGACCAAAAACCAAGCTAAAACCGGTTAGCTTACCATACTAGTGGACGGCGAGTGACAGTAACAGGAACGGCAAACACCTGCTCAGGCGGTTTCCTAATGCTGAGCTGGGTTGCAATATGGCGGTTATTTTGGGAAACAGAATGGATATGCATCAGCTCCCCTTATAGGAGCCGAAACTCAGAGGACACCCCCCCCCCCCCAACACACTTGGGCGGAACGCGGAAGTGAACAACGGCTCCGTAGCCGGGATCCCATAAGGGAAACAGAGTCCTCAGCCAATGTTGAACACTCCCACGACCCATTAATGTAACCACATCTTCAGATTATCAAATGCCGCACTGGTAGATATAGATAAAATTTTATTTTTAAACATGTATAAGCCCAAAATTGTGGTATTTTTTAAATATTTTTTTCACATATACAATTTTTTTAATGAATGAAAATTACACAGTTATATTTTGGATACTAAATAAAAATACTAGGAAAAGTTCTTTACAGCATAAAAAATTATAATATGCCACAGTTATTTTATTGTAAAAACTTTATATTTGAGTAATTTTAATTATTTTTTCAATTAATTTTCAGCAGTGAAATTCACATGAAATTACTGAATAATAAACATGCGAATTTTTACATTGCTAACTAAGCGTAACCAAACTTCCAGGCTTGGACATTTTTCACTCTGTCGGTTTTATGCTTAGTTTGCAATGTAAAAATCCACATGTTTATGATTTGATATATGATTTAAATCAAAAATTTATAAAACATGGATTTGAGCTTTCAACCCCTCTCCAGAATCTTACATTTGCAAAATAATTTTGGGCAAAACATAAGAATATTTTCAAAATACCTTAAATTTAAAAAATGATTTTTTGGTCACTTAAAAGATATCATTTAACAGCTTTTTTATTATAGTTTTAATGATGTATTGAGTATTCTTCAATTCTATAAATTACATGAATTAAATAACTTCTTTATGAAACATGTAATTTGTGTACTCATTTTATATATTCCTTTGTGATTAATTTTAAATCAAGGTGACAAGAATATTTTTGTCTTAAAAGTTTTAAATCAAAGTTAACAATGACTTAATTATATTTTCCCATATATAAAACACAGTAAAAACTCTATAAAACTCACACAAGAGATAGAAATGAGGATTTCCTTTTAAACAACATTTTAATAAATCATTTTGAAAAACTTGCTTTCTAAAATTATGTTACATATGTAAGTTGAAACTCACCAGAAAAATTTAAGTATGTGATGTGCATAATACAAAATTTTATTAAAGTAAAACAAAAAAACCTTTTATTTACTATTTTTCCTGTCAGTTTTCTTTCTTTTGTAATGTATAATGAATTTTGAATTCAAACACACCTTACCCTGCACATGTTAAAATTTCTGCACTATAATATCAAAATTAAGCAAACTGAAGCAAACATTACTGCACACACACTCAAGTGAAAAACAGAACTAATAGTATCAGTACATGATCATGTACAAGATTTAAAAAAAAAAAAAATACTTGGTAAAATTGTGAACACCAGATAAAAAGTGGCAATGTATGTAATGAATAATTATTTTAATGTTCAACTGGAGTCAACAATTAAACTTAAGTTTTAATTACTTTGAATATATTGGCATATTATATATTAAAAATGCATTTTATTTTAGCCCTCTTCTCGCTTTTTATATTTGTATCATGATTTCTCCACATTTTTGTATCAATCTCTAAAACACACAGCTTTCATTTTTAAACATTGATATTGATTTTCTATGAAAATTGAGAAAAGAGCCATGCTTATGAGAAACTAGAGCTGTACCAAGTACTTGGTATATACTCGTTAATCAGCCATATTTCAGCCGAGTAGTTGCAAGAATTTCATTTTTTAAGCATATTTAAAGACAATAAGTGATCTATAAAAAGTTATTTGAATATAAATGTATAATATATGCCATATTTCATAAAAACTATTTACTCGGTACATAAAAAAATTATCTATAACACATAGAAACAGATAAAGAAAAAAAACCTCATGCAAAATTAAAGTTTAGTTTTATATTAAAAAAAAAAAAAAAGTCATTTTTAGAACTGTTGGAAAAGACTATGATTTTGGATAAAGAAGCAGTGTGTAGAAACAGAAAATACAGTAAATGCAAATGTAAATTTACTAATGTAAATTGATCAATACAGACAAAATTTGGAGCCTATTTAGGGGACCATCCCAAAATTCTTCCAAGTAAAGTAGGTCCCTTCACAATATACCTTTTAATAAACAGGATCTCTTCCCATTTTTTTTTTTAAATAACACAGGCACCTTAAAAAAAATTGAGTTTTAAAAAGGAAGAAGTCTTTAAAGACAAATTTGTTTTTTGGTTCAAATTGCAGTAACTAAATTTCATATTCATTACAAATGTTATCTTTCACAAAAAAAAAAAGAATAAATTTCACACAAATAACTTTTACTTTTTTCAAAATGGGCCCTAAGATAAAAGCCCTGCATTACAAACTGAGTAAATTGACAACTTACGTTTGCTTGAATGCCAAACGAGTTTATGCTGCACAGTCATCTTTTCTACACTATCTATGTCTGCTGCCATCTCTGAACTGCGCCACCACAGTCTCCTGAAAAATATGAAAATAAATTGTAATAGGTTGCAATATTAAGCATTTATCATATTCAACTAGAAAATTAAAAAGTAAAAGTACAACTGATTAATGTATATAACTGATGCCAGTGAATCATTTTCTTCTTCTTTTAAATCAAAACTTATTTCAACATGCACACACACATAATTTGCATTAAATAAAATGGCATCTTATCTAAATATTGCTATGGGGAGGAAAAGAAAAAAAAATTACTGAATCAGCCACACCAGCAGAAGTGCTGTGCACTTAGACTGTTTTAAATTTTTACACGCATATGCACTATTGCGCTTTTTACTGAAATTATGGTACTGAAAAAGAAAACCACTGCAGAACATAATATAAAAGATGGAGATAAATTATAATTCCAGGAAAGTAATTAAGGAAGATAATTGATACAATGTTTGGTACTTTTCGGTTAGCCGGACACCAGTGATATATATACATGTATGTACTTGTACACATCATTGGCACCTGGCTAACGGAAAAGTACCCAATGTTTTATTTAACATAAAATTAAAAGTATAATATCAGACAGGCTCTCTCCTCTTAATATTTTGGATGGGTGTAAAAAAAAAAAAAAAATGTAACAGTATAGTATAACAGTGTGCAACTATTTTGGATTCCAAGAAAGAAATTGCATGCTTTGAGAGTATGTTGTCACAAACACAGAAAGAAAATTTCAGACACGGGGGAGATGAGGTTAAAAAAAAAAATACTTACAAAGGCTTAAAACAAGTTTTAAAAAGGAAGACGTCCTTAAAGACAAATTTGTTTTTGCAGGAGGGGTAAGGGACGATGCAATACTTTGAAACAAAAAAAGGTACATTTCGGTTAGCCGGGTGCCAGTGATATATACCAACATATATAAATACATAATGTATATACCTATATATGTATATACATACATATATGTACATAAATATATGTATGTATATATATGTATATGCAGACATATGTGTATATACATAGATATGTGTATATATACAATACTTGTATATATATCACTGGTGCCTGGCTAACCAAAATGTACCTAAACAAATTATGTGCTTTCATTAGGAAAAAAAAACCCATTAAAAATTAATCTGGTTTGTTATTAAAAAAATATTTACAACATGAAAATATATTAAAAGCAACTGTTTATAAAAAGTTTGGGTCCTTTTCTGTTATACCAACACCATTGTCGCTAAGCGTAATAATCGGCACAAAAGGAAATTCAAATGAAACGAATCATTTGAAAACAAAAATAACATTGTTGGCACGAATTTAAGCACTTAAAAATAAAACGTTTGAAAATTGCAATACAAATATGCACTTAAAATAAAAGAACAAATAAATATTACATAAGGTAATAAAATAAAACTCTATTTAAACTACAGGCTTGAAATTGTAAATGTCTCTTAGGATTGCTGTAAACATTTCATTTTTTGAATGAAGATGTTTATGAGTTTTTTTGATAAAAACTTTTTTTTTATGTATCTAAAGTCCTAAAACAATTTTATTGCTGCTTCTACATCATCAAGTAACAGCTTAAGGGTAAAATTCATTTCAGTGTCAATAATAAAGGCAAGTTATAATTTAATAAATATTTTCTATTTGAAAAGTAGCAAGTTAAGATGTTTTATGAGGTTACGATTAAATAATAATAATAATATAAAAGATTCACGTTCAATAAATAGTCCAATCAGAATGTTTGGTACAGTTTGCAATAAAAAATTCTTTACATTGTTCTGCTGTAAACATTTCATTTTTTAAATGAAGATGTTTATGAGTTTTTTTGATAAAAACTTTTTTTTATGTATCTAAAGTCCTAAAACAATTTTATTGCTGCTTCTACATCATCAAGTAACAGCTTAATGGTAAAATTCATTTCAGTGTCAATAATAAATGCAAGTTATAATTTAATAAATATTTTCTATTTGAAAAGTAGCAAGTTAAGATGTTTTATGAGGTTACGATTAAATAATAATAAAAATAAAAGATTCACGTTCAATAAATAGTCCAATCAGAATGTTTGGTACAGTTTGCAATAAAAAATTCTTTACACGGTTAGGGTAGAAATAAATGGCAGATTAGCGTATATTTTGGCATGTGTTGGTATAACAGAAAAGTACCAAGTTGTGTTCCTATTACACTCTGATAAGTGGAATTTAAAAATTAAATCAGATTACTTAGCTTTTCGGCTAAACCAAAACATTTTGGGCACTATTGCCATGACATGATTAATTAAAAATCACATTAATGAATTAAAAAGAAATTACCTACTTTATTAAAATCTTAAAAATAAGTGAAATTTTGCAAATGGTCATTAATTAGTACATAAAATTCGAAGTTTTCTATTACTATCAAAACAAAAATATGCCAGTATCATCAGAAAATACAGAATATATATATATTAGTTAATTAAAACCAGATCTTAACATATGAAGTAAAATTTCACTGAAAGACACTGGAGCTGTAAAATATTACTTTCTGCTTCCTGACTGGTTTAAGATTGTCAGCAATAAAGCAAATTATAAAACAGGCAACGGAGAATTATGAAAAAAATAAAAGCTGAATTTTTTTATAAACCAAAAACTTCCGAGATTGTTCATTACGGACACATTTTACTCCGATATATATATATATAATTACAATCAACTTATTAATAGCATATTCAGGGCAGATGTAAGATCAGTAAAGAACTTTTTTTTTTATTCACTTCTGTAGAATTAAGTCGCATAATAAGCAAAGCAATGCAGTTAATTTTACACAATTGCTGATGCTTTTTCTCAGCTTTCTTTATCTTGAACTTAAATCTGTCCCTGAGAATGATGAAAACTAATTTTTAACTAACTCTTGGAATAATATAGAAAAAAAATCTTACCTAATTTGTAAATCTAAATATCCAAAAACCAGTGAATGACGAGACTTTTAGACATAGACGACGCCACGAACACGATGCGATGCCAGGCAAGGAAAATGTAAACATTGCTGCGATGACGCTGCAAAGACATAAAAATCCCTACGAGACCGCAGAAAAAAAGCTATATTTCAATAGATTTATTTTTTTCAAGGTTTTTTTTATCTTCAAAATTTCTCATACAATATTAAATAATTTTAAAAGTGGAAATTTTTCAATGCTGATTATTACAAAGCGGAAAACATTTAAAAATATATTTACAAAAATCCCCACTGGGAAAAAAAATGTGTCGGAAAAGGGGAAATCTTAGTTTATCTTTCCCTGCATTCCTCCCGGTCCCGGCTTGCCGTGTGAAAGGAGTGGGAGGGGGGGGGATCGGTATTTGCTATTATTGCTTATTTAAGATAGTTAAGATTTTTTTTTCTTTTAAATCTAAATTTTGAGTGTTTCAAAAAATGAAAATAACTTATTTTTTGGAACTGATTTATAGATAATATACAGATAATATAAAATCACCCCCCCCCCCCCCAAGAAAAAAAAAAGATTTTTTTTTTTTTTTTTTTTCTCTCGTTTAACAGTAACTGCTTTTTGGCAAAGTGGCATTTATTTCTTTTGACAAATATTTTTTCATTGAAATTGAAATTGAAATAAATTCCCATTTATCATTAATTTTTTTAATATGTTTATATAATATGTATGTCTAAAGATTGCAATATTCATTTTCATTCTAGGTGCTCACAAAAAATATTCATTTAAAGATATTAATGCATACTTTAAAAGCAAACACATTTACAGTTTTTATGATTTTTTTTTTCCATAAAAACTCTTTAAATTAAAGAAGGGTACTTTGTGTATTTTTTATTGCATTTATTTAAATGCAATATTAGATGTAATATTTAAATGCAGCATATTTTATAGTTTCAGATAAATCCAGGCTTAAAATAGCGAAAATCATCTTATAAAATGTGAAGTAAAGATACTTTTTATTTCTTATAATAAAAATGTCGAGAAGATTATACTGGGCCACTGACTTTTAAACAATGATAGATTTGTATATCTTGGCCGCAAACGTACTTTCATTCGCTATTGGGCACTGAAATTGCATTAAGTTTCCCCGCCATTTGCCCATTAACGATTTGGCGAGACATCCGGTGTGCGGGCGCTTCAGTTAAAATACATTAATGGCTGGATACAAATTGCCGCAAACTTTTTTGACCACAACGTTTACAACAGGTGGCCAAAAATCTCGTGTTTGTTGGGAACCCAGCCAGGCGTGTCTATGCGCTAGGTACCGAGTTTCTTCGAGGTTCCGGGTTGGCGAGAAGCACCTCCTGCTAGCCGCCCCAAATGAACTAGTCGCTTCCTCCTTCCCTAGGATTTGATATTCGGAAGGGGCGGTAAATTAATGGGAAGTGAGAGTGTTTACCATTAGGCTGAGGACCCGTTTTCCCTTATGGGATTTCGGCAACGAGGCTGGGGTTCACTCTCTCTATCCGCCCAAGTGAAAAGTTAGTGGGCCTTAGACGGAAGGTTCCACTAATGTCGCTTCGACCTATATGTCATCAACTCACTTGGGAAAGAGAGCTTGAAGTGCAGGTAAGCGTACGCCCCCGCTTCGCTCTCCGGCTGAAGAGCACCACCTAGGGGCTCCCCGGGTAAACCGGATCCTCCATGGTCGTGACTCGTATGGGTTCACACGAGCCTGGAATCGGCGGATGATGCACGCCTGCCGTCGGCAGGCGCGACCTCTGTCTTACCTTGCTGCTGGTTTTTTTGTTTGAATTATCAGTTCCTGGCAACGTCGTCGCCATGAGGACATGGCGTGCAAAATGGCCAAGTGTCGACAGGTGGCACCTCCAAGCAGAATTATAATAAGAATGGACAGCAGCGCCACCTCTTTATTCTCCTCCAATAAAACTTTTCGCGCCAGAAGACGCAATGTGTTGGCACGATTAAGACGTATGCTGATGGCTTGCTAAAAACGTAACAAAAAGTTACATAGCTAAGAAGTAGTTGTTCGGAAACGACGATATGTGTATTTAATTATTAATCTGTAAATAGTTCTTAATATAACAGCTTAATTCATTTAAAAAGTCTTCATTGTATTAAACTCACCACATTTCATATTAACATATATATTATTGCATCAACAGAGGGAATCAGCATCTTAAATCTTAACATATTGCTGAGGGTTGGTTTTTGTCTTTTAACCCGGAAGGACCGCCTATAACTAACTCTGGCATGTTCCATTATTTAAACAAGAACGAAAAATCATGCGTCAAGCATAGATTATGAAACACTTCCCAACACAGACAGAAAACTGTTAAATAAGGTGAAAGAAGATATATATACATTATTTTAGTGACGAATCTACTGCAAGAATTTTAAAACTATTTTGAATCTTTGTTATCAAAAGAGTGACTTTGTAATTTCTGCAGAGTGGAATTTGTTTGGTACAAGCCATGTAAAATCACCCTGTGACGGAATAGGGGGAACTGTAAAGCGGCTGGATACAAAAGCAAGCCTTCAAAGACCAATTAAAGACCAAATTTTAACTCCGACGGACCTATATAAGTTCTGTGAAAAGAACATAAAGGAAATTAAATTCATTTTTGTTTCAAAAAAATAAATTGAAACAGTACAAGCTGATCAAGAAAAAAAACGGATGCACAGTTTCTGGCACAAGAGAACAAACATCATCATCATTTTGTACCCGTAAATAAAAAACAAGTTCGTGTCAGTAGAATAACAAATGATGCACCATTCTTTATAACACATGTTGATAAGAGTGCTAAGACTGCAATGCACTATGCATTCGTTTCCGATATACAGCCTAGACAGTAACATTGCCTGTATCTAAGACAGAAATTGGTGGATTGGAAATGTACGTGAAATATCAATTGAAGACCGCGATGTCTTAATAAATTTTATGCACCCTCATGGAGTTGCCAAAATGTTTTATTGGCCCACTAGACAAGACCTTTGTTGGATTCCAGAAGAGTATGTAATAGCTTCGGTTCCAGTTCCAACAGCAACAACAATGAGTGAGCAATACAGTTTACCTAAAATTCTTGTAATCTCCATCAATAAGAAATTCGATAAACTGAACCAATAACTAGATGTTCTTTACGACTTGGAAATCCTGAAGCAACCCAATTGAATATTAGAATCATCGAAGAAGTTTCTATGATGGACTTTGGAACCTGTTAGATACTCGCATTTAGGCTTGTAAGCATGTAGTAAAGAAACTCAACCAGGAGCTAGTCTTTCGTGGCTATCGGGCATGACCGCTTGGTTACGCAGTTACCAATCATTCAGAATGGTAGAGCAGAAGCAACCATGGACCACAACAAGAGATAATTATCTATACATTTATCATTGTAAATAAAAAGATTTGTGTTAAATTTGTTGAAAGGGATCTTCGAAGAAGAAATATCTAGTAAATTGGGTCTTTTGAATTTTATTATTTTTCCCCTATATGTAATTGCCCAAAATGAAATAAAGTTTTTCTTATAGATTAAGATGTGCTCTTTGCAGTGGTACTAGCTGTAATCATATCAGGAGTGTCCCTTTTGAGATATATGCTTCTGAAAATTGGGTGTAATTGATGATTTTAATTTTTTAGCAGATTTCACAGCCGAATAAATTAATGAATATTTAAGTAGAAAAGAAACAACTCCAGCAGCTCTATGACATCTTCATAGGTAATTAATTGTTAAAGTTACAAACTTTTAAAATAATTTTTTTCAGTAGTTACAGCATGTTAAAGTACGGGTAAAATTCATTGCGACAGGCCGTATGGCCTACTTTGAGGCCAAGTAATGACAAAGCTATTGATTTTTGATTTTTAATACTCTAATTATGTTTTTTAGCATAAGAAGTTGTATTAGATCACCTATTTTCAACAAATAAGGTTTCTTGTATCATGAGCAATAAGATGGCAAACTTGGTGATTTCCTCGTTTTTTCTGCGACCATGAAATAGTGATCTTTACAAAACGACCCCTAGCGCCATAACTATACTATTTCTGACACTGACAGTTTGCAGATGTCCATCTTATACCTATATGTATGTCCTGTATCAATTATATAAAATTTGAAAGGGATCGAGTGGGAGCCTCTAGGCCAGTTAACATGGAATGACCCATAAGTAAATAGTTTAGAAAACATATAACACATTGAAAAATAAAGTTTTCGAAATTACCTTCCAGCGTAAAAAATGTAGTCGAATTACTTTGTGCAGCCCTGTATATGATCAATAGATGTGTATATACAGTACGATCAAATTTAGTTCAGTTAGACTATTCACATTTAGCAATTTTCGGCAATCGATGGAAATGTACTCGAAATTCTTTGTACAGCCCTGTATGTTATCTGAAGACTTTTGTACACACCACATATTAAGTTAAAAGGCAACTTAAAACTCACTCGCAGCACTTACCGACCGTAAACGGCAATGTATCTTTTTCTTTGAGTAGCCCTGTATATGAATTTATTTATATTCCACGAACTTCTACTAGTCTACTAAATATAGTTCACCAGGAAAATGCGTAAACACAATTAAAAACTACCCTTAAGCAATTCACTCCCATAGTCTGTAATATTTACGAATTCCCTTGTGTAGCCCTGTATATGATCAACCGAGTTTATAAAATCCAATTACTATGAAAGAATTTAGTTAAACTTAAAAACGCAAATCAAAGTTGAAAACGCATTTATCACACATAGACTGCAAATATCGCACATGTACTGTAACCAATATATTTTGTGTGTCCCTGTATATAAACGCAATGCACACAAGAGGGCAATTTATAATGCACAACAGTAATGCATATAATTTTCATTATATTTGAAACAGTGAAATATCATTAAATTACACTTCAAACGATTTTTCCCCATAGAACAATGTGTAACAGAATTCTTTTGTTTGACCCTGTAAATGAATAATAAATGCTTTGCACCTTATATTTTTCAAAAAGCATGTTTTAATGCGTTTCATAATTATATATCAATTTCATTATGTTTTAAATGGCGTAGCGTCATCAAGATGCACTTAAAACGATTACTTCCCATTGACTGTAATGTAACGGAATTCTTTTGAGTGTCCCTGTAAAAAAAACTATAAGTGCTATACACTTCAGTTGAAATAGGGAATATGCTATAGTAAACGATAATAACATATAAAAATTTCAGGACAATCCAAGCATTATCAATTTCATTATGTTTTAAATGGCGTAGCGTCATCAAGATGCACTTAAAACGATTACTTCCCATTGACTGTAATGTAACGGAATTCTTTTGAGTGTCCCTGTAAAAAAAACTATAAGTGCTATACACTTCAGTTGAAATAGGGAATATGCTATAGTAAACGATAATAACATATAAAAATTTCAGGGCAATCCAAGCATATTTACGGGAGTTATAGCACGGACAGAGGCAGACAACCGAAGTCATAAACACTTTTCTACTAGGTTGGAAAGTGTTAAAAATATAAAAAATAAAAAAGTTTTCTGTGGTCATAATTATATTACAAATGAATGTATACAATTAAATATTTTTATATTCGAAGTATCTGTATGCGTAGTACGTTTAATTTTTACAAATACAAAATACTGTGTACATTTTTGAGAAATAAACGTAATATTCAACTCACGTCTTTACGTTTTCAAATATTCTTCCGTAGTCTATATTATCTCACGTATACATTATATACGCAATTATAATTATAGTACTCAAAATAACTACTGGCATATTCGTTAGATTTAATTATTTTCCATTTAAATAGTATATTTGGATAAATGTTTGATTTTTTTTTTTAAACATAAAAGTAATTTTCTTCAAAATTAAAAAAATAAAATTGTTTTTTTAATTTACGTCGTCACCATTTATGTCACTAAAGCGTAATAAAATATTGCTCCGTAAATGCCGCCACACGTGCGTAGCCGCAAGTGTCGAAAAGAAAGTGAATCTTTACACTCTTTTTAACATTTTCCAACGTAGTTGAAAAGGTTTATGAATTCGGTTTGTCTGTCTCTCTGTCTGCCGTCTGTCTGTTTGTCCGTGCTCTAACTCGCGTAAATATATCCAGATAGTCATGCAATTGATATATGTTATTGAGGTTTACCGTAGCATGTTCGGTATTGAAAATGAAGTGTGTAAGCACTTATACTTTTTTTTACAGGGGCACTCAAAAGAATACTGTTACATTTTGGTCTACGGGAAAAAAAATCCTTTTCACAGCATTTTAATGATATGCCACTATTTCAAATATATTGAAATTGATATACATGACTAAAATAAACTGCAAGATGCTTACTATCGAACATTGTACGTCTAGCACTTACAATTAGTTTACAGGGAAAGAATCCCATTACATTACGGTTTAATGTGGAAAATCGTTTGCGGCGCATTTTAATCATGTTATACTATTGCAAACATAATGGAATTGATATCAATTTCTGAGATACTAAGACATGCTTTCTGTAGAATATGGAGTATAAAGCTTTTTTTCTTTCATTTACAGTGCCACACAAAAGTATTCTTTTACATAATGGCCTACGGGGGAAAAACTGTTTGCAGCGTATTTTAATTATGTTACGTCATTTCAAATATAATTAAATTGATATATATTATTGAGGTTTATTACAAGATACTTGTTATGTGCATAGAATTTATCGTTCATTTACTGGGACACACAAAATATTTCGGGTACTGTGTCCGAAGTATTGTTTATAAGCCATAATTGAAGTAAGATTTTAGCAAGTTATGCGTTTAACTAAATTTTTGAATGCTATGAAGTATGCATAAATGCTGCAGATCAGGGCTACACAAAAAAAAAAAAAAAAAAAAAATCGTAAGCATTACGGTACATCAGTGTAAGTTGATTAAAATGGGTTTTTAATCTAATTATGCATTTTGAACGTAAAATATATTTAGTATACCAAGAAAGGTTTATAGAATATAAATAAAATCATATACAGGGCCACGCAAAGCACTGAATACGTGGCTGCCTATGTATGATAATTTCTGGAAGTTTGATTTCAGTGTGTGTTTGCCTGAATTAAACTATAGCTTAATATGTGGCGTGTATAAAAAGCTTAAGGTAATATATAGGGCTGTACAAAATAATTCAAGTATGTTTCCGTCTATTGGTAGAAACTGCTGAAGATGAATTTCCAACTGTGTTATGTGTTTTATTACTAAACTAAATTGTAGCATACTATAGAGTATATACAAATATATAAATTCTATACAGGGCTGCAGAAAAGAATTGGAGTACTTTTCCGGCTGTGGATGGTAATTGCTGAAATCTGGTTTTCAAATGTGTTTTGTGTTTTTCTGAAATGTTTACTTAGATACCTTAGTTACCTTATTAAACAGCGATGGTTTTTCTTAAACTATTCTGTTAGTGTTGGAAAGTGTTTCATAATCTATGCTTGGTGCATGATTTTTCTTTCTTGTATAAAACTCAACTTGGTTTCTGTGTGTAAAGATTTTTTTAAACGATTTTTTACTTACTTCTTGATGTGTATATCTTTTTATATTCGAAGTATTTGTATGCATAGTACATTAATTTTTACAAATACGACTATTGTGTATATTTTTGAGAAATAAATGTAAGATTCACTTCACGTCAAATATTCTTCCGCAGCCTATATTATCGTACATATATATTATATACGCAATTATAATTACTAGGGCATCCATCCCGGGCTTCCCGGGTTACAAAATATAGGTGAAAAACCATTATTTTTATTTTTTTTATAGAAAACTGCAATATATTTTTTTATATTTTATAATTTTTTTTAGATTTTCCTCTAACAAAACCAAAGAGCATTTTTACATAAGAAATCTGTCAAATATATTCAAATAAAATTTTGAAATTTATTAAAAGGCGTAATTTCGTATCGGACTCGTGTCAGAAGTTAATAGCCGAAGAGATCGTTAAAAATGTCGTTATATACATCAGTTTTTCTTATTCTGATAATTTCAGTGGTTTTTAAGCGCTTATTTCGATTACATATCTGTAAAATTTGTGTTTTATTTATACTATTTTTTTAATTGCTTAATTAAGTTTTAATTTCGTTATTGAATATTACCTGGAAACAAATGCTAAACTTTTTATATTGTTTAAAGTACACACGGATTAATATTTTGTAATCGTCTGCAAGCGATGTAGATTTAAAAGAAAAAAAAAACATGCTTGAAAATTATTTTAAAAGCTATAATAAATGAGTCGGTTACGATATATCTATCAAACAAATTGCATTTTAAAGTAGATTTTTTTACCAAAATAATGATGTAAAAATTGAAAATGTGCGATGTTTAGACATTAAAAAAATAGCAATAGCAAAAATCTCAAAACCAAAATTTCAGCGTCGAACTGTTGCCATTCGCAAAATTACGTCAGCGTTACGCACGGACACGTTTGTCCTTTATAATATAGATGGATAGATAGATAGATAGTATACGCAAAATGGCTACTGACATATTCGCTAGATTTGATTATTTTCTATTTAAATAGTATATTACTAATGAAAGTTTGATTTTTTAAAACATGAAAGTAATTTTCTTCAAAATTGAAAAAAAAAAAAAATAATAGGACTTTTAAAAAACTGAAAATAGACTTTTCTTTATTAAATAAAATAGTGTAAAGATACACTTTCTTTTCGACACCTGCGGCTACGCACGTGTGACGACATTTATGGAGCAATATTTTATTACGCTTTTAGTGACGTAAATGGTGACATTTCAACAACGTACATTCATAAATTAAAAAAAACTATTTTTATTTAATGAACACTCCATGTATAACTCGTAAATAAATATTTCATCTCAGTTGTTTTCTCAACTTGGTTTCTGTATATGAAGATAGAATTTTTTATTCGCTTCTTGATATGCTACAATTTTACAAACTATGTTCAGGGGCGTGTTTCCGATGACAATACAAAGTTTTAATATTTTTAGAACTTAATTATACTACGGCATCTAACCCGGGATTCCCTGGATAGAGAATATATGTAAAAAACATTTTTTAGCCACACACAGGGTGGCTTATTCTTTCAATCTCTATCATTTTTCATGTTTATGAAAAGTCACAGCAATCCATCGTTGCCACAGATTAATCTCGGAAAATGAAACATTTGAAGTTACTTAAAAAATTAATAACTCGAAAAGTATTTGTCACAAAATTGTTTTACAAACTGCGTTAGAATGGTAAAAAATTGTATTTTCCTTGATATAAATTTCAAATCTAATGATTATGTCGTTTTTCAAATATTAGATTTCAAAAATTACAAAACTTCACAATGGAGTACCGTAGCGAAATTTTTACGCGTAAAAAGATAATGATAAAGGCATTGTGGCTCGACGTGTATCGTGTATACTGGCCATAGCATGAGTAACGAATTATAGTAAACTTATTATTCTGTTAAAATATAAAAGTGAATTATGTATATACATTTTTAAAAAATAAAGAAAAACATTTTATCACAAACATCAACAAAATTTTTTCTTCTATTTATTCCCTTATTCCAAAGATACCGTTTTATCGTCTGCTGCCATAGCAACATGAATTAAATTTCATTAATTAAAATTGCTCAGTGGTAGAAAAATATTTTTCTAAATAGAATGGTTATTGAACAACTCAACAGTTTAACAGGGGAATTTTTATTTGTTATTTAGATATTTTAAAATTGTTTGTTGTCATTGCGTTTTTATTCTGAGTTACAGCTAGTTTATTTATTTTTTAAATAAAAGCCGTGTGTGGCAATCTATATTCGGCCTTATAGCAGAATTTTCCCCTCTTGTTTTTTTTTTTTTTTTAAAATTCTAATAGATTTTTTACATTTAATATATATATATATATATATATATATATATATATATATATATATACAGTGTCTCACAAAAGTGATGGGACACTTGTGCTTTATAAAAAGAAACTGCAATAAAATAAATAAACAAACATGTGCAAAAATTTTTTGGGTGTGTTTCATATTTAAAGTTAGTAACAATTATTACATAACATACATTTTGTCAAAATATTAAAATATTAATTTAGTAAAAATACAATTGTTCAGAACGGAGCAAAAAATGGCTCACATAAGTGATGGGACACTTACTTTTCCATCAAATATTTATCCAAAAATTTTACTTTTTAAAAGGTTTTAATATTTTGTTGGATTTCCTTTTACTTTTAAAACATGATTTAATCTTTTTGGGATGGATTCGACTATTTTTTTTTGTGATTTCTGGAGTGACTTTACCCCATTCTTCTTGAAGCACCGATTTTAGTTGTTGTTTTGAAGAAATGGTGTGTTTGCGAATTCTTGATTCCAATTCTTGCCAAATATTCTCTATGGGATTTAAGTCTGGAGATTGTGGTGGTGTTTTTATTATTTCAGGACAGTTATATAGCAGCCAGAGTCTAACGTTCAGAGCAGTGTGCTTGGGGTCATTGTCCTGGTAGAATTTAAAATCGTTATGAAGGTTCAATTTTCGTGCTGAAGATTTCAAATTTTGCTTTAAAATATCAATATACTTGTACTGATCCATTATACTGTCAATAAAAACAAGATTACCAACTCCAGCGGACGACATACACCCCCATACCATAACTCCTCCTCCACCATGTTTTACTGTTGGTACCAAGTTCTGTTTGCGAAGTTCTTCCCTGGGTTTTCTCCACACCAAGATTCTACCGTCAGAACCAAATATATTAAATTTACTCTCTTCAGCAAATATAACTTTATTCCAGTAATCAGAATTCTTATTTATGTTGGATTTTGCGAAAGCTAGTCTGAGTTTTCTATTCTTTTCACTTACGAAGAATTTTTTCCTGGCTACTCTACCGTGATATCCAGCAGATCGAATTACCCTTCTAATAGTTTCAGGATTAACAATTATTCCATATAATGCTTGTAAATCAGCAGCAACTTTTGAAGCACTAATTCTTGGATTTTTTTTAATATTTCGAACGATAATTCGCTTTATTCCATTGGATAGCTTTGATGGTCAGCCAGGTCTTCTTTTATCCTGAATCATATGATTCTTTTTATATCGTTTAATGATATTGAAAACTGTTGAACGACTCAAGTTAACTGTTTCAGCAGTTTTTCTAATAGATTTTCCACGTTCAATATGCAAATTAATAACTAGTTTTCGAATTTCAGGCGAAGTTTCTTTTCGTTTAGCATTCATGACTACACAGAGCTAAAAAACACAAAAATTCCAAAACAAACTCGAGAGAAATACTGCAGACGATTTTATAAATTATTGCCAATTGCTTTTAAGTAAAAATAAAACCCCAAAAAATATTTTTATTGCTTATTTCAGACGATTTTTGTTGCATATATAATGGTGTCCCATCACTTATGTGAGCTATTTTTTGCTCCGTTCTAAACATTTGTATTTTTATTAAATTAATATTTTAATATTTTGACAAAATGTATGTTATGTAATAATCTTTACTAAATTTAAGTATGAAACACACCCACAAAAAAAATGTGTACATGTTTTTTTAATTTATTTGATTAGTTTCCTTTTGTAAAGCACAAGTGTCCCATCACTTATGTGAGACACTGTATATATATATATATATATATATAGATTGCCCCTAACAACACCAAAGAGCATTTTTATATGAAATAGGTCAATTATATATTCAAATAAAATTTTGAAATCTGGGTCATTCCAGGGTAACTTACGTTACATTTAGAATAATTGACTTAAGTAATTTTAGTAATATAACACCGAAAAATATTCATTGTAAAGTTGATGTGACTTGTTAATTAAACCTATCCAAAGGAAAAAATGCATGAGAAATACTTAAATTGAGTGCTATTTCTTGAACTCTGAAAATTATATTTACTATGGTAACTTACGTTACACTGAAAAACAAAAAAACGTAAGTTACCATAATAAATTTAATTCCCACTGTTCAATAAATACCACTAAATTTGGGTAATTTTCATCCCAATTTCGGTTTGGATAGGTTTAATTAAAAAATCACAACTTTACATTTTGATTATTTTCAGGTGTTATATTACTAAAATTACTGAAGTGACATGTTTCGGCTCACTCCGAGCCATTTTCAAAAACAAATGAGAATATTCTATATTTGTACGGTCTTTGAAGTTATTATTTGAAATGCTATCATTTAATTTTCATATACTTTTTAAAAATTACGCACGTTATCTTTTATTGTTACTTGGTTGTTTATTTTCGTATTTGTAACCATGGAGTAACTCGAGCCACAATTTCGGAATGAGCCGAAACATGTCAACAATCTAATAAAAGTTATTTTACTGTTACATTATGTTGTTAATTTACACCTTTTAGCATTTAAAAGAAATGTATCCAGTTTAATTAATTTTCCAAAAATGAAAGTTCACAATACATCTTTGAGTTCACAATACAAACATTGAGCAGACTTCATAAATTATTGTTCTTCAAAGGTTAAAAAATAAAAAATAAATAAAAAAATAAACCAGAACGAAAAATCATACGTCAAGCAATACGTCAATAGATTTTAAAACACTTTCCAGTACGTCCAGAACGCTTTAACAAAACTTCGCCGTGTAATAAGGTGAAAGATGATATCTATGTAAACAATTTGGAAATGCATAGAACAGTTGTAAATTCCCCTTCAGCAGTTTCTGTCAATAAACGGAAATGTACTCAAGATCTTTCGTGTTGCCTTGTATATCATCTATAGAATTTATACACACCAAGTAATATGCAAAAAATTTGTTTAAATTAAAAAAAAAACCATACCACAACTTAAAACGCACTTCTAGCAATTAATGTTCTTAGACAGTACTCTAACATAATTCTTTTGTGTGCCTCTGGAAATGAACGATGAATGCTATGCATACCATATTGTATAGTAAGTCTCTTGTGACGCACCTCAGTGATATATATCAAGTTAAATATGTTTGAAATACAGTAACATCATTAAAATTCACCGCAAACGTTTTTCCACCATAGACCGTAATGTAATGTAATTCTTTAGAGTGTCTCTGTAATACTGTACATGCCATAATAAACCTCATTAACATGCATAAATGGCATGACAATCTGAGTATATTTCCGCCATTTAGAGCACGGATAGACAGACAGACAAACCGAATTCATAAACACTTTTCAGTTACGTTGGAAAGTGTTAAAAAGAAACATTTTTATTTGTAAAATTTCCATATCGTGTTAAATTCTATAAAAAACATTTTGCCACATACTACATTTAATTAATTTATGCAATCTAATTAATTTGCCTAAAATACAAATACTAAAGATTTAATTAATACATCAAACATCGTGCAGACTTCCTAAATTATCATTTTTCAATAATTAAAAAGAAGAAGAAGAAGAAGAAGAAGGAACAATAATTTTGTTTGTATGTAAATTTTTCGTAACTTGTTGAATTCTATAAATACCCTTTCGTAGATGCTATACGTTAAACAAAAATATTCAGATTAATTTTCTGGAAATGACAAATACTATTTCATAATACATCAAGTATGCAGCTGACCTAATAAATTATCGTTCTTCAATAATAATAATAATAATAACAAGAACAATAAACCATGCATCAAGCATTCATTATGTAACACTTTCCAACATTTTCAAAATAATTTTACAAATCTTTACCGTTTAATAAATTTAAAAGATGAAAGTAAAGAATTTGGAAAACGCATAACATATTTGAAAACCCAATTTCAGGGATTACCAACAATATTCGGAAAAATATCTAATCTGTTTTGTGCAGCCCTGTATATGATCTATAGATTTGTATACATACTACATAAGAATGCTAAATTTTAGTTCAATTCGGAAACGCATAGCACAGTTTAAATTTCCCCTTCTGGAATATCCGTCAATAAACGGAAATGTACTCGAGAACTTTTGTGCTGCCCTGTATATTATCTATAGAAAATGTACACAACAAGTAATAGAAAAAAAGGATTTAAATTTAAAAACTCGTTCTGCAACTGAAAACGTACTTCCAGCAATTATTATTAACAAACCGTACCGAATTCCTTTGTGTGTCCATGTAAATGAACGATGAATGCCAGACGGACAATATTCTATAGTAAGCCTCTTGTAATGCACGTTAGTAATATATATCAATTTCAACATGTTTGAAATAGTGAAATGTTATTAAAAGAAACCGCAAACGATTTTTTTTTCTCTACAATGTCTCCCCCGGAGCCACAGAAATCCGTCCCGGAGAAAAGTGTCTGAATTCAACTCTGATCAAATATCAAGTAGAACTCATAATCTATCGTTCTTAAATGATTTTTTAAAAAAAAGAGAAAGAGAGAAACATCAATTTTGTATATAATTTTTTCATAACTTATTGAATTCTATAAATAACGTTTTGTGTGTGCTATTTATTAAATAAATAAATAAATATATTAAATTGCCATAAATGCAAAAATCATTTCATGGCACATCAAACATCAAGCAAATCTCATAATTTATCGTTCTTCAATATTTAAAAAAATGAAAAAAAGAAATAACAATTTTGTTTGTGTGAAAATTATATTTTCTATGTGCTACGTTTATTAAATAAATTCAGTTTAATTAATTTACCGAAAATTCACATACTACTTCATATCTTCAATGTTAATACGAAAAAGAAAAAAAGAAGCAACAATTTTGTTGATATATAATTTTCTTTCAGAACTTATTGAATTATATAAATAACACTTTGCAAGTCTACGTTTAATAAATGTATCCAGCATAATTAATTTGCCAAAAAGGCGGATATTATTTCATAACACAACAAACATATCGAGCAGACTTCATAAATTATCCTTTTACAATGATAAAAAAAAAAAGAAACAAAACTTCATCATCTTATGGAAAAATTAATCAATATTTCCTGTTCCATTCATGGAACAAAAATGAAGTTCTTCAATGACTAAAAAAAGAAAAAAGAAATAACAATTTTGTTTGTGTGAAAATTATATAAATATTATTTTCTATGTGCTGCGTTTATTAAATAAATTCAATTTAATTAATTTACCGAAAATTCACATACTATTTCATAAACTATTTATTCTTCAATGATAATACGAAAAAGAAAAACAGAAACAACAATTTTGTTTATATGTAATCTTTTTCAGAACTTATTGAATTATATAAATAACATTTTGTGAGTCTACGTTTAATAAATGTATCCAGCATAATTAATTTGCCAAAAAAGCAGATACTATTTCATAACACAGCAAACATCAAGCCGACTTCATAAATTATCGTTTTACAATGATAAAAAAAGAAGAAACAAAACTTCATCATTTTATCGAAAAATTAATCAATATTTCCTGTTCCATTCATGGAACAAAAATGAAGTTGCCTCTTCTTCATAATGGAATTTTTCAACTACTCCAAATAATCTTCATAGCCCATCTAGGGATTTTCTAATCCGATGTGCGCCGAGGCTTCTTTTCATTCTAAAACAATTTTTGAGATCTTTTATCGAACCTTTTTCTTTTCTTTTCTTTTTCGGTTTGTTGCTGCTTCTTGAATTGCGTGGGCGTCAGGCGAATGAAGTGAAGTGAACAGAAACAATCGATGTAGTTTTCATTCACTGCAAAAGTTTCCTTTGAGCTAGGCGTGGGGAAAAAAGTCATGAATGTAAGCGAGTGCGGGATTTTCTGAAGTTGAGGCAGGCGTTATTATTTATCTATGAGGCAGGCAGGCGTCCATTTATAAAGAGAATGATGTGGGTGTATGTTGAAGTTATCTTCGTCGTTTTCAGTGATAATATTTTTTTCTTTTGTACGCGACATGATTGAATTTTTTTTTTCTCTTACGTTAAACACACGTTGCTGAGGATGCGAGGAATAGTGTGCGTCTTCATTTTAAAATGAAAGAAAATCCCTGACGGCTCGGCCTACAGGCACAGGTAGATTTCGAAGACGCAGACCGTGACCGTGAGGCCCTGTTTGTTGGGAATTGCGGAAGAAATGACGTTTTTGCCATGATGCGACAGTTGGAACCGCCAACTTCGAAACCTAACTTGTTTGCAGGCGCAGTCGGCAGGGATTTTTTTGTTTTATTTATTTATTTTAGATAATATTAAGAGGATTTATAATAAATCTAAGAGGATTTTATATCTTGTGAATTGACGAAGTTATGAATTTTTTCTTCTAACCCCCCCCCCCCCTTTTTTTTCCCCTTGGGGCCATTTTTAATGATATCAAAAATCTGTCATACATAAATTTTTGGCCCATTTCCTAGAATTAATAATAAATTTAAACGGATTCGATAGTATCCTAATTAAGAAATTATGAGGCTTTTTCTGTTTTCACAAAAAGTCCCCCCCCCCCCCCCCTTAGTTCGATTTTGCCCATTAACGAACTTGACCGAGATTTTATGCCCCTTGATTTTATGTGTCAGTTTCTGAAGAGATTTGTGCAGAATTATTGCAGTTATCGTGTCCATAAAATAGTGACATAGATAGACAGATAGATAGATAAAGCTTTGAACTGGGGATGGTTTTGGGTTTTGGGAGTCATGATGATCGGCGTAGATCTGCAAAAAATTTTCAAAATTTCCAACTTAGGGGAGAATGTAATAGGTAGTATTTCTTACGAAATCTACCTAAAAATAAAAGATACCTCTGATAAATTGCATATAACAAATTGAATATGCTATTGAAGAAAAGAAGAAGCCTGAACTATTTAAAACAAAAAACAATGGCACTATCTGAATATAAAGTCTTGTTTATATTTAAGTAAAATTTGTTGTATAATTCCTGTAGAATTAAAAAGTTTAAAGAATTAAAAGCGATTTTTCTAGGTCACATAGTTTTTGAGAAAAACGCATTGTTCCGTTACACACAAACTTTATTTTTCGGGCGGTCAGCGGGGGGAGTTGAGGGGCACTCAAGGTACTTATCGATGCAGAATCATCTCAGGATAGTTGATAAAGATTTTCGAAAAAAATTGTCGGTAATTAGCCGAAATATTAATTAAGTTACTTGAAAAATAATTCTTTTATTTATAATATAGGGTATCGTTCGAAAGATCGCGTAACATCGAACTAAAAAAAATATATTTTTTTAATTTTAGGAACTATATTTTCAGAGATATCGTCGAAAATACTGGAAAAATATGCCCCCAACCCCCTCCTATTAACGAATCTACTGAAACTAAAATTATGTAAAAAATAGAGATAGTAGAAGTTTATTAATTAAGAAATAGTAATTAATCAATTTAATGTTCGGAATCCTTTGAGCGATTTATTTGTATCTCCAACTATAATAAAGAAGGAAGTTTGTGTATGCGTGTGTCAGTCAGTGTGTGTGTCTGTCTGTTTCTCCGTTGTGTTCTGAAGTGACCAATGCACGCAGAGCTACAAAATTTGGTTGGAAGGTATCTCTATGTATGTAGTTTTTCACCTCAAAGCCAGATTTTGGAACTTTTGAATAGATTTTTTTAAATTTAATTTTTAATGCGATTTTTAGTGTTTTTTCACGTTTTGCTGCGCTTTTTACACATTAGTAACGGGAATCCGGTTCCAATCTTTTAGCACAATATAGTAAATTTTATCCTCTTTTCAATAAAGTTTATGCGAAATTTGTATAGCGATTTTTGAATTTTTGGCGAATTTTTTCCTTTGACGCTAAGAAATTTTGCCAGAATGCTTGATTGGTTCGGTGGTTGCGCTTCCATTTCAGTTTCAGATACGTTCAGAATCGTCATTTTTTTTTCTCTTTTTAGCTTGGACAAAATTGTTAGTTCTTCACAGATAAAACAAGAACGAAAAATCATGCGTCAAGCATAGATTATGTAACACTTTCCAACGCTTCCAAAATAATTTTACAAATCATACCGTTTAATAAGCTGAAAGATAACATCTAAGTAAACAATTTGAAAAACGCATAACATATTTAAAAACATAATTTCAAGAATTTCCAACGTATACAATATTCGGAAAAATATCCGAATACTTTTATTCAGCCCTGTATAGGATCTATAGATTTGTATATATACTACATAGGATGCTAAATTTTAGTTCAGTTAAGAAACGCGTAGCACAGTTTAAAATTCTCCTTCTGGAGTTTCTGTCAATAAACGGAAATGTGTTCGCGAACTTTTGTGCTTCCCTGTATAGGATCTACAGAATTTATACACACCACGTAATAAACAAAAAGTGAGTTAAATTTAAAATCGCGTTCAGTAACTTAGAACGCACTTCCAGGAATTATTGTTAACAGACAGTAGAGAATTTTTTTGTGTGTCCCTGTAAATGAACGATGACTGCTATACACACAATATTCTGTAGTAAGCCTCTTATAATGCACCTTAGTGGTATATAAATTTCAATGCGTTTAAAATAGTGAAACATTATTTAAATAAACCGCAGACGATTTTTCTCCATAGACGTAATGTAACGGAATTCTTTTGACTGTCCCTGTAAATTAACTATAAGTGCTATGCACACCTTATTCCATATTAAGCTTCTTGTAATACACCTTAGTAACATATATCAATTACAATGTGTTTGCAATTGTGTCACATCATTAAAATAAACCGCAAATGATTTTTCCACATAGACCGTAATGTAACGGAATTCTTTTGAGTGTCCCTGTAAAAAAACTATAAGTGCTACACACTTCAGTTGAAATAGGGAACGTGCTATAGATAACGACAATAACATATAAAAATTGCAAGGCAATCCGAGCATATTTACGGGAGTTAGAGCACGGACAGACGGCAGACGGCCATACGGCCAGACAAACCGAAGTCATAAACACTTTTCAACTAGGTTGGAAAGTGTTAAAAATCATGATTTTAAAAATGCGATTTTTAGTGTTTATTGACGTTTTTTCTGTTATTTACCCACATTAGTAACCGGAATTCGGTTCCAATCTTTTAGCACAATATACCTATTATTTATCCTTTTTTCAATGTAGTTTATGCGAAATTCGTACAGCGATTTTTGATTTGTTGGCGAATTTTTTCCTTTGACACTAAGTAATTTTGCCCAGAATGCTTGATTGGTTCGATGATTGCTTCCATTTCAGCCTCAGATACGCTCAGAATCGTCATTTTTTAAAACTCTTTCTGGCTTGGAGAAAGTTGATAATTCTTTACAGATAAAAAAAATCATAATTTTAAAAGGGAAGGGCGAATTATTTACTATACCGATTTTTTTATTAGACTTTTTCTTTTAATTTTATTTTTTAGGCGTTTTTTAACTTTTTTTCATGTTTAGCAGCGTTTTTTGTTACAAATGTTGTCACAAATCGCCCACTACAAGTCAAACACGATTGGAGGGCAGTTGTGATTGGTAGCTGATAGAATTGTAGGCACAGCTGGAAGTCAACCAGGCAGTTGTTGGCAGATGAAAAGGTCGTCAGCTGATTGCAATTCGAACAACGAGTTGTGAATTTTTACGATTTGTTTTATGCGATTTTTAGAGTTTTCTCATGTATACGTACGTCATTTATGTATTTGATTTCAGAAAATAACAGCGGTAACTTACTGTTTTTGTATGTAAAAAAAAAGTCATTTTGTGTCTGTTTAGATGGTTAATTATATGTCCTAATTTTTTAACGTCATTGGTTAAATTCTGTTGGTGGGGGGTGGGGGTGTTCGGTTGTAGTTTAAATATCGCGTTAATGCTCTGATCGAAACTCCCCCCCCCCCCCGCCTCCAAAATCAGAACTATTTAATTTTTAGTCCGATTTAAACGAAACCTTTTCTCAGGTCTCCAGATACTATATAAACTTTGGTATCATTTTTTCAGCCCTTGGTTACCACTATTTCTGAACATTAATGACCAGGGAGGGGTATTTTCTCGGGTTCTATGGGCCCAATTTCAATGAGAATCAGTTCATTCAACTTAACACTAACTAAATAAGATATAGATAACTAATTAAAACACCGATTTAGCGCCACCTGTCGGTATAAAATGGAACTAAAATATTTTGCAGCACGCCTGCTATACGGTGTCATAGGCAGCAGGGACACGTACCGGAGTTTCGATCGGAAAGAGTTTTATTTAGAACTGAGTGCACCCCTAGCGACAGGAAGTGAAACTAAACAATTTTGCATTTAAAATTTGTCCGATTCAAACAAAGGGCCCGATTTCAACGACAATTGATTCATTCAACTTAACACGAACTAATTAAGATATAGATAACTAATTAAGACATAGATACCCATATAGCACATTTGCTTCCCCAGGATATCCCCGGGAAGAGTTACATTCATCCTCCAGGCATCCTTGAGGATGCAGAAAATTGTCACAGGGAGGTCCTCAGGAATAGAAAATGTCCGCCTTATAGCATCCTGGGGAGCTCCCCAGGTCCTCCTTCAGGTTCCTCCTCAGGAGGTTATAGATAAGATTTTAGGAGGTCATACTGGAGCAGTTTGGGAAACTTCAAGGTCACTTAATACTTTTTTTAAAATTATGATTTAAAGTAATATAACAGTATATAATTATTTTTTAAATAAAATGCATAATTTTTTCCTAATCTATTACTTAAACGAATTTTCATTTAGCAGATATCACATTTACAAAGCACGGATACGTTAAACACAGTTTATGGGAACGACTTTCTTACTGAAATTCCATCGTCAGGATTTGAACCAGGGTATTCACAAACACTAGACGCGTGTTCTATCCATTGCACTACAGAGCCGTTATTCAAGAGATAAGGTATTCAAGAGTAAGGTATTGATGCATTCTTTCTCCTCTTATGAAACTGGATAAATAGAAGTACATATTTTTTCGTGCTTCGTATAAGAAGGAATTGTATAACTTTTATTGCAAAACAAAATGCAAAGCCTTTCATATTTATACAATAAAATTTTAAATCATAATTAGAAAAAAGCGTGTCTACAATTATTTAAGAGAAAATAAATGTCTTTTAATTTTCGAATTCTTGCATAAAACTTTTTTTTTTTAATGACAATAATATTTTTTAGCTTTTAATATTTAAAATATGGGTATTTCTTATTTACATCTATATTTAATGAAATATGAAAAAAGAAACTTAAAATCCGTATCTGTAATAAAAACATTTTATTTTTTATTGTAATAAATAAAACGAATTTACAGTTAAGTCTCCATTATGCAATTTTTTTAAATCTTAAAATCCTGTGAATCTGCACGTAGAAAATTCTTTCAAACAATTAATGCTGTTGAAACTTTTTGAGGATTTCTTGCAAATTACTTTAAATTTAATAATAAAATAATATTTCCGGATATTTAAAATGCAAAGTACGGATAGTTTAATTAAAAATATTAATTATTTTCATCATTGTCAAGGGAATACTATCAAAGTAATAATTTTTTCTTTTCTTTCTTTCTCTTTCTCTTTTTTATTTTCTTTCCTTTTGCAAAATCTTCGACATTTTATTACGCTTGATAAAAAGCTCTATTAAGTGAATTTATTTAAATAACATATATTTTTGCTCTGTTTCATTTTTTAAGTTAGTGCAAGAGAAAGAAAAAATATGAAACATTATTTTAAATCTTTTTAGGATTTCTATACTGATTACTCAACGTGCAATAATAAATCCATTACTAATAAATTAGTAACTGTTAAAAGCATATTTAATATATATATATATATATATATTACACAATTCATTTTTTATTTATAATTTATTTTCTACTCTATTTTTTAAAATATTTTATTGTTGCAGTTTCACAAAGATTTGACATATTTTGGCGATAATTTATTGGGGAGATGTAGCAGAAAATGAGATAGAGCAAATTCAATAGAGCATGTAATCTCATTAAGTTGGTGTTTTAATTTAGATTTAAAAGTAAATTATTGATTTGATAATGACAATAGATATAAAATTATTAATTTGTTGAAAATGTAATAATAAAATATGTGTCTTTAACCCGATTTTGTAAGAATGTATACTTTTAAATAAAAAAAAATTCAAGCAAAAAACGTATTCGTGGGGTGGGGTGGGGGTTGTATTGCTTAAAAGCAAATGTGCCATTTCAATAAAGCATGTAATCTCTTTAAGTTGGTGTTATAATTTAGATTTAAAAGTAAATTATTGATTTGATAATGACAATAAATATAAAATTGTTAATTTGTTGAAAATGTAATAATAAATTTTTAAATGTATATGTAATTTTTAAAAAGATCAGAAAAAAAATAATTAGTAGAAGAATAATAATAAAAGTAAATTTGCTCGATAAGAAAACTTAAATATGATTCGATTTTGAAACTTACATGAAAATTATCTTTTACAATGGAGGATTTTTTTAAATAGATTGTTTAATTAAAAAATGCATATTTATAATCTATTAACTGGTAAATTCTGAATATATACAAATATGTAAATAAATAAATAAATAAATAAATATGATAATTTAAAATGTTCAGGGAAAAATAATAAATCGAATGTTTATTTTAAAATTAAATATTGATCCAAAAATTATTTATATATATAATTCAAATTAATATGAAATTATTAATTAGTTAATACAAATAATAATAATAATTTAATATATAAGACTATATTTAAAGGATCAGAAGAAATAATTTTTACATAGAAATAGGTATTTCTGATCCTTAATCTATAAAATATGGTTATATAACAATATATATTAAACTTTTGATAAATTTCGCGTTTCTAAAAAGATAATTATGATTTCTTATAATTGAAAATAAAAATAATTTATTAGGAGAAAGTAAATCAATTTTATATTTCAAATTAAATTATTTCTATAGAAACTAATAACGTATATAAGTTAAACCAATGTCAAATTATTAGTTAGATGAAAAAGTAATTGTAAAAATATACAAATATATAAGTAATTGCTGTAAGATCAGAAAAAATAATTAATAATTGTAATAATAAAATGAATTAATATAAGTTAATTTTTGAAAGATCAGAAATAAAATTAATAATATATTTTCAATTTATATTTAAAGATTAATTTATTTTAATTATTAAATTATGATGTGGAATAAATTTAATTTTCTAAATTCAATGTATTTAACTACATTTTAATTGCATTTGATAAATTAAAAATATATCTAAATAAGGATAATTAACTATCATAACAATAATTAAATGTTAAACAATAACCAGATGTGCTTAGGAAATAAAAGAAATCAAATAATAATATAAACTTTATTAATTAAAATATCGAATCAGATCGAATGAAATAAATTTTTTTAAATAAAATTTAGTAAGTTATTTTAGTGTCAAAATCACCTATGAGATGGCACCAGTACCGTCTCTTCCTAGGTACTTCCCTAGGAATATCATCCCGAGGAGATTGCTTCCTGGGAGATCAGTCCTGGGGAAGTGATTAAAGTCTCTTCCCCAGGAACGCCTGATAGCGTCATTGCAGTTTCAGGAGGAATTTGGGATGAATTGGAGCTTTTCAGGACTTTTGGTGCTATATGGGAACTAATTAAGACATACCCCTGGCGGTGGAAAGCAGAACTGAAAAAATTTCTGCGCGAGCACAGAACGCCTTCTATACGTTGCCATAAGCAGTGGGGACACGTGCCAGAGTTTCGATCGGAAAGAGGTTTGTTCAGAACAGAGTGCACCCCCTGGAGGTGGACAATGCAACAAAAGATTTTGCATTTAATCTTGGTCCGATTCAAACGCAATCTTTTCTGACGTTCTTCAGAGGTCTCCCAGGAACTAAATAAACTTCGGTATCATTTTTTCAGCCCTTGGTTACCACCATTTATGAATATTAATATCCAGGGGGTGATTTATTTTCTCGTGTTCTGTGGGTCCGATTTCAATGGGAATCGTTAATTCAACTTAACATGAACTAATTAAGATATAGCTAATTATTTAAGACATAGATTTGGTACTCCCTGGTGGTGGAAAGTGGAACTAACGGATTTTTTGCGCACGCACGGCACGCATTCTACACGGTGCCGTAAGCAACAGGAACGAGTGCCGTAGTTTCGTTCGGAAATAGGTTTATTTAAAACAGAATGCTCCACCTGGTGGTAGAAACTGGAAGTAAAAGATTTTGCAGCGCGTGCCTAGCACGTCTGCTATATACGGTATCGTAGGCAGCGGGCACACGTGTGGGATAATTTGTTTAGAACAAAATGTGTCCCCTGCAGGTGGAACTAAAAGATTTTCCCGCGCATGCGCCAAAAATTACTATTTTTATTGAAACCGCAAAAGAATGTTACTGATTTGATAAACCCAGACAACGAAAAAGTTTCATTTTCACTCCTCCTCGAGTATTAAGAAAAGTATTGGATTATTTGAATCGAAACTCTCAATTTATTTTTCTGATTCCAAAAATGCAAATTTTGTGAAAATCAGATCATAACTTTTTAAAAATTTTGACCAAAAACGGAACCCGTTTTGAATCAAATGATCCAGACATTTGAGGGGGTGGTATTGAATTTACTCCCACTTCGGGGTCCATCTCTCTATTTAATTTATGAAAGACAAAGAGCTACCAAAGGAAGGGTTTCAAGGAGCAATTTTTAGAGAGATTTCGCGTCTCGTATTACTTTTTGACGGGACCAGCAACGTCGGGCAGATCTGCTAGTATAAACATAAAGATAGAATTCTATAATCAATTTTTCATTTACTTTTTGACTGTTTAGAATCGTAACAAGATGGAAATTGTAAGTCGAACGTGATAAGTGAAGTACGTCGTACTATAACTAGTTTCGGTGAAAATAATTACATCGTCTGTCATTATGATATGATTAATTTCCATAATAAAGTAAGTACATTTTAAGTTGGCAGCATTTTATCTTTTGTGGACATTTACTAAAAATTCCAATGGAAACTGAAGCCTAGCTTTGAATATTTCAGAACTGGAAATCCATATTTAGACTCTGTTTTCATTTAATATCTATTTCTCCAGAAACATTTATCCAAAACACTGTCGGTAGATTATAGGATTGCTATAATTAAACAATTTTAGTATACAAATTCGGTTTTTAATTTCAGTAATATGGAAATAATAAAAGTATCCATCTCAAACAGGACATAATCACCATGGTAATCTAGAATCATTACCTAACATGGGATATCATTGAATTAATTACATATAATATGATTTTTTAGATTGAAGAATGTGCCTATAACTTGGCCATAGAGGTTATAAACTGTTATATATGTCATATATATAACGTCATACATCTCGGTCGCTTGACAATTCATCCTTGGAAGGTGCTATAACAAGGAAGTATTGATTTAAAAAAATTCCAATTTCTTAATAAATATTTTTATTAATATCTTTTTAAGTTTTGATTCGACTTTCATAAAATTTGAAATGACTCGAAAAAATTCTGCAATGATTATTTATATTAAATTTCAAACCGTTCGGTTGGGTGTAGTTTTTGCGCTGTTACATGCAGACAGATGTACGGACCATACCATGACTATAGATGCTACATGTTTATATAATTACGAACACACGTAAAAATTACATTCACATGTGGGTTTCTGATGACAGTACAACCTTTTAACACTTTTAGAACTTAATTATAAATTAATAAATTATTTTTAAGGCATTTTTTCCATTAGCCAGCCACAGGTGATAAATCTCCAAATATTCTTTATGGTTACAATAATCAAGGCCATAACCAGAAAAATATTTCGGAGGGGGATTTGTAGGTTCAAAATTTTATTCTTATTATCGTATTTTATATTTGTTTTGTAATACTTTAATAAAAGTAAAATTTTTTAAAAGTTATCTATTGTGAATTTGAGTAACCAATACTTATCACAAAAGAAAATTGAATATTTGAGTCTTCTACATTGCAAATAAATTTAAAATTTCATTTGTGTTGATGGTGATTCTACTTCGCCAGTGTATCAGCAATAGTGTCAACCAAATTAAAGATTTCTGAAGCTTTTTAAATGTTTTAAAATGTCTTTTGTCAGAAATGTATTCCCAGGAGCACATGTCAAAATGGTTACGTTTGCCAATTTGTGGATATTTGGAATCAGACGCTCATTATATTACTCAAGCGTTTCAGTTAAACTAGTTGGAGAATCTATTTGAATATTCTACCAATTTGTTTGATAGCATGGAAATCGCGCTTTTATACAATTCCATTTCAAAAAATAAATTAATTAAATAAAATAAGAATTATAAAACTTTCTTTTGTTTATTACCTATTTTCTTAAACTGCATTCATCTTTCCAATGTCAGATTTTTTACTTTTTTGATACTTAAGGACTTATTTATAGTCATCCTGAAAAAATTTCAGAGGAGTATCAAACCCTGGTGATTGGCTACGGCCTTGACAACAATGGATTTAATGATGTGCCAAACCACGTTTGCAAAAGTAAGAGAACAGCCTCTGAAACTGCTAGAATCGCCTATATTCCTGTTTTATTGTTTTGAAGATGTATTTTCAAAAGAAAATTCTTGGATTTGGCAGACAGTCTTTAATAGAGCAGCAAAAAAATTTGTGCAACTTCTTGGAAACTTGAAATATGGTACACAATGAATATCTGTTTAAATGCAGAAACACATAGAAATCGGATTCCAATATTAAAAAATCACGAAAATAAGAGCTCTAGACAAATCAGCATACTCAAACTAGGTAGCTTTTAGGTGCATTCGTAATTATATAAATACTATGTAGCACCTATAATCGTCATCTGGTCGGTCCGCATATAACAGCGCAAAAACTATCCAACCGAATGGTTTGAAATTTAATATATAGAATCGTTGCAGAACTTTGTCGAGTCATTTCATATATTATGAAAATCGAATCAAAACTTAAAGGGATATTAATAAAAGTTTTCTTCGCTCTATTAAATCCTATCATACGTAATTAATTCAATGATATCCAATGATAGGTAATGATTCTTGGTTGCCATGGTAATTACGTCCTATTTAAGATGGAGTCCTATTACTTCCGTATTAATGAGTTTAAAAACCGAATTTGTATACTAAAATTGTTTAATTATAGCAATCCTATAATTTACCGACAATTTTTTGGATACATGTTTCTGGAGAAATAGATATTAAATGGAAAAAAGAGTCTAAATATGGATTTCAAGTTCTGAAATTTTGAAAGCTAGGCTTCAGTTTCCCATTGTAATTTTCAGTTAATGTATTGTTTGACATTTAAATTATATAAAATTACGTTTAAATGTAATTAATTGTTTGTAAAAGTGTTTGAAACTTAATTTTATAAAATCAATATTTCTGAACGTAAATTAAATTTGGTATTCATGCGTGTCTGCATAAGAGTGCAACAGCTATTGCACCAAGATTTGAATATTTATAAAATTAGTTATGGTACAAACACACCTCATTTGTCACGTTTGATGTACAATTTCCAACTTGTTAAAAAATAAGTGTCCTCCGAGAAAAATAAAATAAACTGCAACCAAAATTGGAAAAGTACAAAAGTATCCAAAAGAAAAAAAATATATATCATTTAAAATATTAAAAAGAACGCTGCCACAGGTTTAACATTAGCTTGTGTGTGTGTCTTAGCATTACTAGAATAGGCTCTTAAGACAGGCTATCCTTAAATATAAAAAAATGAAAAAGCATGCATCAACCATAGATTATGTAACATTTTCAAACGCTTCAAAAATTACTTTACAAATCTTTACCGTCTAATAAGGCGAAAGATGATATCTAAGTAAACAATTTGGTAAATGCATAACATACTTAAAATCCCAATATCAGGAATTACTAACAATATTCTGAAAAATATTTTATCTCTTTTGTGCAGCTCTGTATATGATCTATAGATTTGTATATATACTAAATAGAATGCCAAATTTTAGTTTTTAGGAAACGCATAGCACTGTTTAAAATTCTCCTTCTGGAATTTCCGTTAATAAATGAAAATGTACTCAAGAACTTTTGTGTTACCCTGTATATGATCCACAGAATTTATACACACCAAGTAATGGAAAAAAAATGAGTTAAATTTAAAAACTCTTTCAGTAACTGAAAAAGCACTTCCAGCAATTAATGTTAACTGACAATAGTGAGTTCTTTTGTGTTCCTGTAAAGGAACGATGAATGCTATATACACAATATTCTATAGTAAACCTCTTGTAATGCACCTTAGAGATGCATATCAATTTCAACATGTTTGAAATAGCGAAACATTATTAAAATAAACCGCAAACAATTTTTCTCCATAGACAGTAATATAACAGAATTCTTTTGAGTGTCCCTGTAAAGGAAATAAGTTCTATGCACACTGTATTCTATAGTAAGCCTCTTATAGTGCACCTCAGTGATACATATCAATTTCAATATGTTTGAAATTGTGTAACATCAGTAAGGTAAACTGCAAATGATTTTCCCTCCATAGACCATAATGTAATGGAATTCTTTTGAGTATCCCTATATATAAAACTACATGTGATACACACTTCATTTTCAATACCAAACATACCATAGTAAACCCCAATAACATATATGAATTTCAAGACAATCCGAATATATTTACACTAATTTGAGCACAGGCAGACAGACAAACTGAATTCATAAACACTTTTCAATTATGCTGAAAAGTGTTAAAAACGCTCATAATCATCATGGCAGATTGATGGTGCCTCAATACCACATCTCAAGTCAGACAAGTGCTTCATCAGTATCATCGTTTTTTTATTATCAATGCAAGTATGATTAGTAGAAAATATACAGTATAGAACCATTTATCCGGAATGGTCGGGGCCAGATGTATTCCGGATAACTGGTTTTTCTGGATAACAGGTTGGACATTAAAACAACACCTGTTTGATGAGATTTGTAGAATATATGTGGCTGTAACATTGCTGCTGATTTTAAATTAATTACTAGATTACTCTGATTAAGGCTCAGATCCTTTCAAGATCAAAGATTAATCAGAATTTGAAGAAAGCAAGTTCTGGCAATACCTTGGAAACAATAATATTGCATAAAACTCAAAATGCTCAATATCAAACTAAACAGGCTTTCATTTTAAATCCAAGATATTGATCAAGTTGTACAATGCATGTGGTTATCTATCAAGCAATGAACATGTCAAACTGACACTGCATGGCACTTCTTTCTGGAAAGATTCTGTAATCAGTCAGTTAGAAATTTTTGGATAAGTGGTTTTCCGGTTAACTGGATTCCGGAAAAGTGGTTTTACAGTTAACTGGATTCCGGATAAGTGGTTTTACAGTTAACTGGATTCCGGATAAATGGTTCCATACTGTATAAAATTTTTCACAACAGGCACTAAGTAGAATTCCAGTAGTGCTGGTAAGACAACAACACTGAAACATTTACCTTTCCAATCTAAATAAAGTGTAATTGTCATCTCGATGTGAATGGGTTATTTTTTTCTAAAATTACTTTGTTTTATGACATACCCACTGAATGGGTTTCTTTTTTCTAAAATTACTTTGTTTTATGACATACCCACTGAATCGGTTTCTTTTTTCTAAAATTACTTTGTTTCCTGACATATACTGAATGACAAACAACACAATCGTCGATTATGTTTTTAAAAAGTTTTATTCAAGAATATTTTATTAACTTTTTAATCAATGGTGTTTTTAAATGTCACTTAACACTTTCTGAACTATTCCAGATGTGTCCATGCACAAATTAATGTAATTTTGTACATTTCTATTTTGAAATATTCTGTATAAAATGTTAATAAAATATTTCAATATAAAATTTAAGTTGCATAAAAAGAATAAACAATAAACATATTAAAATAACTATTTTTTATTAATACTTTTATCAAGACAAAAACATTAACACTTGAATAGGAAATGAATAACAATAAACAATAACATAAAAATGTCATGTAAAAAAGGATATTTTACAGTATTAAAATTTATTTACATGGAAAAAATAACAAATCGCAAAATTTAAAAATATGTATAACATGATGAAAATCACAATAAACAGGAATATGTAATTTAATTTAATTATAAAATAATACGATAGACTTCCTAAAATCTGCACATTGTTGTAGATGTAAAGAGTGAAACTTGCAGTTAACCATGTACGTGAAAAATTTGAGGTTTTTTTTAATGTTTTTATTTGCATTTTTAATTTTAGGCTAAAAGAAAAGTGAATATAACTTTGTTCAAACTATAAATAGTTTGCAAATGTTTAGCTAAATGTTTCATTAATTAATTTAATGAGTTTGCTGTAAAGAATTTTTGTACTTCTTTGTTATAGTGATATAACAAATATACCAATATAACAAATTTAAAAGGGTCGGATTAAGCTGATAAAAAATGAACAATTTCCATTGCACCTGGCTGGGCCGAGAATACATTATAAAGGTACTGCTTGAGTCAATGCTAGTTTGACAACATCAATACAGATATTTAAGGTACTTACATATTATCCAGGCCAGGTCAGAAACGACTGCGCCAAGCATGGTGCCAATTATACTAATTACAGTAACTCTTATATTTTGACAACTATATAGTTTATTTATTTATTCTAGTTTTTTTTATTATTATAATTTATAGTTTTTTGTTATTTATTTATTATTGGCTGGCCCGGCAGCGTGGTTGCTAGCAGAGGCGACCACCACGGTGAGGGCTTGGGTTCGAATCCTCATAAGGCATGGATGTCATTGTGTGTATGTCTTCAGTGCTGTCTATCCTGTCCTTGTCAAGAAGAAAATTTATGTAATTTGTCAACGCCTTGTATGTATTTCTGTGAATAAAAATATGGATCATTCCAGACAAACAGCCTAGTAGGTTATAGATCAAATAAGCAATTCTTCTTCAAATGCATTCAAATGTATTTATTATTGTTCACTTATTACAGTTTATTTATTTATTTATTTTATTTTATTTGCCATATTAAACAATGTTATGCATTTAATAATGTTAAATTACTTTTTTGAACATGATTGGTAACAATAAACAAGATTGACAATTGGCAACTATTTTTGGCGATCTATCTTCTGGCCCACCCAGATAATATGTAAGTACCAAATTTAACATGTCCAGCACAAATATCTGCATTGGGCAGTTACATGGTGCCTTAGCCCATGCTTAGTTTTTTTTTTTTTTTTTTTATCAGACTCGAGCTATGCTCAGGTTTACATTTCTTTTCTACATACTCAAGCTTGGCCAGTCCTGGACTTAATTGTTCCCAAGACATGCCGGGCAGGCATTTTTTTTTTTTTTTTAAATAATAGTGATAATGAACTTTTGTTAATGAAATCTTTGCAAATATACTTTAAGATAAATTATGCAGAAATATTTTCAAAAATATGCATTTTTTTAATTATTATACAGCTTTAAAAGTAATGATGTTTTCAACAATCTTTTTCTTTTATTCAAAACTATATTATTTTTTGTTAATGAGTCTATTTGAATATAATAGTCTAAGAGTCTAAGTGATCATTAATGTTGTTATTCTGTATTTTATGGCTTGCAGACTGAAATTTACTGTAAAATTTCTGCATAAATATGTATGCAGTATTTTTTTAAAAGAAACTTAATTTTATGTTAAGAAAGATAGGAATTTTTTGTAGATATTGAGTTGGTTCAGGCCTGATTTGATTGATTTTTGCACAGGCCACACCAAGATAGCTTTTGTTCAGGCCAACTCAAGCTTGGAAGATTTGGCCCATGGATCTCTACGGAAGGAGGGGGGGGGGTATGTCTTTGGTAATAGTAAAATACAGTTTCCTATACAAAATGTACAAACATGTAAATTCTCCATTTCAATTTCATAAATATCTAAAAAGCTTTAGACATCTTGGAGCCATCTGTCGTCTGTTATAAAAATTTCGTATATAAAAATATTTCTGCCCCCCCCCCTTTCTTTTCCCTTTAGTTTAATTTTACTCTTTGGAAGAAAGTATCACATTAACAGAACAAATATTTTAAATATTTGAACACACAGTATTATATAAACAAGAAAAATAGAAGTACATTTTCATGACAAAATTAAAAATGAACACAGTAACAAGTATCTTTAAGGCGGTATTCAGAAAAAATATTTTTCCACGCTCAACAACTCAAAATTTTGAGACACATTTTCAGACTCATTTTTTAAAGTAAAAACATGAAACTTGGCAGCGTGATTTATGAAGAGATTTATAAGGGACCCCTATTTTTATTTTTTGTTCAATTAATTAGAAATTGATTTACAAACAATTATTTTCACAGTACGATAATTTTTTTTGTTTCCAGCGCTATCGCTTCGGAAAATACGGTTCAAAATGTCCACTTTGACAGCATTTTTTGAAATATATTCTGCCGTTATCAAAAAATCGAGACAATGCAGACATTATAAAGTTTCTGAATAAGAGAACCTGCCAATTGGATGCATTTTAGAGCAAAAAAAAAAAAATTAAAAAAAAAAAAAAAAAAATTAAAAATGTGTCTCAAAATAAGCAGTTTGGATTTGAATACACCTTTAATTATCGTATGTATAATTATTGATGTTTACTAACATGAAAAATGCTTGTATCTAATATAAATGATTTAAAAAAAAATTTAAATATGTATGCTGGTATTATAAAATTATTAAAGATTTTATTGCATTTAAAATATATATATAGTTAGGTTTAATATATAATTATAAATTTAAACAAAATTATATGAATGTTTAAAAATACATTTGTTGCACAAATATGGTTAAAAATACATTTTTACATTTTTCAACTACATTCCAAGCAGTTTATTAGAAACAAGTAAAACATACCCAAGTGTACAAAATATGTATTAGAATCAAAAGTGTCCAAAAATGAATACATATACAATGTTCGTAATAGATAAATATAGTAAGTGATGTAAAAATATCTTTGTTTTAAATTCAGGCACATATATGTTAATACTACATTTTTGTTTCTCAGATGAAAAAAAAAAAGGAAAGTTTTAATAAATTATTTTAGCTTTATAAAGTAAGGTACAAACAGAGAACTTAGAAATAAGTTGACCAAATTGTAAAAGCATTTAAACTATTTCTCAAAAATAAGTAAAAAAAAAAAAAAAAAAAAAAAAAAAAAAAACTTATATAATTATTTAATTCCAATGGTATGTTAACTTCCAACAATTATCAAAACTTTATTCAAAAACTAATTATTATGTGCTTAAGAGATAAATAAATACTATATATATATAATATTTACTTTTTTCTTTGCCAGAAATTTACAATATAAAAAATACTATAAAAGTATAAAATACACAAAATACATTTTAAAAAATCCATATGAAACATTTTAAAACATTTTTTTAGCTTGACTGATCAATATTAAATTATTTACCAAATTCACTATAAAAAGTATTAATATACAGTTTATTTTCTTTAATTTAAAAAAAAGAAAATCTTACCATTAGTATTATTATTTTTAAACTAAATAATAAAAGTGTACAAAACAAAGCTTAGACCTCTTAAAATGAAAGCCTTTTAAGTTTAAATTTAAAAAATATATTTATTTATAGTTAGATCAATTAAGGGAAATTGAGAAATTAATGATTATAAAAAAATTTTTGAAGAGACTTACAAAGACGTAAATAAAAACTGTAAAAAGTATTTGTGAATAGTTTAATTGTGAATTATAAACATTTAAATAGAAAATGTGCAAAGAGAAATACTCTTGCTCTTCAAAGATTACCAGAATGCATAAATAAATCATTACAATGGTTAAATAAAGGTTGATTGATTTCATCTACAGTTGTAAAAATAGCATAAAATCTTACTTTCTGGAATGTCATTTTATATTGTTATATATGAACGTACCTCATTTGTCACATGTATTCATGAATGGAATGTCATTTTATATTGTTACGTGCGTTCGTAATTATATAAATACATAGCACCTATAGTCGTCTTTTGATCCATCCGTCTGTCTGTATATATATAACAGTGCAAAAACTATCCAACCAAATGGTTTGAAATTTAATATATATATATATAATCATGGCAGAATTTTGTTGAGTCATTTCAAATTTTATGAAAATAAAATCAAAACTTAAAAGTTTTCTTCATTCTATTAAATCCTATCATACGTAATCTATATAATAATAAAAATGCAAATCATGTGACTGAGGAAAGCAAATACGGGCTGACTATTTCTTTTTTTCATATGCCAGGAGGCCGTTTTTATTCAAAATCATTTTTTTTTCAAATAAAATTGCATAAAAGTTACATTTTTAGAAAGGTCATTCAAAAAAAAAATTGTTTGTTTGAGAGATAAGTTACATTCAAATATGTATAGATTCTGAGATAACTTCAGTTTAAATTAGGTTGAAAGCCCAATATCTCAATCCATTACAGAAAATAAACACAAGAGATTTGGTCATTATGAGTCATAAAAATATTAAACCATAGAGGTAATCATTTACAAAGCAAGATCTCCATGATGAATTTTGCAGCGCTGTCTGGTGTCGAAAAACAAATTCGCATCTGTAAATGTGGCATATGTAATAATAATAAATAAAGGCATGCTCATTTTGCTCATAGCAGATGATATAATTCATTTCACTGAAATAATAAGGATAACTTTTTTACATTGTAAAACTAATCATAATATGAACGCACCTCATTTGTCACATGTAACATACAATTTACAACTTGTTTGGAATGCTGTTCTTACTCATATATATGTGTGTGTGTAATGAACGTTTGTTTAATTACTTTTTCTTTGATATCATACTTCAGAATTAGATTTGATTGTAGTCATTGCTTGATGTTAAAGAATGTAGACTCAAGAGACTAGTTCATAAAGGACTATGTTATAAAGTAGTCTTTTTAAGTCAGGCCCATAGTCCTAAGTGACAAGGTGATTATTAGATAAGCATTATACCCCAAAAAAGTTTTTTTCTGCTTTTGCTGACATACTTCTTCTTTCTCCGAGGGGGGGCAAGAAGTATCAAAGTGGGAGGTTCCCTTTTTCTGATTGGTTCAGTATCTTTTTATTGGTGTGGTTTTGTGGTGACAACAGTCTTGATTCAGATCTTATTGCATCACTGACCAGTAATTTCAAAATTTTATACACATTATAGTTAATTATAGCCATCACTTTCTTATTTGACATTTATGATCTATCTTTATGATCCGAATGTAATTCTGGCTTTCTTGTTTGGATATTAATCTGAATTTATTTTCTGAACACACACACACACATATATGTTATGAGATGATCCCAATGATCTAATATGCATTTCTTCCTTTTTATTCATTTGTTGTATTTATATCTGCATATTTGGTATTTTCCGATTTACTATTTTCAAGTAAGTTCATCTATTTTTCAAGTAACATCAGTTTCCATAGTAAAATATATTTATTTGTCTTCATATATACAATCTGATTTTCTTAGTAGAATTCAGGACTACCATGCAACTATTAACGTTCATTTTACTTTATGCAAACCTAGACTAACCAAAGAAAAGATACACCTTAAGATGGATATAATTATTTAATGAATGAAAAAATTGTTTTAAATATTATATATTGCAAGTTAAAAAAAGAAAAAAAAATTAAGGTCCAGACAATATTCTTTTTATATAATTTGGATCAGTTATACTGTAAATTTACAAAATATGTAGATTATAATTTAATTTTCCTTTAAATTTATATATAGAATAATCCCATACACTAAAATTTAATTCATAAACAGGGACATTTAGCAACTTTGAATAATATCTGTTAGTAGGAAATGCATATTCAGTCTGTGTTGTCTTGATTTGGTAACAATAAAATATCACATGAAATGATTAAAATTTAATTGATTAATATGCTAATACAAAGCATCAAAATAGCATAAATAAAATCTTTCATTTATTTTCCTTCAATACATTATAATGCATTCATTAGATTTAGTATATCTCATTATTCATATTGTTTAGTTATACTGTTTTATTTTTACTATATGGCTATATTTTTGCACAGTTGAGTAATTTTTAGAATTACTTGTTAGGAGTAGTTACTAATACAACATGGCAGTGAACTAAAAAATTATATAAAATATTTTGAAATAACACAAATGATATAAAGCATTTCCAAACAACCAAAAAGTTGTTTCAAATTTGTCCTGTATTAGCTATAGTTGTCCTTTACAGATTTTTTTTTTTTTTTTTTCAGAGATAATTTTTCACACGTTAGCTTAGATAATTTTAATATAGGAATATATATATATCACAGAATTAAAAATCTTATCAAAGGAATTGACATGACAGAGAAATCATGGCATTTTAAAGGAAACATAAATAACAATGTATTTACATACATTCATTACAATATTTGATGCAATAAAAAGTATCCAACAGTACATTAGCATAAATATGTACAAAATGTAAGATTATTTTTAAAAAATTATATTCATCTTTAATTTTATAATACATGAGAAATATTTCACAAGCATCACAAAAATATAAAGCCTCTTTTGTACAGTTAAAGGATAAAAATTTTATGCACATGTATATATTAACATGCATAAAACTATTGTCTCTAATCCATAACTGGAGAGGTATAGTCTTCAAAAATTGTAATGTGAAGTTTTTTTTTTTTTTTTTTTTTTTTGGTGAAAGAAGAAAAAAAAAATGTTCTAAACATGTTTTCTGTGTAAAAAATTATTTCTTTAAAAACTAATTTTTTTACTGTCATAAGTTTGGTAATGGTATTTTTCCAGTATAAGGGCTTTGATATACATATAAATATATATATATATATATTAAATTTGGTACAATTTGAGCTTCAGAAAGTAAAAATTGTTGCCAAATGTTATAAATAGTTATGAAAACAAAACTGACAAACTTTTACATTTATATATAAATATCTAATTGATATATATTATTGATATATATTATATTGTTTTTTTTATGTACAATTGATATATATTATTATTGTTTTTTATATACAATTTACTTCTATTTGTGTATTAAAAAAATAATAAATAAATAGCATCTTTTATATTAAATAAAGTGTGTAAATATTGAAAAAATGGCTTGAATATATGAAACAGTAAATAGGTTGCTAGAAAATATACATGAAAAATTTCCTTCTCTCACCATGTCATTTTCTCTATTTCTCCAAAACTTTTATACTGGAAAAGTACCAAATATTCAAAGTACACATCTGTACAACTTCCTACTAACATTTAATTAAGCAGGCTTTATTAAATCCATAAATAAATGCAGTCTTAAGGCAGTATGTTCTCTGTTATGTTTTACTGTTTCCTCTCTCCAGTTATGGGTAAAACCATTCAACAACATATTTTAACAAATTTTTAAAAGCTTCATTTATTTTTTTTTTACTAACACACTTTTTATATTACGAATATATATCACATTATTCACTGTTGAGCTTTTGAGATTTCAGTAATAACTATTTTAGAAACAAATGCTATTAGGATAGCAAAAACCACTGTAACTATTGTTCCATGAGTCAACCCAAAACCATAGATCTGAAAAGAAAAAAAAGAAAAATTATTTATAGTAAAATGTATTTAAACTACATTCTAGTCATAAAATAACCTCTCACAGTTTTAAAACCTTCTATATCTATAAAACGCTAAGGTACGTGGCGGCGAAAAAGTGGTTATTTCTCTTTTGCTGATGGCAATGAGTGGTTTGTTTTCACTAATTTGCGAATATTAAGAAAAGTATACAGGTATCGATTTAAAACTAAACACACATATGTAGAAAAATTTTGCTGTAGGGGTGTGGGAGGTATTTCTGGCAGTGGTGTTCACATTGAGACACCGGATCGTACATTCAACATAAAGACAAGAAATGCTAATTATTGCTCGGTTTTTAGATCTGAGCTATTGGCTATTTATAAAGGCCTTTGTTTTATTGATTTGACACCAGGACTCGAGTACAAGGACATTTGGATTTTAATAGTCGTGCCTCTATACAGCATCTTATTAATTGGACAAATGTGGGAGACAGAACGAGTCTGAACATCCTGGAACTATTGAATTGCTTATCTGCAAGACACTCCATCCACTTTCAGTGGATCCCGTCACATGTTGGGCTGAGAGGAAACGAAATGGCCGATGGTTTGGCCAAGTCTGCCTCAGCTGAAGATCACCAGGAAGATAGAATATTAACCTATAGTGAAATAGCTTCGATTAAGAAACAAGAATAAAATTCACTTTGGAGAGTACCTCCTATTCATCCATGGTACTTTATTAAAACACCAGGATGGTCTCTCCAACTTAATCTTTGTAGGAAACAACAGATGGCACTCTCACGCTTTATGAGTGGTCACTTAAGAAGACTATCATTCTATCAGGGCCAGAAAACATTTTCTGAGTGTCATCGGTGCCCGGGAGTCCAGGTTTCTCCTCTGCATATTATCAAATGCCTAAATTTTACCCGCTGTGAAATCTTGGAAAATCCAGCGCTCTTTCATGATTTTCTGGAAGTCTTTGGTTTTGTGGAGATGGTTTAGCATTGCTAAACCATCTGGGATTAGAAACAACAACAACAACAACAGAAAAATTTTCTGCTTTTGAAAATCCAATTTATGTAAAAATCAGCCTGTAATTTTTCTTAATTTTTGCACAAAAAAAAAAAAAAAAAAAAAAAAACTAGCTATTTTCTGAAAAGGAAAGAAAATAAATTGCAAAGTCAAACAAAAAAAAAAGTGCCCTTTTTTTATTAATTAAAACATTAGCTCTATTATTGTACCTTCTTCAGTTTAACCTCATTATTGTCTACATTGTTATGACATTACTGATGCACGTATTTGTGAGTTATAATAATATACAGGGTGATTATAATAAAAGTCATACTTTCAAAATGCTGTAAAAAAAAAAAATACGGGTTAGAATGACTTCAAATTTGAACTGAATATATTGGAAGGGGGGAAACAGTATGGCATAAGAAAGAAAAAGTTCCAAAGTGTGTCAATATATGGCGCTATAAGCAGCATACTATGCAAATTAAAAGACACTCATGCACAATTAAAAACTGAATCATTATGAGCTTTTTATGTGGCTTTTGGCCAAGGACCATTAAAAATCTATTTTTCCCATCCAATGTAATACGACCTTGCCATGGTGGATGGGCTTTCCACTAACAATACAGTACCACAACTGTTGACTGACTTGAAAGTCATTTTATCTGTCAAACAACAGAAACACTCATGCACATTGAACAGTACAGCTGGTTAACTGTGCAACTTGTGCCAAAGCAGTCGTATTTTGATTAAATATGTCACTTGTAGCCGAATCCACTTTTGTTGTGCCGCGTACAGTGCCATCTATTGATACACTTTAGAATTTTTTCTTTCTTATGCCATACCGTTTCCCCCTTCTTCCAGTATATTCAGTTCTAATTTGAAGTTATTCTGACCAGCGATTCTTTATTTACAGCATTTTGAAAGTAGGACTTTAATAATAATCACCCTGTAGATTGACTTTTAGAAATTTTACTTCTTTCATATATAATGATCACATGTCTTTAATTTTTATTTTTTAAAAATGTGAGCTGATAGGTAACCAAATTAGACTTTACATTCTTTGCAACTTCCAAATCGATGTAATTTGATTTGAATCTTATATTTAACAAAAAAGGAAAAAGAAAGAAATCAGATACAAATATGGAGAATACGAATTTGGGTACTTCTGTATTTGCCACATGCCAATGGATAATAAACAAAGAAATTGAGAAAATTATAATGTCATGTATGTATTCACATGTATGCATGTTTGCATAGGGAAATTTACATAATCAGCTTTGCAGACAACTGGCTTATTTTAATGAGCGTGGATTAAAGAATTGCGAAGAGATTAACTTTGCAAGCGACGAAAGACCATCTAATTACATACTAATGCATACATACTAATATGTTATATATACATACATACAAGTACTAATCATACATATGCCCCCTGGCGGTGGAGGGTGAAACTAAAAGATGTTTTAATCCTCAGAGTTTAATTTGGAAAAATCGACAAGCAAAGCGGGCGTAGCTTGCTAGTAACACTTATTTTTAAAAAAGATTACATGCTTTCATGACACAATTGAGCTGATATTTTTAAAACTCTACAATTCTATTCAACAATTTTAATTTTCAAATATCCATTAAAAAAAATAAATTTAAATTTAAAAAAATTCTCATAATTGATAATTTTATTTTTTTCACCACTAAATATGTTCTTTTAAAGATACAAGTTTTACAACAAACAATTAAACCATGTACTTTATATTATAATTAGATCGTATTCACCAAAACTTGAGAATAAACAACTTAAATGGTTCCACAGGAAAGAAAAAATATTAATAACATCATTAAAATGTCAGAAATTCTAACAGAATATTTATTAGCAATAGTTAAAAATAAAAATCTCTTCTTTTATAACTAGGAAATTATATCATTTTTTTATTAAAAAAAAAAAAAAAACAGGGATAATTACAGGAAATATTAAAAGGAGTGGCAAGAAAATCTTCAAGGTGCACCATGGTACCCACGTTTCACAGCTCTGCCCCATAATATAATTAATTGTTCATCAATGTTTTGAACAGTATGATTTTATCATATCTGCTTTGAGAAGAAATATATATATATATATATATATATATATATATATATATATATATACTTACTTGTATTTGTAGAGGATTCAAAATCATATATTGTAGAGGTTTGAAACGTTCTACAGTAGGATAGACACACTAAAAATAAAAAGAGAAGTAGATAAAGTATGTATAGCTCAATCGATGTGAAATATTTTTAGCAATATTTAAAATATTTATATTAATAATTTATCATGCAAAAATGACTCAATATAATATCAATCACCCATTTCACTGATTTAACAGCCTTTACTTATTGAGGAAGACTCTCTATTAAGCTTTAATATACATATGAAACATTGCATCCAATTTCTTGTGTAGTACAATGATAAGACCTTCCAAGCTCAGAACTTTCTCAAAATACTTATTTTGACAGGGATAAGAGCTTCAACCTCAAATCTAAGTAGGAATCTATTACTATGTAAATCAATCAGTTTGTTTACCCACAATTCTATGGATTAATTCATAAATGGCTCAGAACTTTCTCAAAATAATTATTTTGACAGGGATAAAAGCGTCAATCTCAACTCTAAGTAGGAATCTATTACTAAGTAAATCAATCAGTTTGTTTACATGCTTAATGACAGTGTGTTTCGTACTACTAAAATATATACAATATTGAATGATCATTCATTTATAATTTCAGTATATCTTTAATCCTTTCACTACGAAATCGCTCAAGACGTCCGGCCAAGCAAATTACTGCCAAATCGTCCAAACGCCTGAGAAATAGGTGTCCATTTTCTCACCTTTAAAAATATCCAACAATTGTCACAGAGTAAGTGAGGGGTTTATTGCAATCTACTGGTAGGGTACTTTAGTGCAACACCCTTGTGCAGGATTAGCCTTTTGTACTAGTGATCTTAGGAAGGATATTAGGGTTATATATTAATTTCCACTTTCGAAGATAGATGCCTTCTTATTGTGCTGCTCACAAGTGGGCAGGCAAAAGAAAAAGAGAGAAAAAAATCTCGCAGCAATATTTCAGCATCTGGGCATTTGCCGTATTTTGAATGGTATTGCGTTTTTAGACTTCAGTATTTAAAGGATTGCACAAGTGTTATAAAAACTTGATCAATTTCCCAAATCTAAAGAAGGCTAAAAATCTCAATTTCATACAAAAAATTCTCTTTTTTTTGGTGGAGGAAGGGGGGCATATACATTATGCGCAGGATTTGGAAGCTACTTTATCTTTACATTCCAAACTAAATCACTGATTGTTGCATTTGTGATCTATGTTCTCATTATACATATACTAGTTTATAACCCGCGTCAAAAATGACAGATTGTTGATCTGTGTTCCATTTTCATAAGACTTCATACAAACAAACAGCATGAAGATTTTATTATTGAAAGGTGTGTAGAAAAGTACATTTTAAAAATAACAAATGATTTCTACAAATACAAATGATGAGGATTTTTTTTTCTTTTGCTCAATATTAAATTTTTGAAATAGTTCAACGATTGGACAAAACATTCAAATTAAATATTAAAAAATAATCCATGTGCAAAAGTTTTGGTAAAAAAAGTGTTATCAATGAGTTTCTAAAGAGCTTGACTCACCACATAGCTCATTTTTTGATTATATAAGCAAAATTAAATGGAAATTACTTGGTACTATTTATTACTTATATTTTAATTACGTTTCATAAGAAAAAATCATTTTATTTATGATGGAAACAAAATTTAGGTGGATATAAGATAGGATCTTAAAAACTGATATAACTAAGAAAAGAAATAATATTAATCTGAAACTTTTAAAAGTTCATCTTGAAATAAATTAATTTATCCTTAATTTTTCTTTCCAGAAGTCCAGAAAGTTCCTTTGTTTGTATTATCTACTGGTAGATGATGCCAAAATATTTTTAAAAGAAGCGTAATATAATACTGGATCGATCATAGGAATTTAGTTCTATGAGGTTCACATTTCCGACTCGGAATGATTACCTACAATATACTTTCCTACACTTAGATTTGTCAATAGATGACTGCTAAAATAATTTTTGAAGGTTTTAAACAAAATTAAAATATTTAAAAGCTTTGATATGTTTTTACAAATATTTCAAAAGCAGAATTGCATGTAAAGCTTACAAAAAGTCATTTATTTGTGATTCATTTGAATTTGTGATGCTGAATGGCAACAGTGTTCATTTGTTTATATCTGGGATTCTGAGGTTTAATCTGTGTTTTTAATTAAGAACTTAACACATTATAATAGGATATGATATACATGTTTTATAGGAAAATATGCTAAACAGACATGATTTCATATAGAAGATATTATCATTTACTGTCATACATTAGCATAGGTTTTTCATTAAGCCTAACATGGCATTTTAACTACGGTCGATTTGCAGACCAGAGTGGTCGCACCCGGAATGGTTACAGACACTTTTTTGCCTTCGGATTTTATTATAAGTAGATGAATAAAGACAGTACCTATTAACAAACATTAAAATTACACATCATAGTAAAAAGATTTTGTTACTTCTTGTACCAAGACATATTCAGAAAATAAAAAACATCGAATTAAACAACCATCACTATTTTACTTTATCTTCAACTTTTTTTTTTTCTTTTGAGAAGATATTGTTATTTGCTGTGAATTTTTTAGTACATCATGTCATTACATGTGAAATCTTCAATGTTAATTATTTATACTGCTTCTCGTACAAAAGCGAAGTTGAAATTTATAATTAGCTAATTTTTTTTTTTTTTTTCTTGAAATCAATATGTGTGATGGATTATTTATTGATTCCGACTATTGCAATAGTTGATTTACCTAACTTTATATTTGCTTTATGATCTTTGATTCTTTCTGCAATTTTCTTTCTTTTTTTTTAGGTCATTATATGACTTCCTCTTTTCATTTTCATAGATATAATTAATCTTGTAAATTCTTGCTGTTCCTATATGCTTCATATTTTCTTTCTAGTACCTTCTCAAAAAAGAAAAAAAGTCGAAAATTATGTAAAAATAGGGATGGCTGTTACATTCAATGTTTTTTATTTATTGAAGATGCCTTGATACATTAGGTGAATATTTTAATAAAACTTTTTAATTATGAAATCTAATTTCAATGTCTGTTAAAAGGTAGTTTTTTTTTTCATTTATGTATATAATCAAAAGAAATTATTATATAGTAATAAATTCTCTATAATTTGCATTTAGAACAATGAACTATGTCTTGATACATGAGGTGAATATTTTAATAAAACATCCTTTAATTATGAAGTCTAATTTCAATATCTGTTAATAGTTTTTTTTTTCATTTATGTATATAATCAAATGAAATTATTATACAGTAATAAATTTTCCATAATTTGCATTTAGAACACTGTAGTAGAAAAATGATAATAGCAGCAATAATATTACATTCAATTTTACGTATACAGTAGAACCTCAATTATCCGATCCTCGTTTAACCGGAACTCTCCGTAAACCGATGTTGGCTTCCTGACCTTTTTTTTTTTTTCATTTAAATGATTATTGATATGATCACTGCATTTATATGATCAGTGAAGCATGGCAATCTATGCCGCAATTGACACTAAGACAAACTTGGTGAAAACTTTTGCCGAATTTTTCAAATGACGCAGATGAAAATGTTACAGACATTGCGATAGATGGTGCTACTGAATTTTCAAACCTTTTTAGCACGATGCCAGGTTTTGAAAACTGTGGGATCAAAGAAATCACAGATTGGTTGAATTCTGAAGTGGAAGATCCAGGCTTCCAGTTGCTTAATGATGAGGAAATTATCGTAGAAGTCCGACATTCTCCAAAAGACTATGAAAAAGATGATGATGAAGGCAAGAATGATCCCCAAGTAAAGATTGGTAACAATGATGCTTTTGGGTGTTTCTCAAAAGGCCTTGCTTGGTTGGAACAACGAGAACAGCATGATTCCCTTGAAGTAATATTTTTAAGAAAACTTTGTGACAGAGCTGCACGGCAAAAGATGGCCAATTTAAGCCAGATGAAACTTCCATTAAAATCATTGTAAGTTTTTTGTTTCAAAATAAATTTTTTTCCATGTATAATTTGAATTTAGATATTTATTTAGCAGTTTAGTCATAGAATAGAAGTTCAATTACGATGTTGCATATTCAACTAGATGATTATTGATAAATTCTCGATTATTCGAAATTTCGATTATCCGATGTAGATTTGGTCTCGATTACATCGGATAATCGAGGTTCTACTGTACTATGTGTTCATGTTCATAAAAAGTAAGAGGTATAAATGTCTACTATATCCAGCCTACTATATCATCCCTGCATGCTTCATGCATAAGGTATCTATATCCAGACTACTATATGTCCACTATATCCTCGCTGAACCCATAGTCCATGTATTACTTTCAGGGTGCAATTAGGGAAGGCTAGAAGGGTAGTTGCCCCCCCCCCCCCTAACGGAATTTCATGTTACAGAGTGAATTGGTCATCCCAGGTCACACTCAAAAAAATTTTCAGAAATTGCACAAAAGCTAAAATAACTTGATTAAAATAGAAAAATTAGCATTAAATACAAAAATTAATAAGTATTATCAATGGTATTCGCTAAAGCCTTGCTATTGCAACATTCTCAAAGTGAGACACATTTATTATTAATGAGTACTTTGACATTTCAAGTAATTTGAGTACTTTGCCACCTCAAACATTCATAAAATCTCAATATGTATTATTATTATCGTTCCTTTTATTTATTTATTTTAAGAACTATCTGGATTAAGTGAAGTTTTGTTTATTGAGGTCTGTGTTAATAAGGGTTTACTCTTTACTGCACATTATTTTTTTATAAAGCAATTCCCATTTATTGCATTCTAACTACATAAATTCTTAATGGCATAGCTATGATAAAATATATATATAAACTAAATTTTAACACCTAAACAAATAAATAATACTGATGAAAAACTTACTCTCATCACTCTTTGTCCTTCAAAATTTACTTCTGCGATGGCCGTAGAAAGAACAACAAGAAGAATTAGAGGAAGAACAAACTGAAGTATATCAAATACAGAAGCTGGATGGGCCAACCAGTGCACTAAATATGTGGAACATCTCAGGAGAACTAATGCGACAAAAGATGCATACCATCTCTGCACAGCACAGGATGAAAACCTAAGGCGACACTACAACAGGATAAAATATACAAAATGAAAAGAAAGCAATCACAATTTGAACAAGAACGAAAAATCATGCATCAAGCATAGATTATGTAACACTTTCCAACACTTCCAAAAATAATTTTACAAATCTTTACCACTTAATAAGGCGAAAGATGATATCTAAGTAAACAAAGTCAAAGTCAAACCGGGTGGGGAGACCTACCTTTCGGCTTAAGCTCAACGGCTAGTTGAGCTTAGGGATAAAATGTTTAGGGATATTTTCAGTGTGAATAAAGAAAATCACCATTTTGGCAGTCTGCCTTTGAAGGATTGCTAAGCAATTTTTTCTACCTTAGGAGTAAATATAAACATCTTTGTTGTACGCAAATACATAAAATAAAAAACATAAATATCTACAATACTTTCAAAGTTGATTTAGCAGGAATATCAAAATTTTAATTTTTCTCATTAGGTTCACAAAATTGCCTTAAATAGAAAAATTATTTTAAGCACTATTTAATGTTGACATCGGTCAAGATAGTTCAGTTACATAAGTTTTATAGGATAAAAAATTATGCATAGCAATTAAACCATCTTTTGCAGCTATACCCTTGTATGGGTATACACTTGTCTCTCAAAGAAAAACACATCCTGCAAGAACCTCCTCTAGGAAAAAAAAGCCTGGCAATGACCAATGCTGAACGGAACCTATGCCTAAAACAGAATTATTTCCTGGTTCCTTCCAATTCCACTTTAGCAGGTTTTCTTTCTATTCTAAAGAAAAGTTACTAATTGCTACCAGTATTGAATCTATCATGTCCTTTTCACTTTCTCAGTTTTTCCTGTAAAAACTATTGCATATAAAAGATGAAAACTGGTGGTTTTATAGATAAATGTATGCTAAACATGCATGAAGCATACAGTTTTTAAATCAAAAAATTATTTAAAACACTATTTAATGTTGAAATCGGTCAAGATAGTTCCATTACATAATTTTTATAGGATAAAAAAAAATTATGCATAACAATTACAGAGTATGCCTGCAAATTTACCCTTGTTCCACTTGAAAAAAAAAGACCTGCAATGCAGTATAACAGTATAGTATGAAAAGTACAATATATACAATAACTAATAAGTATAATATATAACAAGTACAAGTATCAATAACTAATTTGTAATAACTACTTATTTATTTTACAATAGCTAACACAGATTTGCTTAATATAACAATAAAAAAAAAACATATACATTACATTTAGCTTCCAAAAATGATGCAATAATTCGGCATTAGTCATTGTATGAGGAGCATTTGTTGAATCTACTGGAACATCTGTATGAGTTTCAAGTGCACGTCTGATGGGTATGAAACTTACATCCTATCAAAAGATTTTTTTTATTATTATTATTTATGTGAATAAACAGTTATTCACAACAAAAGTGAAATTTATAAACTTTTAAGATGGAATCAGTTTTATAAATATACATGTATATACAATAAACTCCCTTGAATCGACCCCTCTAAAATCTGCAAAAACCTAAAATCCACACATCGTTTCCAATGTAAACAATTAAACTTACGGTTAAGATGTAGAAGGTGTAAAATTCAAGTTTTTTTTTTAATATCATTTAGTACACATTTTTATAAGTAATTCTGGTTAATATGATTCACCTTATGTTTTCTCATGAAGGAAGTACAAAATTTATTTTTGAAAAAAATTCATATTGCGATATTTTTCCCAAATAATTTATGTATTAATCAAGCTTTTTCGGTTATTAAGTATGGCTAAACATGAAATAAAACTTATTAGTTTACGTTTATAGACGAATTTCACTGGATAATTCAAGAAAAAAAATATCTCATCATCATTATGTACATTTAGTTATACATTATTAATTATTTACTTGACCTTTACTTTTAATATTTTAAAAGTTTGTGTTAAATTTTCTTAACTTTTATTATTTTACTTAATTATTTTACTTTATTGTAAGCATTCATTATAGATGCGTGTGCATTATTACATTCAAATTATTGTTTTAAAATGTAAACAAAACAGTGACCAGAAATCCAAAAAATTCTAAAATCTGCACAACCTCTGGTTTTAAGCTATGCAGATTTAAGGGAGTCTACTGTATATATATCGAATTAAAAAAAAAGATTATTACAGTATAACCCATAAAAACACAACCTGTCTATAATGGAATCCTGTTTTAAATATAAAAATTTCATGATCCAGATGAAAAAAATACCCTATATTGAAAACATGTCTAAACTGGAATGTTTTCTGGCCCCTGACAATTCTGTTTTCATTGGTTTTACTGTATTTGGAGTCCATTTTATTAACTCTTTTGAATTATACTTGAAAAGAGTTTTCTAAAATGCAATCTTGGGTACTTCTCCATTATCCCATCGACCACTTTTCACAAAATAAAGAGTTTTCTAAAATGCAATCTTGGGTACTTCTCCATTATCCCATCGACCACTTTTCACAAAATAAACTATTGTCAAACTATAGGATTCAACGCCAAAAATGCATGATCGTGGCATCGTATTCACTTGATGTCAGATGCATTACACATGTTTGTTATATCATCAAGGGATTTTACTTTCACATTTACTTGTATACTTAATGATATTTTATTGATTTATTAGTTATTTCGTAAATTAAAGTAACAATTACATTTTTAAACTGCGACATAATGAATTAGAAGATAACAAGCAATGAAAAAATGTTACCATGCATATTTTGCGGACAGTTTCGTCACAAATATTTATCCACCAAGATAATTAAGAAAAATAATGTAAATAAATAAGCATTGAAGATTTTTTTTCCGTTTTCACTAATATATTGTAAATTTTATTTTTTTTAATTATAGAAAGTAGACACTTAGTGAGTGAGGCTTTTCCAAATTATTTGTATTATTGTTTATTTTATTTATTTCATTTTATTTTTTAGATTCCAAAGGAAACATTCTTTCATTTGTTTATCAGGCATTACAATTTGGCGATAGTTTTTTTATAGATACTTTAAAATAATATAGGTCTTTAGTATCTTTAAACTACGACATCATGAATTAGAAGATAACAAGCAATGAAAAAATGTTACCATGCATATTTTGCAGTCAGTTTCAACTGTCGTCACAAATATTTATCCACCAAAATAATTAAGAAAAATAATGTAAATAAATAAACATTGAAGATTTTTTTTCGTTTTCACTAATATATTGTAAATTTTATTTTTTTTAATTATAGAAAGTAGACACTTTAGTGAGTGAGGCTTTTCCAAATTATTTGTATTATTGTTTATTTTATTTATTTCATTTTACTTTTTAGATTCCAAAGGAAACATTCTTTCATTTGTTTATCAGGCATTACAATTTGGCGATAGTTTTTTTTTATGGAAAGTGGTTGACGGGATAAAGAAGTACCTAATCTTGAAAAGAATTTCCTAAGATTACATATTCAAAAGTTCATTATCTGAAATAGAGAATCCATTCGAAATAGCGGTTTTTATTTACGGTTGCTAAAATTTAAAAAGCCTGAATAATAATATTTCCAAACAATGCATTTTCAATTGAAATAGATATTGTAATATTGAAGAAAAAAAAACTTTAAATATTTAAATTATTATGTGCGAAAAGCATTTACTAATGAAAAATCACAAATTGGGTCATGGTTAACAAGAAGCATTTATTTTAAATATTATTTGAAACATTTATTTTATTTTTAATATAATTAATTTTTTCTTCCCTGTTGCCTTATTTTTAAATGAAATTTAGCAAGAGTAAAAGCATATGTTGATATCAATACACTACATTAAAACATTAATTATGGGATTTTTATATGTGAAAATCATGCCATATATTCAGCAGATCATGTGCATTTATAAATTATGAACTTTAAAGCTTTTTCTTATGAAAATCTCGTCATATTTAAAACAAAATGTCTGTATTGTAGCTAACATTTAATGCATTTATTTTACAATTATATATTAAAATGTTTCATTACAATACCCTGCAATAAACAATGGTATTTATTATAATATAAGCATTTTCAGAGATTAAATAGTTAACATTTTAAGTTCACAGCCAAAGAAAAAATTGTGTTTTTAAAAAATTAGCTATAGAATGTGTCATGCAACGGCTCCAACTTATATGGGCCTGTGCCCTGCCCACCCAATAATTTACACAAGAAGATTACTTACAAAATGTTTATATTTTTAGTAAATAGTACAATAAACCTCTCGTTATATCATGCATGCTGAAAGACAAAAATAAAGTTTGACAGAACCAAAGGCATCAATTTTTAGAGATATGGTAACCTACAAGAAAATGTTTTATATTTGATGCTGGAATGTCGGTTTATACACATATTTCAATTTCTTAATAAAATTTATGATAGAGAGTTGTATTTATTATAATAAACATTCATAAAATATTAATTAAGTGTAATAAAAGGTAGAATTTCTTTTTTTTCTAGAGGCACGATTGATATATCCGAATGGCTGATATAACAAGGCTACTGTATTTTTAATATACTATAACCTGTAAAAACGGAACCTGTCTATAACAGAATCATGTCTTAAACTAAATATTTTATAATCCAAATGAAAATCTGTCAATTAATTATACATGCTAAGAGAGAAACCTGTCTAAAACTGAGTTTTCCCAGTCCCTTAAGATTCCATCTTGGCACTGTACAATTATTTTCTATCACCTACCCGGAAAAAAAAAATTGTCCTACTTTATTAACCAGAAATTTTCTGAGCCCACCCAATATATATTTTTTTTAAGTTGGTGTCGCTGATGCCATGGACATCTACAAAACCCAAACTTTTCTTCAAAATAACTAGAAAGTGAGATCATGTTCTCTATAAGTTTCTGTCTAATAAAGCTAAAAATTAGCAACCACCAGTTACAACACAGAAACTACACGTAAAAAAGTGTCCATTATATTTTTTCCCATAAGTCAGCATTTTCCCTTCCCCCACTGTACTTTATAATCACAACGTCTGGAAAATAATATCCTTTGGTGCTGTATATTGCAATCATTATAAACAGAATGTATAAAGTTATCATAATATGGAAAATAAGATCCTCTGATAATGTATATTGCAATCATTATAAACATAATGTATAAAGTTATCATAATATGGTAAATAATATTTCCCTGTAATTTTTTTTTTCTATAATCTCTTTCAGAGTTCGATTTAAGCGGTATCGCATTGCAATTTGTGATTCAAATTTAACTAAAATGCGACCCAAGAAATGCATTAAATCGCAATCATTGCAATGCACTCTTTGTTATGTCATGTACACTTAAACAGGAGGTATTTTTTTGTGTAATAATTTATTTAGTCACATGAAGTGATGAAAAACAATTAGGCCTATTATTATGAAATTCTACATTTAAATATATTTGCACAAGCATTATTAAATTATAGAATATTTTGTTTGTAACATACTCTATGAGAAACATAAATGTAGTGTATTTAACTTAAATGAAGATCTCTTTTTTTCATTTCCCCTTTATGTTTTATTTAAAATTACAAAAATTGTGTTTCTGAGTTTATGGTTTATTAGAAAATAATGACCCCTCTCAATAAATATATATATTTTTTTTAAGAATTGGTATTGTGGTAATTAGATACATATATTTAATTGACCTGTGGTGAAGGTGAATTGACCTATAAGTGATTCAAAAACCAACTTCCGATTTCCTAAGTAATTTATATTGGGTAGGTGAGTTATCATTTATTTTTTTATTATTTGTATAATTTTATTTACTTTCAATTATGCATTTTGTTAAATGTTGCTTTTTTAAAAATTTTGTTGTAAATTTTCAAGTCTTAAAAGTTATGTTAGCTATATTTTACTTGCTATACAAAAGTGTCTAACTTATTCAAAACTGACTTTGTATAGCAGTTACTGCTATGCAACTTTCTTTTTCTAAATTAACCCCTGATCGATTTAGAGTTAGTATGAGTTTAGATTCAGTATTAGTTAGCTATTAATCATAACAAATAAAGAATTTGTTATGATTAATAGCTAACTAATACTGAAATGATGGAGATGTGAAAAAAAAAAGCAAAGTAACATAATTAAACCTATTACAAGCTTCAGAAAAAATGGATTCAAAATGTCTTCAATATCAATGATGCTGCTAGACTTTTCACATCAAGGGTCTCTCACAAGGAAGGTCTCCATAAACGCAAACTCAGAAAAATGTGAAAAAATTACAGAATATTCATCTTGTAAAGATATATAAGTTTATAAAAAAAAAAAAAAATCTTGGAGAACCTCAATATAGCATCCATAAAAAAATAATGAAAATTTTGTATTTTGGCAATTTTTTGTCGGTTGGCGACACAGTAAAATTTTAAAAAATATGCTTTTATGATAAATACACTTTAAAGAAAGTTCGTTTCTACTTTTTATACTGAACTAGTTTAAGTAAGTTCAAATTAAACATATGCCAATAATAATAGAATTTTATAACTATCATATACATTTCTGTACATATATAAAGAAATTTAACAATTGTATTATACGGTTTAGAACAAAATTTAAATGGACTGAATTTGATTCAAACTCAAAATTAGGAGTGTACTCAAATCCAAACTGCTTATTTTGTGACTCATTTTTAAATTCATTTTTGCTCTAAAATGCCTCCATGGCAGGTTCTCTTATTCAGAAACTTTATAATGTCCGTATTGGTCGACTTTTTGATGAAGGCAGAATATACTTCAAAAAATGCTATCAAAGTGGACATTTTGAATCGAATTTCCCGAAGCAATAGTGCTGGAAACAAAAAAATGATCGAATACTGTAAAAATAATTGTTCGTAAATAGATTTCTAATTAGTTGAACGAAAAATAAAAACACATGTTGCTTATAAATCTCTTCAAAAATCATGCCGCCAAGTTTCATGTTTTTACTTTTAAAAATAAGTCTGAAAATATGTCAGAAAATTTTGAGTTATTGAGCATGGAAAAATATTTGTTTGAATACTGGCTTAAGATTTGATTATGAGCATTTTCAAACATCGATATTGTTAGTGTCGGTGACAAATTAAAACATTATTGTTGCCATGGAAACAATGACTTATTCAACATCAAATGTATAATGAAAGCGTTCTTAACCACATAGTTAGTTTTAAATACACTTAAAATTTATCTAGCTGGAGAAATTGTGTAAAATTAAATAACTGTAGCAACATACAACTTGTACATATTATGTAAGTTTATAGAAATAATAATAGATTATTTCATTGTGTAAGTTTAAATTCATTAAGAACTGTGCATTTAAATAAAGGGTAAAATTAGCACAAGCCACTGGCCACAGGGTCACTAAATGAAAAAAAAAATGCCTACTAAAAAATTGTCTGTCAGCGGCCACCTTATGGCACTTTTCTACAAGAAAAGAGTAAAATGTTTTTGCATTTCATCAAAGATTCTACTTTTGCTTGTTGAAGTATGTTTATTTTAACATATTTATTTGGGCTATTTAATTTTAGATTAATACTAATTCAAACTTTTGTTAAAGTTTACTGTTTAGAACGTTTTTTTTTTTTTTTTTTTTTTAAGTAGTTTAAAGAAAGTGGCCACTAATGAAATTTCTCAGTTTTGTCCTTTACATTTAAACACTCATTTAATGAGCAGTTTCCAAATACATCAAAATCTCTTGCATTTGGTGAGGAAAAAATATAGCTTGCCAATCATTTTTTTTACAGATTTTCTACTGGTATTCAGCAGCTAAATTTCACTATTTTTTTGTAACGTATACATGAGTAGTTTCATTAGCATTTTTAAATAAAATACTCTGAGTATGCGTTTTAAGGAGACCTTCTTTGTCAGACCAGGGCATTTCCAAAATTTTAGTTTTCCTTTCACAGAAATGGGCTACTTTTTAGTAATCAGAAAATTTCTACATATTGATGCAAAATATGCTGCCCTTGTAACTAGATTAGATTTGCAAATTTTTATTCCTTTAATGAAAAAAAAATTATATGCATCTAAAAATACCCACTGCAAGTTCTTTTATGCATCTTTCCATAATCTTTTGTCAAAAGCTGCCTTATAGTGCATCATTAAAAAGGATGACATTCAGCTTATACAGGTTGTGTTTTAAAAAATGTTACTTGTAATTTATTTGCTAATAATTGGCATGTTCTTTTCCTTTCAGGTAACTTGAAATAATGGATGAAACCAGACTAAGCTTTGAGTGAAAGAAATTTATCCTAAAATGCTACTGGAAGTTCGAAAACATAGCTGAAGTGCAGAGAGAATTTAAAATTAGATACTCTAAGCTACTTACAACCATATAATTAGAAATAAGTTTAAACAAATTGAACTGTTCAAAATGTTCACAAGTCAGAGGTCAATTCACATCCAGGTAAAAGTTGGGGCTCATTTAGGAGCCCTTCACAAATTCCATTCAGAAAAAGAGCCCCCTCCTCCTCACAAAATTCTTTTTAATAAAAAAGGCCAATCATAAAATTCCTCTTAATAAAAGAGGCCCCTTCACAAAATTCCATTCAATAAAAACAAACTTTTCATTCCTTATTTTTATTTTGTTAAGATTCAAAATGTGCAATTTGCAAACTAAACAAGTTCACCAGAAAAGAAAACTTTAGTGGAAGCACTTAAAGAAGTTTTCACAGTATAGGATCATTTATTGAGAATGGTTGGAGCCAGGTGTATTCTGGATAACTGGATTGGGCATTAAAACAACATCCATTTGATCAGATTTGTCGAATACATGTGGCTGTGGTAATGTTTCTGATTTCAAATTAAATTACTCAGATTAAGAATCAGATTGAATCAAGATAAAAGATTAATCAGAATTTGAAAATGGGTAATTTATCAGAATCCCTTGTGAACAACAATTCTGCATAAAATCTGCAAAATAAAAAACTGCATCAACCCCTATAAGTAATGCTCGGGAAGACCAGGGTTATCATTAAACTCTGCAAATGAAAAGAGGTTGGTCTTATTTAGAAGCAGCTGGTGAAGTAGGATTTTCAAAGTCAGATGTCGATAGGATTTTAAAGCATCTATGTTGGAGACATTCCAAGATTAGTAAATGCTCTCAATGAAGATGATCCGGACCATTAACTATATATATATTTAAAATGTAAAACAGATCTGTTAAGGCCCATTTTAGCTGATCTGAACATGCACAATGAGCACTTTAAGGTGTTTTTCTGCTGCTAAACAAAGTGGGAAACCAGGTTTTAACTGATTCCATTTCAGAAGAACGTCGAGTGCAAATGAGATGGTCGAGTGGTCTAAGACACCAGAAAGGAGAATTCTGGTTCTCTAAAGGGAGTTTGGGTTCAAACTTCAATCCTGGCATAAGATGTATCTTAGATATTATTAGTGTCCTGATAACTCAGTTCAATAATGTAAATTGTATTTTATTTAAGGCAGAAAAATCATAGAATTTGTTTCTTTCTTCATTATTGTTAAAGAAAATTTACAATCCCAAATATTTTTTTAATTAATGATTTTCATTTAAAATTTTAAATTAAAAGCTTTGACACGTAATTATCGATTAAATAAATTGAAATGATCTACAATTTTTGGTATATATATATATATACATTTTTTTTTACAATTGATTGATCAAGCATATATACAAATAAAAATAAAAATTATTTCTTGTAAAAAAAAAAAGAAACAGAAAGAAGGAAAAATATTTATATTAAAAAAACTGTGGTGACATCTATTAGTATTACAATGCAGTCAAATTTTTATATTTGAGGAAACTAATAAAATTTTAATTTCAAAAGTTTCTTTATTTGCAAAAATTTTTAAGAAAAAAAAAACTTGCAGTTGCTTTTTTTTGGAACTGAAAACTGAATTTCTCTGGAAAATATTCTGCCATTTGTATCCACGTACAGAGAGTTAATATGCAGCCAGTCCTCAGTTCCATTATAAAAGGAGTGTTTTTTATTTGCTTTAACCATTGCTAACAAATATTCTGTAAAACATTCTGACATTTTAATGATATTATGCACTTTTTTTTTTTTGAATCTTTAAACTGGCTACCGTCAAGATTTGACGGGTACTAAGGGTTAATTTGCACCGGAGACCAGCTCCGGTACTTCTCTATTTTTAGTAAAAATTTAAATATTGGCCAGAATTCACCGGAGCCCAGTGCATATAACACTTCTGAAAAACGAATCCTAAATTATCCTTTCCTTTCCCTCCCATCTCCAATCTTTTGCCTTTGTTTGTATCAAAACACTATAAGTGACGTAATGTGTCGCTCACGTAAGAGATGGAGATGAAACAGCCTCGATTTTTATATCAGTCTTTGGGTTTGGGCAGGAACAAGCTCAATCTGCCTTAAATTCAAAATTTTATTTATTTTCATTTCATATCATTTTAATGCTTTGACAAGAATAAAAAATAAGCAGAAATAGTCTTTTTCTGTTCTGCATAGCTCCGAACTATTCATTTTGGTTGTGTTAACACTATTTCCGAATCATAATCCTGAGCTTATTTAATCACAGAATTCTGCGATTAATTAACATAAAAAATTTAATAAAAAAAACAATGCTTTAAATTTTAAAAATAATGTATGTAATATAAATATGCAGATTGGAGTGATGGCGGAGGGGTACGCTACGGGTGTTGGTACTGCAGAATATTAAAGCTCCGGTACATTTTTTGTTAGAAATTAAGCCCTGCGGGTACCATCTAGTAGTTGTTTAAATTGTGTGTACATTTATTTAGAAACATGATGAATTACATGCCTTCATCAATCTAATGAGTTTTGCCTCAACTATATAAAAAAATAAAAATAGGCCCACAGAACAATAATAATATATAATAACCAGTGAATTTTCATCCTGCTTTTCTAAGTGTAAACCGACAGAGTGAAAAATGTCCCAGGCCAGGAATCAAATCTCGGCTCTCAGAATAGTGTTCTAAGGCTCTACCACTGAGCTACAAGGAACGATATCCCAACTCGGCATGTCTCACTCTTAATATATGTCGGACAGGCTGGAACTGCAGTACAGTGAGAGATGCCGAGTTAGGATATCATTCCTTGTAGCTCAGTGGTAGAGCCTCACAGCACTATTCTGAGGGCCTGGGTTCGATTCCTGGCTTCTTGGGATGTTTTTCACTCTGTCGATTTACACTTAGAAAAGCAGGATAAAAATTTATTAGTTATTTTTCAATTATTACAGGCGTAATTCACTGCTGAAAATGAATTAAAATTAATAATAGTATATTTTAAGTTTTGAAAATAAAAAATAATTTAAATTAAAAAATTATAATCTTTTATAATAAATACAACTTACATCACCCACATTCCCCTGTTCCTTTTCAAACAATGAATAATTGCCACTGTTCTCCATATTTTCAATTATAGGAGAAAAAAGGACACTTATCTCTCCCTGTTGCTGGTGATTATGATTATTTTCTTGCACATCGTTGGGTTCAGATGTTTGAACAGAAGGATTTATGTCTTTTTTAGAAACTGACATGTTAGGTTGTCGAGCTCTCAGCAAATAATCTGAATATTCAATATCATTTTCTTCCTCGGCAATCCACAAGGATTCTGAAATATAAATTGTTCATGATTAACAAGATGCTGATAATTACTTTAAAATATTGAAAATATTTTGCATATAAAGTCTATAAGGCATTTGCATATATTACTTATTTATTTTTACCATGGCTTTAACCATTTGCAGACAGTGATATATTATTTATAGCAACTAATCTTTAACTGTCAAAAACTGTTCTAGATTTCTTTTTTTTTTTTTTTTAAATAAAGGTTTTTTTTTTTATAATGTTTGTTAAAAAATATTTATTTACATAGGAACTTTCTTAAGAGGCTACTTCACTCAGGTGAAAACACCCGCTCACTAATGTTAATCCTACTGGGGAAATAATTTACGATATCTCGGTCACATTTCAATTTTTTAAAGGATTTTTTTTGCATTGGATAGCTGAGGTCAATTCTCTATGCACGCTCTTTTGTACTTTTCAATTTTTGTTGCAGTTTTTTTTGTTGAGGATACTTTCACTTTCGAAACCGGTTCTGAAAGTGAAAGTATCTTAATAAAAAAACTTGTAATCAAAATCGAAAAAGTACAAAGGAGCATGCATAGAGATTGACCTCAGCTATCCAATGCAAAAAAAATCATTTAAAAATATTGATTGAAATAAGAACGAGATATATCGTAAATTATTTCCCCGTAGGATTAACATTAGTGAGCGGGTGTTTTCACTTGAGTGAAGTAGCCTCTTAATATGAGCACGGCTAAAATGAGAACACAGTTAAAATGGGAAATTTGCATTCCAATTATATAACTGTATAAGGATTTCCATGCTTTTTATGGTCTACAAAATCAGGATCACAATTAATACGAGCAAAACATCGATTCATTTCAGCACATTTTTTGACAAAAAGTACGGTAGAATTAGGAAAGAAATCCATTTCTTATCAAGCACCGTTCTCATTCAGTGAAAATATTTTTACAACCTCCAAGGAGACCTTCCCCCCCCCCCCCCTACAAGAAAATGCAAATGAATATCCTGAGGTTTTGAAAGAATGAAAGGAGAGATAAGTATGTTTCAAATACAGTTCCTTTGTAAGATTTACAAATGAGTCATGGAAAGGAAGGAACATAGAAGAAAGCCTTTATTTGATTCTTACTTTAAATCTATACTCTGGGCCAGATTAATCAGCCTTTTTGTGTCTCTTATTGCACTGTTAAAATGGAAAGGATATGTGAAATCAATAGCTTGAAAAGTGCAGTGACTATTGCAACATTAGCCAACTTTTTCCAGGAAAAAGGGAACTTATCAGAATTAAATCTAATAAAGTCAAATTAAATTGCTTTCAATATGCAAAAAAACAAAACTTTATTCTGTTAATTCCCCATGTTTTTTTTAAATTTATATACTGTTCTAGAAAATTATTTTCCCACTAAAACTAGGAGAGACGTATTTCTTCAATATTAATTCTCTGATAAAAATGAGTATGCAGCTAAAATTGAACATGCATTGGGTAAAAAAGACCATGTGTTACGAAATGTTTTCTTGCGCATTCTTCATTTAAAACAGACTGACAGAGTGCAGAGAAGAGGGATTTTTTCGTCGAAGTGATGTTAAAATAAAATGTTGCTGGCATTCTAGTATGTTTTAACATAGAGAATTACTGAGAGAGAGATTTTGGTCGTCCAAGGAGTGTTAAAATAAACTGTTGCTGGCCTTTGAATTGGTATCTAATAAAACTGATGTTCTATGGAGAGTTATTAATATTATTGTTATGTAAAGAGAGCATTTTCCCGGAATCTAAAGAGGACTGCATTTAAATAAAATGAATTTGAAATGTCATCGTGTTTTTCTTTTCTGCAATCTATATTTTTACTCGGCTGCTGATGAGTAAACTTCAAGTGCAATTAATTTGAAGATACTTGTCATCTTTTTACCTTGACTGTCGCAGAATTGAACACATACACACACACACACACACACACACACACACACACACACACACACACACATATATATATATATATATATATATATCACAAAAAAATCAAAAATTAATAAACGATTTTCGAATGAACTTTGTAGAAAAAAAGACAAAATTACTATCTTGGACATAAAGATTGAATTTGATTACTTTTATGAGTGTCTGAAAATCTCCAGAGAACTTGGAAAATTGGAGAAATATGCAAATTTTTCCATTCAATAAAAAAATAACAAAAACTCCAAAATCTGAAACTCAGGTGCGTTTACACTTATTGTTCATCTGGGACCAAATTTGCAGACCTCTGTGTGCGATAAGATTCCTTAGCCATTGCTGACAGATACACAAACATTTTTCTTTTATTATCATATAGATTAATAATACAGAAGGATATAATTTTAAACACAACATACAAAAATTAGAGCAGGAATATAATAATTAACAAATTTCAAATGAAAAAAATTTCATAATACACTTTTTTTTTTTTTTTAAATTAATGACATTTCTTAAATTCCTTTTCAATAGATCATAATTTTTAAGTGTTATCAGTTAATGCTAAAATTATGAAATGACTTAAGAATACCTTGCCAGATGTCATCTTGATTCATTGGAGTAATTTTGTGAGTAATTGAAAGATGGTGCTCAAAAAGTACAGCATCATATTCAATTTCTTTGATGAATCTTCTTAAACCTGAAATACATTAATAAAACAAGCATTAATTTTATTAGATTACTTTAAATATTATAAAAATTTTCACTCAATACTTAGACAACACAATCTGTGAGCATGCACTACATTTGCTACTAACATATTAAAAATTACACTGATGGGAAAAATTAAAAGAACAACTATAAAAAGCTATACACTAGATTAATTTTGACACAATTAATAAAATTGATAAAGAAATCGTATGAGATGTAATTTTCCCAACTGGGCGAAAAAGTACGAGACAGGATTCGAACAAGGGATCTCTTGGCTGAAGCTGCCAATGCTCTACCAACTGAGCAATGCTGGGCGAATCTAGAGAACCTAATTCATCCAGTTAACATAATTGATCATAGCATCTGGTCTGGTACCTGAATCAGCTCAACAGAATAAATCACAGGTAATGGGACTTCCAGTAAACACTGAAAATGTGACTATTTTGATTAATTCTGACACAATTAGATCCGTCATATTCATCCGAGATTGCTGCATTACTTTATTGAAGTATAATTCAGCCTTTGAAGTGTGGGTGGGCCAGTTTCAAAATTCGCTTACATATGCTATCCCAGAGGAAAAAAGAAGAAGAAAATTCAAACATACATTAATATTTAATGTTTAATTTCAGCTATGCATTACATAAACAAGACTATATTAAATACTTTTAGCATTAAAATTTTTAAAAAGCAATAAAAAATGTTGAGATATAAATGGATTAGTGTTAAATCCATTACCAAATGTCAAGTCAGTTACCATACAAAATTACTGAAATAGTTTAAAAAATCAACTTACTTTGAAGTGTCTTATGTCCCTAAATTTCAGAACATGATACTTAACAATAGTTAAATTAAATTGAAATGAGAGATATTTATAACCACAAATTTTGACCACATAGAAATTTATACAAAACTTTTTGTAATAATAACAATATATATTTATGTAAATTATTGAATTTTAAGAAAATTATATCTCTATTTCTTAGTTTTGAAAATGGCCCGGGCCGTAGCGACTCTTAGCTAAAAAATACCCATTCTTCTATGCAAATTCAGTGCTATTTTAGCATCCTTAAAGCTAAACATACCTATTCTTCTCTAAAGTCTTTATATAAGGTTTTTTAAAATACCAGAAACATACAAATTATGACACATCAACATTCAAAATAAGTAAATAAACTAAATTTCCAGAATTAGTTCCATTTAGAACTGTATGTTCACAAACTTATTTTATAATAAACTTTTTTTGCAGATGATATTACAGGAAACATTTTGTTTCTTATAATTATACTGAAAAGTAAGTAAGTTTACTATCTTTGGCCCCCAATTTTTTTTTTATTTGCTTTTTTCTCTAAACTGATTGGATTGTGCCAAAGTGTTCTTTTTTACCCTCCTTGATTCTTCATATATCACTTAGTACTTTAAAATAAAATCCAGGTTTTTTTTTAAAATCCAGGTTTGTTAGTTTTAGGGGTAGTTTTGAGATAAGTAAAGTCTTAATATTGAAATGAAACATTCTCTTTCAGATATGTGCCACAGAACAGACTACCCTCAGATTGAGAGGCAGAGGGTTTTTATATAGCAATCAAATATTACAGGAACTCTCGGTAGCAAACTAATGACTGTTCTGGAAACTTCTAAAACATGAAAGGGAAAATAATGAATGAATAAACAACTTTTGGAATGTTACTCACATTTTTTTTTTTTTAAATACAATGGTATCAGTTGGATTAAACATGCAAAGCTAAAGACATTACCTCTGAGAGTCTTGCTAACATTGTGGCAACATAAAAAAAAAAAAAAAGAGTTTTTACCCTCAGTCAGAATTTAAATTTTCATTAAATTATTTTAAAGCACCAAGTAAGATATTTGTTGTTTTCTAAACTGTCAAATATAAAAAAAAAATAGATGAAATTGCAAAACATTCATAAACAGAAAAACAAAATAAAGAATTTAAAAAAGGAAAAGAAAATATTTAACAATTTGGTACTTCTTCCTTATCCCGTCGACCAATTTTCATAAAAAGAAAACTATCACCAAGCTGTAACGCCAAATAAACAAATGGAAGAATGTTGGCAATGGAATATCAAAATAAATAATTAAATAAAATACAGGAAATTCGGAAAAGCTCCACTCACCAAAGTGTCAACTATCAGTAAGTTTAAACAAAAAAAAAAATTACACTATATTAATTTAAACTTACTGATATAGTTGACACTTTGGTGAGTGGAGCTTTTCTTAATTTCTTGTATTTTATTTAATTACTTATTTATTTTGATATTCAAATGCCAACATTCTTCCGTTTGTTTATTTGGCGTTACAGTTTGGCGATAGTTTTCTTTTTATGAAAATTAGTCGACAGGATAATGGATAAGTACAGGGGTCTGTCCAGACTTTTTTCCCAGGGTCCTGTTTTTGTGAAATTGTGAACAGCTTTTCATATTTGTAAAAAATCTAGTCATAATTTTGTGAATTTGAAAGGATCGTTATATTCAGGTTCTTGTTTATACATTTTTAAGAAGATATATGGATGTAAAATACATATATTTTCTTTATATGTGTAAAAGTGACAGGTCAGATTTTACTTTTAAATGATTAATTTGTGAAATGTTCAGTTTAAAGATGAAAAAATTTTGTGTAAAACCTATTTTTAAGATAAAGAATTTTGTGAAGGGTCCTGTTTTAGAAAAAATAGTTTTGTGAAGGGTTCTGTTTTAGGGAAAATAGTTTTGTGAAGGGTCCTGTTTTGAAATTAAAAAAATTGTGAAGGGTCCTTTAAAGGAACCAATTTTTTCCTGAACAGATCCCTGAAGTATAACAATAACACAAATCCTATTTCATTTACTGTACAAATTTATAATTATACATTTTTGCATCTACAAAATAAACCTGAAAAAAAAATATTTTGTTTGAAGAGAACTTACCAATAGTATGAGTTCTACAAACTGACATGAATACAAAGGCCACTAAACAATTCCATATTAAGGCAAAAACTGAAACTGCAATACTCGATATACTCATAATTTGGCAAACAATATGTTCTAGTTCAATTTTATCACAGTGGGACCTGTTAAACCAGTCTAAACTTTCCATAACATTAGCTGATGTGAAGGAGAATCCCAAAATAAAAACTAATATCGCTCCATTAATTTTAAACACAGATCTTGAGTGCATTCGGACATCTTTTAAAAATCGCTGGTGTAAAAACAGCCGACTGCTTAAGTCTTTGCAATAAAATCCGAAGCCACACCAAAAATAGACCAATAAAATACTAACAGATCCTCCAGGTATGTCTCTAGGAGTCTCAGGAGAAATAATATCATACACCACATACCAAGTGTATGAAATAGCATACGTTATAACAGCAGCAAATGTCAGTGCATGCAGCATTGTTCCTAAAATTGGTTTAGAACCTGGCTTCAAGGGAATGCCGTTAGAGCTTGCAATAATATACCATGCCCACAGCGGGAGATGCCTTGACTGTCTTATTTTGTTGTCAGTGTTCTTTTGTTTAGTCGGAGTAGATTCGATAAATGTTTGAACTTTATGATCCACAGAATCTGCTTCGTAAAACCGAGAAGTCATAGAGACAGATCTCTTTTTTTTCCTAAATGAAAAAATAACAAAGATTCAATTTTCAAAAAATAACATTTGATGTTTCAATAGAAAAAGTTTAAAATAAAAGTAAATTATATCAGAATGAATAGAGGAAAGTATATTCAACTAGGTAAATTATATCTAATGGTTGGAGTTAGTATCATGGTTGAGATTTTTTTCCAACAGAGAGAAAAAAATATGCCGGGACCAGGACTCGAACCTGGGTACTTTGGTTTGTCGTACCAACGCTCTCCCTACTGAGCTATCCCGACGATATCCTGGCTGGCATATTTCACTCTTATCTGTTGGACAAGGCTACGAACATTATGCTGCTAATTAGTGCTGCTGTTCGCAGCCTTGTCCAACAGATAAGAGTGAAATATGCCGGCCAGGATATCGTCAGGATAGCTCAGTAGGGAGAGCGTTGGTACAACAAACCAAAGTACCCAGGTTCTTGTCCTGGTCCCGGCATATTTTTTTTTCTCTCTGTTGGAAAAAATCTCAACTATGATACTTCAACCATTAGAGTAAATTATACATTGAGTTGTCCTCTAAAAAAAACCCTTTTTTGAAATTTTCTCTATATAAAGTCTAATAAAGAATTTTAAAAACTTAAACATGACTAAATTTGTACAGCTTGTTCTGACCAAGATTAATGTTGAGCATTTTTCATTTGATCACTTTATTACAAAATGACAGCCAACTAAGCGAGAATTTAAAAAAACTCTTCCAAAAAATAATTATGTTACCTGAAAAACACCCACACCTGACATAATCAGTGGAAAATGAAGCATTTTATTACATATTAATGGTTTAACATAAAAAAAAAAAAAAATATGTAGATCCTTCTAAATTTCTATTATAACAAGAAAATCTGTAAAAATGAATGCCAGATTTCTGCAATTGTTTGTTTAATTTTTTTTTTTTTAAATAAATAAGCACTCCTTAGGTATTTTTAACTATTTTTATTATTCTAATTGGTGCATAAAAACAGAACAAAACAAAAAAAATGACTTTAGTCAAATATTTGATGTAGTACTTGAGTAGGTTTTTTTCGGGAAACATTCCAATGTGGGTTCTTTTTAGAGGACAGCACAATAATCATCAGATAAAAATGAAATTTTCTCCCTAACTAGTAAGAACGAAAATATAAACATAACAGTTTATTAAATGTTTTTAAAGTTGTTTAGTATTTTAACATCTAACCTCTTCTATTTAAAAAATAAAAAAAAATACCATAGTTTTAAATGAATGTGTCGCGAATTGAATGATGTATATTTTTAAAATACTATGATCATAAATTATAACCCAGCACACATTTGAAAATTATTCAAATTATTTCATGATAATTCAAAGAACACATTATCATTTATGATCCACAGAATCAGCTTCATAAAGCCGAGAAGTCATAGAGACAGATCTTTTTTCATTTTCTCTAAATGAAAAGTAACATATTTAATTTTCAAAAAAATTACCATAGTTTTAAATGAATGTATCTTATTTTTTAAATACTATGATTAGGGGAGACCGGTACACAGTGGACCACCCCCTAATATTTTATTTATTTAAAAAATTTTTTAAGCTTCTCTTCTATCCTAATAGATTACAGTACTGCAATGATTATTTATAGCCTTCAAAAAATATGTTTAGCTCAGATTGAACTATTTTATCCTGCTTTGTTGTTTTGAGCTTCTAAAAGTAAAATTTTTCATCATCATATTTTTATTTTTTTAGTAATTAAAGGTTGTAGATAAATAAAATAAAACAGCTTTTTTGCAAAGCTAAGATACTTGTTTTTATTTTACTTTAAAGTTCATATGTTTAAAAGAAAGCTATAAACAATATTAATATGATTATTTATTGAACTTCAACATGGGGTACAGTGGACCACCCACTCCTGGGGCACAGTGGTCCACAATCCACTCTGCTCCTCTAATGCAGAATGTTCAAAATATTTAATAATTGCTGTTTTCTATAAAGAAAGATTATTTTACAGTTAAATCTATTTTAAAACAAAGTAAACAAATAAAAATAACAATTTATTTAACATAGTAAGAAATATTTTGTTTTGTATTTACTGCCTTTGATAAATATAACTGTAGTCTAATTGTTGATGATTCTATTCAAGTAAGATTCATGAGACGCAAATTGAATGGAAATCGGTTTATTTCTCCCGAAACTGTAGATATTTTCATACAGATCGGTCAGTCTGTTACAGAGAAAAAAAATGTTAACTGAAAAAGTGGTCCACTGTGTACCGGTCTCCCCTATAAATTGATTGGGTTGGGGCAAGAGAGTGCCAAGCCACATTTTTGAACTTCTGAGATATTTCAGTTTGAAAATTTGATCAAATACTCAAATCAAGATTTATAACCTAAAGTTTTTTCACCAATGTCTTAGTAACATCTGAGATATTCTGAGTAACAATATGACATTACCAGGGCTTTACAAATTTGATAAAATCGGATAGCCAGAAAAAAAAATATTTACCATCCCCTCCTTCCTCGTCATTAATTTTCAAAAAGCACAAAAGTTTTTATGAATTAATTGAGGAAAAATAATAACTGGCATTGTTTAGAATTATTAGTTACATAGTTTAGAAAGATAATATAAACTAAGTTTTCTAATGAAACTTATCAAAATCATTATCTTTCAAAAAATAAATAAATAAACAAATACTGTAAAGAGTGAATTAACCGGCATGTTCGAAAAACACTGATTGCCGAATGCTTCAAAATTTATATCTGCTGAGGAGCGCATCGACAAAATAGTGAAGCAGGAAAACAAGTTTTCGCCTATTTTGCTGTCGAAGTCTCAAATAATTCTGATTTGATTCATTTTAAAATTTACATTTGATTATTACTTATTTTTGCCAAATTAAAAACAAAAGTTAAAAATATTTTTTGTGTGAATATAGTTTCAAAGTTTATTTTTTAATATTGGGAAAGGGGGGGGGGAGGCATTTGTGCTCATTTCAAGAAAGCTTAGGTCAACTTTTGTGCAAAAAAGAAACAACAACAAAAACCCTATTAGATTAAATAACTTGGTCGGCAGATACAAATATTTGGTCGCCAGTGGCGACCATATTTGTCAAGCCCTGGATATTACTATTATGTTTTTTGTAAATTAGCTATCTTCATTGGGGAGCATAAACATCTGGGGCAAAAACGAAACCTGTCACATAGGCTTCTACCAAGTGACATTAGAGACACAAATTATATGTTGGATATTATAATTTACAACATTAAGCAACAGATTACAGTGTTAGGTTTATTTCACCAAAAATGTGACGTGTTGCGGCAAAAAAACACTTTCTTACCCCGGCCCCCTCAATTATAACCCAGCACACATTTGAAAATTATTCAAATTATTTCATGAAAATTCAAAGAACACATTATCATTTACAAATGATAAAGCAAATTAAAATAAAACCAACATATGTAAACAAAGTGCTAATTTCTTTCTTGAAAAGTTTAACCATCTACACTAATATCTACCACCAATTACCATATTTTAGCAAGTGTAGTTTGGCACAACACTGTGATTTTGGGAGCAAACCCTGTTGTAATAACTCTGAAATTCACTTTAAATTGCATTGTCGGCAACATCACTCATATTCGACAAAAAAACTTTGGCAAATGGGCCTGATTATCAACAATTAACTCTTGACTATATCATAAAATAATTCCTCATTAACTAGAATTGTATAATATAGACGCATGCGTGCACAAACGAAAATTTTCTGCAAAATTCAGAACTTTGCAAAAAAAAAAAACGGAAATTTTTTTTTATATACCAAAAAATATTCCCCAATTTTATGTAAGATTTATTTACTGTTTTCACACAATTCAAAGTTTAAAGATGCAAAACTTTGTTGTTTGTTGTGACATTACAGATACTTGTGAAAATATTAAGGATTGGGCTGCTTCTAAATACATTCACAAAATATTTGATAAGAAGTCAGCTCTTACTATCATGTATTTTTAGCTTTTTTTTTTTAACCAAAATAATTATTTTTAATTAATATTAATTAATTTAAACAGTAATTATTTTAAACTATTGTTTTTAATTCATATTGTCAAAATAATATAACACGTAATTTTATTAAACATTAAATTAATTTGCAGAAAGTTTTTGGTTTTATACAAGTCTGTCATTAACATACAATTTAAAATGAAAGTCTGGAAAATTTTAGTATAAAATACATAGTACAGTACCACTCAAATTAATTGGAGCACTCAATGAAAAACAGCAAATTTCTCTTAATACACAATTTATTATAAAGAGTACTAAATAAGAGTAGTAATAAATAGTATGGACCAATACAATAAGCATAGAAATGAAATAATCAACATGTCATTAAAAATATCGAAGCTGAAATAAAGTACGGTGAGAAAGGGTTAAATAATTTCGTAATATTGTTTGAATCAATTCAATAGTTTCATTCAACATTATTAAATCAAACAGAAAATTAAAATGTTAACTCACGGTGAGGATGTAGCCATCTCTATGGGTGTTGTTTCAGCTCCTGTGTCATCCTTTTTTTCGACAGACTGCACAAAAAGAAAATATATTTAAATGACTAATAATTTAAATTAATCATATATTTCTATTTTAGAAATATATTCCGTTGAAAATGAATTAAATATTCACAATTCATACACATTAAAAATATACATATATAAATGGATAGTCTTAATTTTTCTCTACTTTTATTTACTTTTAAAAAGTTGTGAGCAAATAGGGGCAAAAAACATAGTCACTTTCTTTAAAACTATCAAGACAAATTTTAAAGAGAGTTTACGTTCGATAAGAACTTATCAGTAATAAAGAAGCTAGATAGCATTGCCACTACCACCCAAATCAATGAATAAAAAATATAATAAAAATAAAAAAATAAACTGATACCATTGTTCCGTATTTCCATTCGCCAGATGAGAAATGTGGGATGCTGACAACATAAAAGAACAGATCGATTACCATACACAATCCCAAGTAAACAGTCGATTTAAAAGTTCGATAGTAATCGACTTCTTAGGTTTAATCGTATTTGAGCGATTTCTGTAAGCGAAAACTCCGAAAACTGGTTAAGAAAATAGTTTATATTTCATCTGATAGAGGACGCTATTCTCGAGGAAAACAAACATCGAAATTACATTACTCAAGAGTTCGTTTTAGCATTGTGTGACGCTTTAATTAGCATCTAGCATTAGCTATGTTGTTGCAACCCTTCCAGAAATCTTTGAGCCAGTCCCTCCGTACACTGCCTTCGAAAGCAGTGTACGGCACTTCGCCGATGCACTTTGCAAACCCTCACTCTTTTTGCCCAGGACTTAATTTGCGCCGGATCCCATTTTAATAAATATTTAAATAGTCGCCAGAATTCACCGTAGCTCATAAATATTGCGCTCCGAAGTCCAGTGCAATAATGTTTCCGAAAAACGACTCCTAAATTACTCTTTCCTTACCCTCCCTTCTCCAATCTTTTTCTTTCTTTTGTATCAAAACATTTATAAGTGACATAATGTATCACTCACGTAAGAGATGGAGATGAAACAGACTCGATTTTTATATAAGTCTTCGGGTTTGGGCAGGATCGAGCTCAATCTGTCATAAACTCAAAATTTTATTTATTTCCATTTCAAATCATTTTAATGCTATTTTAATCAGAATAAAGAGTAAACAAAAATAGTCGTTTTCTATTCTGTATAGCTGCGAACTATTCGTTTTTTGTGTTAACACTCTTTCCGAATCATAATCCTGTGCTTATTTAATCGCAGAATTCTGCGATTTATTAAGATTAGGCAAAGGTTTCTATTTGGAAGTAGTAATAACTAAAAAGTCGAATAGTTGATAGCTAAGTATAGGCGGATAGATGTATTTAACATTTTTATTTTGCTAAATAAAAAAACAATGCTTTAAATTTTGAAAATAGTGTATGAAATATAAATATGCAGATTGGATTGAAAGCGGAGGGGGGATAGGTACGCTACGGGTGTTAGTACTTAATGCCTAAGGGAGGCCACTCGGCATGGCGAACCATGCCGTTGAGCGTTACGGCCTCCCCCGGATGATTCCCCAGCACTCAGGGATTTGGTGGGTGACTCCAGTGGTCGTCGGGTAGAGAGAGCGGACGCAAGGGCCTCCAACGCAACACACAGTCGTTCCTCCAAGAAGAGCACCCTCTGCAGAATATTAGGATTCCGGTACTTTTTTTCTTAGAAATTAAGCCCTGCTTCTGCACATAGTGTTTGTTATTTGTTTATTATAATAAACAAATAACAAACACTATGTGCTTTTTATTCTGCAGACTCTGATGAATAACAATCGACTGCCTGTTGGCAGACCCCCAGCGCATATCGTATGCCCTAGCAGAACTGCTCAATGCAAATCCATTTCTGCAGTAGTGGTTGTCTTCCTTACTTCCCGCTCTAGCTCTAGACATAGTTGTCTCCCCACTCATACAAAATTAAACCAAATTATAATCACTATTCCATTTTCATTCGATCCGCCCTAATATACGCTTGCTTGTTTATAGATGGACCGCAAGCACGGGCGCCATTTTGGGGGGGCTGGGGCCGGACAACCGCCCCCCCCCCAAGAAATTTTAAATTTCTGAAAATTTATCAGTTATCACAGGTTAGACAAAAAAATCAAAATAAGATCAAAAGCTAAAATAACGTTAGATTTCACAGATTTGATTGCAATAAAAAAAACTAGTCTGATGTACAAATACCAAAACTTTCTTCTATCTCATTCTCATACAGATTTTACATACACCAAAAACTAATCAGCACCAATTTATATTAAGGTCTAACTGAATCTAAAGTTTTATTAAATTATGTGCGTTAGTTCTGGAGATATAGCTGTAGCTATATTTTTTTTTGCTATTAAGTTTTTTAGCTATTAAATTTTGCACGTCGTCAAAATCGTGCAAAATTTGCAGCAGCGCCACCTGTTGGGTGATTTACACCAAAAACTAATCACCACCCATTTATATCAATATCTAAAACTGAATACAAAGTTTTATCAAATTCCGTGCATTAGTTCTTTAGATACAGCGCCCACAAAATTTTTGTCACATACAGACACTGAGACACACAGACTCGCAGACCGATATTTTCTAAAATTAGTCCAATTGTGTTCAGGATCTTCTAAAACGTATAGATCCGTCGAAAACCGGAAGTGGTAAATTTCCATAAATCCAATACCTTTTTCTTATAACGATAGAAGAATGTAATAAACACTTTAAACATTGAAATGTTTTCTAAACCCTTGCTATTGCAACATTCTATAAGTGAGACATTTATCATTAAATAGTTGTAACTTAAACCCATCAATGGTACGCCTATTCGAAGTGGTACATGGTTAAGAAACACTAGCAGCACTGAATCAGAGTTTATAGTGAGGTTTTACCATAAAACCTGACTATAATACTTTAACTTTTTTACTTATTGTGACATTTATTATTGCATTATTATTATTGCTTTCATAATTAGTATACTGCTGGTTTGTACATTCATGTATACACACACATGTATGTTTTCAGTTCCGTTATCTGTTTCAAATAAAAATCTGGGCACCCCCCCCCCCCTCGTAATAAGCTGTTTACGCCTATGTTAGGCACAAAAATTTGAGATATAAAGAAGTAAATTGTAGGAAATTCCCTATCCAGTGTAATTTTGATTTAAAATAAATCAATCAAAAGCAAGCTACTTTGGATGGAACATGGAATCTGAAAGTTTATATCAACACTGAAAAATAACAGTATAAAAATATTTCACTCAGACCAGTAAAATTTAACAATAATAATTTATGTCAAATAAGTGCCTCAAATTTGGAATGTTTTGTTCCCTACCGATTGTTAAATGATGGGTGAACGCCACTTGTGGCAGCTCCTCCTACCTTTAAATTTATAGAAAATGGATGTCACTGGAACTGGATATTTATGAAAATATTACATTCGTCCGCATATCTGTCACTCGTCGTATTTGCTAACTTTCTAAGGCGAAATATTTGTAATTTCTTTGCAAGTATTCATCGAATATGGCGTAGATAATATCCCTTTTTACAAAAACAACAAAAGAGAAAAAAACAGATTTTCTACAAGTAAGTCACTAATATTGAGGTACCTTTTTGCAGACCGAAACATTTCAAACTTATCTGTTCAAGTTATAGGAACGTTTTACTTAGTTTGATTGAAACACCATTAGAACCTCTAGGCGTGGTCTGGAATGGATGGGCGCTCTTAAACGCCATGTTTACTTACTTTTGTAAAGACCGTCACTTGAAATCATCCACCTTTTGTAGAATTGACCAAGTATTTTCAATTTCAACCGTGCACATGACCATGACTTCCAAACGGATATCCAAATCTGTGAAAATATAACTGTCAAAAAGGAAAGGATCGGCCCGAACGAAAGCACTAGCGTCTCTTTTGAAGAGCGCTTTTACTGCGCACAAAAAAGGGCACAGAGAATTTTTTGTAAAATAAATTTTTCATGATAGTCTAGGGATATAAGAATGGTTTTAGTTCGCGCCAGACTTAAATTATGAGATGAAAAAAATGATTAAAAAATATTTATATTTTTTTATTTGCTTCTAAACACAAACAACATTGACCATCACAGCCAATAAAAGTGTACATTTATTTTAAGAAATTGTATTTTAAAAATAATAAATTCTTCAAAACTTATTTATCACCTTTCTCTTCATTGTATATTATACATAATGAGTATCGATTACAAGATATATATAGATTTAGATAAACATATTTATAAATTTTATACCGAACAATATAAATGTACTAAACATTTTTCGAAATTTGAGAAAAGTAGAGCTAAAGTTTCTAAAAATTTTTAATCTAATTTACATAAAATAAAAATCATTTATTCAAATATAACTACTCCACTTCAAACTGAAATAAGTCTACACGAAATTCTACTCAGTTACAGCAAATCTCATCACAAAGTAGTAAATCGCGTAGTTTAAGCATGCTGCATCAAAAAAAAATATATTCAAACTTCTATTACTTGGTAAGATTTAAAAAAAAATTTATTGAACATTTTTCAAGTACACCTGAGATAATTGCACGGCTCACCAATATGAAGGTGTACTCTCATTCATAAGTTCAACTAGTGCCTGATTTACGGCCTGTCATTCGGGGCCCTCCATTTTCAGGGGCCCCAAATGCTACTGAAGATTCTTTAATTGTTGGTCAAAACAGTTTTAACTATTAAAAAACGAAATTAATATGAAAAATCTGTTTCCAAATCAAAGATTGTCTATGATTTGTCAAAGTAATTTCATTTTTTCCTGATTGCCTTTTAACAATTTATGTACAGGAATGTACAGAACTCCGTTTTTCGGATCACCATATTATTTATTTTTATTTATTTTACCTGTAAGGATCACATAGTTAACATGGACAAAGCCATGTGGTTCTGTGTGTGCTAGTTACTTCTATATATTTAGACTTTTTTTTTTTTTTCAGCGAAAGCTTGTATTTGAAAGAAAAAGTTATTTGATTAATAGAATATACTAATATTTTAAATAATTATAGCTTGTTACTGAGGTAAATTTATCATTAGTTGTTGCATACTTTATCATTCCAGATGTTTGGAATTCCACAGAGAAAGTTAATCAGCACCACACAGTTTATTATAAAATTCAATTAAAATTTCATTTTTATGAAATAATTATTTAAAAGTAAATTAATGATTATGAAATTTATTTTTTTGTAATTGATATTTTAAAGAAATTATTAAAGTCAATAATGGTTATCTATTTAGTACTGCTTTCAATATTATATTTTTTTTTACTCAAGGCCTCTGTAAGCATCGGTGCAAGGGGACCCTCATACGCATCTGTGCCCAGGGACTCCAAATTTGTAAATTTGTCTCTGAAGCTAGTTATTTTGAAGAAAATCATCAAAACCGTTAATGTAAGTAGCACGTGTAACATATTGTGAGTAATTGATTCTAGGTGCTTTAAAAAGGTGCGTAAAGTCCAACAAACAGTAAACAACAATTTTTAAACCGTTCTGATTTGTAGAATGTAAGCTAATATTTATCGTAAGAGGAAGAAATAGCGATAAGTACGGGATGAAAGCGATGCGTTTAAGACCGTTTTAACTCCTGAAAAACCTGTTAATGAGGAATACGGAAAAATCTGATATCGTCTATATTATGTATATGTGATACTAGTAAGTGTGATCGCAGAATTACGCATAATTTATGTTCTAGGATTGCGATGTGCTGTTCGGCTTAAAAGACGTGTATATTTACAATATGTGTTTTATTTACATTTCTATTATTTACAAGATGTATTCTAAATAACTGAAATCCCAGTAGGAGTTTAAAGTTCAAAAAGTAAATTTAATGTACAAATATTAAAAAAATATAGTATTAATTAAATATTTTTGGAAATTTTTTCGGGAGTAACGTAATGATAAAAAAATACTTCCCACATTTTACATTAGATACAAAAATTTGAAATATAAAGAAGTACATTGTAGGAAATTCCCTACAATATCCAATGTGATTTAGTTTTAAAAAAATCATTCAAAAGCAAGCTATTTAAGATGGAACATGGAATCTGAAAGTTTATGTCAACACTGTAAAATAATAGTATAAAATTATTCCACTCAGCCCAGTAAAATTTAATAATAATAATTTTAAGTTAAATAAATGCTGTTCGGCTTGGGTAATTAATCATTCTGAAGGACTATTTAATGAGAGGTAGGAGCCACTTGTGGCAACTTCTCATATTTTCAAATTCATAGAAAATGGATTCGTATGCGTATACGTATTTCGCGTAATGTAAATACAACGTCCGTCGCTCATGCCCTTCACTCGTCGTATTGTGTTAAGTTTCGAAAGCGCTGTCTCTGCTACTTCTCAATATTTCTTTGCAAGTATTCATCGAATATGGCGTAGATAATATCCCCTTTTACAAAAACATCGAGAACAAAAGAAAGAAAAACGGATTTTTCTCCAAGTAAGTCACTAATATTGAGGTACTTTTTTTGCAGACCGAAACATTTCAAAATTATCGGTTCAAGTTATAAGAACGTTTTACTTTGTTTAAAACATCTTTGGACCCTCTAGGCGAGGTCTTGAATAGATGACCGTTTTTTAATCGCCATACTTACTTAATTTTGTAAAGACCGCCACGTGAAATCGTCCACTTTTTGTAGAATTGACCATGTATTTTCAATTTCAACCGTTTACATGACCATGACTTCCAAACGGATATCTAGATCTGTCAAGAAATAGCTGTCAGCAAAGGAGAGAGTTTCTGCCCGAACGAAACAACTAGCGGCTCTTTTGAAAAGCGCTTCTTCAGCGCACAAAAAAGGGCACAGAAAATTTGTTGTAAAAACTATTGTTCATGAAGGTCCAGTGATATAAAAAGATATAAAATGAGCTCGCGCCGCCAGGAGCCCACGGGGGCCACCGGCTCGCGCTCCGCCCAATATAAGAAGATATGCAATAGATGTGTATATTTACAATATGTGTTTTATTGACATTTCTTTTATTTATAAGATGTAAGGAACTGAAGTCCGAATAGAAGTTTAAAGTTTAAAAAAGTAAATTTAATCAGAAAATATTTTTTAAATTAGTATTAAATATTTTCTGACACGTTTTCGGGGATAACGTAATGATAAAAAAAAATGTTTCACACATTTTACATTAGGCACAAAAACTTGAGATATAAAGAAGCAAATTGTAAGAAATTCCCTATCTAGTGTGATTTTGTAAAAAAAAAAAAAAAGATCTATTATGCAAGCTACTTTGGATGGAACATGGAATTTGAAAATTTTCAACAACTCTGAAAAATAACAGTATAAAAATTGTTCCAATGAGCCCAGTAAAATTTAAAAATAATAATGTTAAATAAATGCCTTAAACCTTGTTTATGCGATCTACGAGACAGGAATTGAGTTAAAGGGTAAGCGTCCCTTGTGGCAGTTCCTCGTATTTCTAAATAGAAGAAAACTAGGGCGTTTTGCCCTTTCACGTAATGAAATTAAAACGGCCGTCACCCTTCCTCGGCGTATTCTGCTAATTTTCCAAGATGCTATCTCTGCTATTTTACAATATTTGTTTCCAAGTGTTTATCGAATATGGTGTAGCTGTAGATAATTCCCTTTTACAAAACCAACATCAACAAAAATCTCCGGTTTTACCAACAAGTAAGTCACCAATACTGAGGTATAGTTTTTGCAGACCATCGCCGGCTTTTAGTTTAAGATGAACATTTCAAACCTATCTGTTCAAGTTATAGGAACTTTTTACTTAGTTTGTTTGAAATATCTTTAGAACCTCTAGGCGTGGTCTTGAATAGATGGCCGTTCTCTAATCGCCATACTTACTTAATTTTGTAAAGACCGCCACGTGAGATCGTACACTTTTTGTAGAATTGCCCATATATTTTCAATTTCAACCGTTTACATGACTTCCAAACAGATATCCAGATCTGTCAAAAAAAAGGTGTCATCAAAGGAGTGTCTCTGCCCGAACGAAGTCACTAGCGGCTCTTTTGACGAGCGCTTCTACTGCGCACAAAAAAGGGCACAGAGAATTTGTTGTAAAATAATTTTTTCATGAAGTCCAGGGATATAAGAATGGTCTTGCTTCGCACCACATTTACATTATGAGGTAAATATGAATAATTTTTTTTTTTTTTTTTTTTTTGCTTCTAAACACAAACAAGATTTACCATCAGAGCCAATAAAAGTATTCATTTATTTTAAGAAATTATATTTTAATAATAATAAATTCTTCAAAACTTATTTATCACCTTTCTCTTCACTGTATATTATACTTAACTAGTATCGATTAAAACATAAAGATTTACATAAACATATTTATAAATTTTATAACAATATAGATGTACTAAACTTTTTTCGAAATTTGTGAAAAGTAGAAGTAAACTTTCTAAAATTTTTTAATCCAATTTACATAAAATAAAAATAATTTCTTTAAATATTGCTACGTCACTTCAAACTGAATTAAACCTACACGAAATTCTACATGGTTACACCAAATCTTATCACAAAGTAGTAAATCGCGTAGTTTAAGCATACTGCATCGAAAAAATATATTCATACTTCTTTTACTTGGTAAGATTTTAATAAAATGTTATTGAACATTTTTCAAGCAAACTTGAGATAATTTCACGGCTCACCAATATGACGGGTACCTCGTTGCAAGACCCTATGATTAAGGAGATATGTAACTAGAACGAGGCAGTAGCACATTGAGGATCAATCGATTTTAAAATCAAGCTCCTTCTGGAATATAAGCATTATAACAGTTATAACTGAGTTGTAATTTCCCAACTGGGTGAAAAATTTCCGGCCAAGGATTGTCGGGCATTTTTTGCCCAGTTGATAAATTACAACTAATATGATTTCATACCAATTTGAATGATTGTGTTGAAATTTAATATAGTTATAACTACTGTTGCGACTTTAGTTTTGAACTGTATTGTTGCAAGATTCATTTTCTTTTACCTACCACCCACCTCTCCTATTTAACCCCCTTAGGAGGTGAATTTCAAAAATCGCTGAAATATTGGTTTAAGCATTTTTTTAGTAGATTTTTTTTTCACTGAATTTTGAGCTCCTACCTTAAATCTGCTGCTGAGATATGTCGCTAAATGACCCAAAATATTCGCCCCCTCTTTTTAACTGCTTCGGGGGGAATTTTCAAAAATCCTTTTTTATTGCTTGCTTGCCTAGGTCATAACAGCCATCTACTGTCCAAATTTCGTGATCCTGACTTTAAACGTTTCAGCTGGTCTTTTATGAGTCTGTCAGTCAGGCGTTCTCTCTTTTATATAATAGTATGGATAGATATAGATACGTACGATAATATAGGCTACGGAAGAATATTTGAAAACGTAAAGACGTGAAGTGAATATTACATTTATTTCACAAAAATATACCCAATAGTTTGTATTTTAAAAAAAGTAACGTACTATGCATTCAGATACTTTGAATATAAAGAGATTTCATTATATACATTCATTTTTAATGTAATTACGACCACAGAAAACTTTTCTTTTATTTAAAATAATCAACATGCAAGAGTTAGTTATAGGTGGTACTTCCTGCTTAAAAGACAAAAACTAACCTTCAGCGATGTTTTAGGATTTAATATGCTGACTCCCTCTGTTGATGCAATAATATATATATATATATATATATATATATATATGTGTGTGTGTGTGTGTGTGTGTGTGTGTGTGTGTGTGTGTGACATTTTGACTAAAGATGAGACATTACGAGAAATAATATTCCATGAGAAAATGGCAGTCCGTTAAAGATATAGCATATTGCAGCCGATATTCACGATCATGGCGAAGTTGTGAGGCAATGAAATGAGTCCACAAAAGTTTCTCCAGTAAATCCAGCCAATTTCCAGACAAATAGTTTATTTAGAATACGAGCGATGCAGAGACAATTCCCACAGGTATAAAACTTATAGCCGTCGGGCTTCACGATGGTTCACTTCATTGATTTAAAGATGTTAAATGGCTATATGAATATTCTACGAGACGATAAACACCAGATACATATTTGTATATACTTCCAAAAACGTCAAAAATCCTGCTCTCCGACTTTTGCGAGCTGGTTTTGTTCACACAGCGGAGACATAGAAAAAAAGACGTCACATGCGCACAAACCATAATGAGTGAGAGGCGACCTACGGACCAGCGAATGAGGCTAGAGGGAGGAGCTAAGACAGGAAAGAATCCCTTACTTGGACGCGTATCAATTTTGAAGTGAAAAACCCAACGCGCGAAACCGAGAAAATTAAATAATAATAATAAAAAGAAAATGGCTTTTTAAAAAACATTCGAAATGAGAACGCGTCTCAGATTTTTATAGATTGGGGAGCTGATAAAAGCGACGAATGAACTTAAAATTTTAGATTAAGATTTGGAATAAGATAATTATTAATATACGGATATTTACTTTCAAAAGGACATTAAATAGGAATAAATATAATTAAGAATTAAGGAAATGCTGACTATGTCAGAAGTTAGATTAATTTAAAAGATTAATGCGAATAAAATGGAAGAATACGAAGGAAATAAATTTTTTATATAACATATATATATATATATATATATATATATGTGTGTGTGTGTGTGTGTGTGTGTGTGTGTAATGATAGTTTTAAAATGTAAATTTATGTCTGGACTGATTTTAACTAAAGATAATATAAATTTTGGGATAAAATACAAACTTTTGAATTAAAAAAAACTTGAAAATGTTTATGCAATTTTATTAAGTAATTGATAGGAAAATCCAAATGCAAATTTTTAATGCATAGATTTCTGATGTAATTTACATGTTATAGTTACTCATAATCAATAATAATCTGTACCATTTTTAAACGCAGAAATTCTGATATTTAATAGGGCAAGACTGTTATTAGGAACAGTGATATAACAAATGTGTAAAAATTGTCAGCTATTTTTACTCTGCTATTGTATTAATTACAAGAATTGTTTAAAGTAAATTACATTACTTTTAAAGATAGTAAGTGGTTGATAATTTCAAATGACGAAAAACGGGCATATTGGAGAGCAGTTTTGAAAAAATAGTTCAAAAGCATTCTGAACTATTTTTTTTTCTTCTGCCACAAAAAATCCAATTCTTTGACAATTGTACACTGCAAACCGCACCCATCAATTACACAACTATATGTTAGTTTTTTATGAATTTCTGAAATGAAAACGGACTTATGGGTGTCCTTGTATTACATTCTAAGCTCTGTATATATGATTATTTCATTTGTGAGTCTTTCGGAATTTAATTCCTCATTCCTAAATATGTTTCATTAGTTTTAAAGTAAAGTTTAGAGTATCTAAAATTTTTTTCAATCCTTCCCCTAGTTTCAATCACACGTAATCATACATTCTGAAATACGTGCCATTGTCTCTGGCTTCCTTCAAGCAGCTTATTCTAGTGAAAATACGGTTATTTTCAATGAGGAATCCGTGGTGTGGCCCGGAGGGGAAGTTGTCTTCGGAGGCGGAGCTTGAAAATGCCTGGAAGATTTGCGATTTTGCGCTTATTCATTGTCAAAAACTGCAATCCCCCCCCCCCCCCGCGAGATTACAATCCAACAAAACTTGGAGACCTTGGCGAGAGAAAATGGCGCTCAAAATCTTCACCCTTTCCCCTTACTCCAGTAACCCATTTTTGCAGTTCCAATTCATCTACTGTTCGTGAAAGAGGGGTGACTGTGGAAAAAGAGACAGGATTAACTTTTGGAAAAAAAAAATGTGCTGCCACGATTTATCAATAAAGTTCAACTAACAATTTATGATCATTAATGTCTTAATTAAAATGATATTTATTTTTGTGTTTTATGGAAATCACCTATATAATCTAAGAGTTAGAGGGCTTGTTTGGTCGTTGTTTTGTAAGTGTATGTCCTGAATACACAACTTTATATGTCTTATATTACAGTTTACTATAGTTACTATTACTTATAATTACTATTCCCGTTTAAAAATATGGGATGATGATTATCTAGTAAAATGGCATGGTGTGAGGTCTTATGTTTTAATGATTGAATGTCCCTTAATGATTTGTTAAAAAATTCCAAAAAAATGTTTGCAAATTTCGTTTGAAAAAAAAAATTCGTTTACAAAAAAAAAAAAAAAAAAAAAAAAAGCAAATAATAATAAAAAAAAAAAAACAATATTTATGTTAACAATGGCGGGTTTTCAAAGATATTTTAAAAAAGAAATAATAAGAATTCAGAATAATTCAGAAGAGCATCCAAAAGTAATATTAAACATTTTTTCTAAATGTTATTATTCTTAATGCCATTTATCATCTAGGCACTGCGATACACATGAGAACAATATTTAGATTATTGTTGAATGTTTCATTAGTTCAAATGTTTTATTCATAGTTAAAAGACAATTTCCCTAGTTTTCTTTTAATTGATAGTTTGTACGTGAAGCGAATTTAAAAAGAGTATATATGTGATCGACAATTGTGACCATTTCACATGAAGATTTCATTTTAAATAAACTGAGTTCTGTTTTTTTAAAAAGTAAATTTATAAAACAAATATTTCAAAAAACATAATCACACCAGCGCTTCAATAACATTTTCTTTAAATTTGAAACGTGCTATATCATGAAAGAATGAATGGCTTTAAAATGCAGTGATATTAAATATCTTCATCACAGAAAAAAGAAAGGGTTTCTTAATTTTCTTCTATCTCTTTAAAAAAAAGTACTGGATTCATGAAAAAAAAAAACTAATTCCAGTTTTCGGAGGATTTATACATTTTAGAATGTCTTGAAAACGATTTGACTGCTTTTAGAAAATGTCTGACTGTGAGTCAGTTTCCCAATGTGTCTCTATGGGACAAGAATTTTGTGGACACTCCATCTCAAAACTAATGCGCGGAATTTTATAAAACTTTAGATTCACACATAAATTGGTGCTGATTAGTTTTTGGTGTAAACACACCCAACAGGTGGTGGTGCTATGCTTCATTTTACAGGATTTAAACGATTTTAGCGACAATCACATCTCAAGAACTAATGCACGGAATTTCATCAAACTTAATATTCTGTTAGACCTAAAGATAAGTTGGAGCTAATTAGGTTTTCGTGTAAATCATATAACAGGTGGCGCTGCTAAGCTGCATTTTTCACGATTTTAGCGACAGTTATATCTCAAAAACTAATTCACGGAATTTATTCAAACTTCATATTTTGTGACACTTTTACATAAATAGATATTTATTAAGCTTGGGTATATACTGCCCAACAGGTGTCGCTTTTATGCCCTTAGCGTGCAGACATCTGAGAGGGTGGGTGCCGAAATTCAATGATTTGTTTGAAAAATGCTATGTTTATATCTTTTTTACATGCATACAATTCAACTAACCTATACTATTAAAAACCTCGTGATGGGCATAGATTGTCATTTCATTTTGGAACTGTGATGGACTTATATCAAGGTCTAACAGAATATGAAGTTTGATGAAATTCCGCGTACTAGTTCTTGAGATATGACTGTCGCTAAAATCATGTAAATCCTGAAAAATGCAGCATAGCAGCGCCACCTGTTGGGCAATTTACGCCAAGACCTAGTTAGTAGCGAATTTTGAAGTATTAACATGTATGAGATAGAAGAGAGTTTCGGGATTGGCACATCCGACTATCCAAATTACAAATATCCTTATAAAGTTATGTTAAAAATAAAGTAACAAGTACCCTTTTATCCTCGTGGATCCAAGAATTATGTTTTATTGTTACAAAAGTTATATTGTCTTTATTCTAGCAGATTGCCTCAAATATTTATTTTAATTTATAAGTCATTATTAGCTTATAACATATTAATCATTATTGTTTAAATTAATCCATTATAAAATTTATTTACTGACAGAAAGCACTCATTCATGAGATATAAATAAAATCATTCTGGACATAAATAAAAACTTGCTAATCTACAAGGGTTAGCAAACTGAAATATGAATATAATCACACAAAATACTGAATTTGGCTATGTACTTTAATTTAGACCAAATTTTCCTTTATAATAAACTTTTAACAAAAAATGTTATGCATACAAAAATTATCTAGCTGATCTTATACAGATTCAAAATTATATTTTTCTACCTGTTCAGTTGTAAATTTGATACATTTTTTATTATAGATAGTCGTTAGCTGTTGATTATATTTTTGTGAAGTCAGAGGGGTCCCCCCCCCCTTCTGACCCTTATGAATCTGAATACAAATAAAAAAAATTAATCTACAAAGGTTAGCAATCTGAAATATGAATATAATCACACAAAATACTGAATTTGGCTATGCCCTTTAATTTAGATCGAACTTTTCTTTGTAATAAACCTTTAACAAAAAATGTTATACATACAAAAATTATCCATCTGTTCTTATACAAAGTCAAAATGATCTTTTTTTTACCCGTTTAGTTATAAATCTGATACATTTATTATTATAGTTGGTCGTTAGCTGTTGATTATATTTATGTGAAGCCAGGGGAGTGCCCTTCTCTGACCTTACATGCAAAATTTATAAGCTTTATGTAAGCAATTTTTACAGCACAATTAATAAATTTGCACTTTAATATTAAGTACTAAGTTTATGAGGCTCACAATATCTTTTCGGAGGCAATTTTACTTTTAACTTTTAACTAATGAGCCTTTTTACTGATTGGCCATTTTTTAGTATCTGCTAAACCGCCAAAACCCATTTTAGAACAACTTTATAAAATACAGGTTTTAGATTTTGGTTTGAGAATTTTTGCGATTTTAGAAAATTGAAGAAACAAAATAGATGTAGACAAAACAAAATAATAACATATTTTAGGATAACAAAAATTATAATTTGTGTAGTAAAAGCCAATGACAATGCGTAATAACACAAATTTAAATGTGATAAGATTTGAGAAACCTGTATAAATGAAATAATTTGCATAAATAAAATAAGAATTATAAATTATCTTTAAAAAATGGTAAAATTTATCACGTGTTTTAGGACAAGCAGAGTCTTATTTTACTTTTTAAATCACACAAATGTTTTTTATTTCCAAAGCATTTCACAATACATAACACAGTACCGTGTCATACAAAACTACAATACGTTTCTCCTTCTGCGTTTCTCCCTAAGAATTGGTTTCTCCGCACCAACGAAAGCGCCAAGAGCAGCAAACACAAACCCGCCGAACCCTTCCCAAGTTTTGTTGATTGTAATGTAGCTTCCCGGAACTCCGTACTGTTAGCTCCGGAACTGCAAAAATGCTTCTCAGAGGAAAATGTCCAACTTGAACGGTGGTTATTTTGAAGAAAATGATCAAAACCGTTAATGTAAGCAACATGCGGAACATATTGTGAGTAATTGATTTTAGGTGTTTTAAATGGTGTGTAAAGTCCAAAAACTGAAAACAACTATTTTTAAAGCCTCCTGATGTGTGCAGTATAAGCTAATATTTACCGTAAGAGGAGCAAATAGGGATAATTTCGTCGTTGATGAATTTGCTAGAGGTAAAGCGATGCTTTCTAGACCCGTTTTCCTTCTGTAAAACCTGTTTATGAGGAATGAGGAAATATCTGATATTGTCTATGTATTAGTATGTGTAATACTAGTACGTGTGATCGCAGCATTGTGCATAATTTTTCTGTTAGGATTCCGAGGTTCTGTTCGGCTTAAAATATGTGTATACTTACAATATGTGTTTTGTTGACATTTCTTTTATTTATAAGATGTATTCTAAGTAACTAAGTCCCGATAGGAGTTTAAAGTTCAAAAAAGTAAAATTAAACAGAAAATATTTTTTTAAAGTATTAAATATTTTCTCAAACGTTTTCGGTGGTAACGTAATGATAAAAAAATGTTTCACTCATTTTACACTAGGCAGAAAAACTTGAGATATAAGGAAGTAAATTGTAGGAAATTCCGTATCCAGTGTGATTTAGTAAAATAAAAATCATTTAAAAGCAAGCTACTTTGGATGGAACATGGAATTTGAAAGTTTTCAACAACACTAAAAAATAACAGTATCAAAATATTCCACTGAGCCCAGTAAAATTTTATAATAATTATTTAATGCTAAACAAATGTCTTATTCGTTGTTTACGAGATCTATGCGATTTTACTTGAAATGATGGGTGAGCGCCCCTTGTGGTAGCTCCTCATATTTCTAACAAAGAACTCTAGCGTAAGGAAGGGAAAGCTTCGTAGAGGTAATGTAAATCCACGCCAGCCAGCGAAACAGTGCACGGTGTAAAGCGGTAGAAGTTGCATACAGGGGCGAAAGATACAACGGAGTGCACCTGGCGCGATAATCAGGCGAAGAACGCATGTGAAGGGCGATTTTCTGTTACGCGTTTTGAAGTTTTTCTCCCGTCACACTGTTTTTGATTTATTACATTTATTCGTCATACATAAATAGAAAGTTTCTTTTAAAAAAGTAAAAGCATGTTAAAAAATTGTTGGCAGTTAAGTAGAAAGTATCATTATTCTTTTTAATATTTATAATGCTTCCCACTAGATATATTTATTAGTATATTGAATGAATTCGGGGCAAAAAACTTTAATTCTGTTAAAAATTCGTTATTTTAATGTACTTTCTCTGTTAAATTTCAACAGAAAATAATCAAATAAACAATGATAAAACAATTAAAATTTAACAAAAAAAACCGAAAAGAAAAAAATCGCGAAAGCTCACTCACATCCGTCCCCCAGTTCGGCCGAGGACAGAACCCATGAATGTCAATTTCTTCCAATCTGTAGTCTCGGGCTTTACCGATTGAGCCACCGGTGCTTGTGCTCCGGGTTGAAAGTGAATGATCTAGTCCCTTTTCGCAGCAGAAATTATCTACATGTCTTACTTTTTTTTTTTTTTTGCAACTCTCATATTAAGAAGTTTGTACTGTTATTCTTTTTATAATGTCAGAATAGAAAAAAATAAAAATAATAAATAGGAGTTTATTCTTTCTAGTAATACTTAAGTATTATTAAAAAGAATAAACTCATATATATATATATTTCTTTTCATAAAAACGTCTAGTGTCGATTTTAATAAAAGTATTCAGAATAAAATATATTATTGCTGTATTTGGAAACAAATGTTTTCCGAAAAGTTTCTCTTAAAATATTTTCGATCCATATTTTACGTTTAATAACTTTTATTTAATTATTTTTATATTCATAACGAAGGTTTAAACATGTTTTGGCAATTTTGTATTTTTAATTACCAGAGGAAAAACTTGCATCTCTAACTATTAAATATATAATATATATATAACTGTATATATATATAACTATTAAATAAATATATATATATTTAATCTAATTGATTAGAAATCAGCTATAACTCAAGATACATGAAATTTATAATAAAATTGAAAACGCCATTACATTCTTAATGCTAATACATGTAATTTTCTGTCAAGTGCGAATTAAAGAACGATTTTGTGAATTGTCCGAAAGATTTTTTGAATAGTTTAAGGATTGGGGCACAGTAAAAATTTGAAAACAGCCTTTAAAAAATACTACATAGTCAAAAATTTGTACAGAATTTTTCAGATTTTATGTCCGCAAACCATGGGAATATGAAATAACAGTACCTTGGACCACGGCCCAACTCGATCAGCTCCGTTTCTTCTGAACGCGCTGTATACGGCCCTAACAAACGCCAGTTTCGATGGAATCTTTAAAGGGCCAGAAAAGTCGACAGATGGCGCTGATTGCCCACCTCATCCGTACGATTTAAAGAGCCATAATATATCATATTCTGCTTATTTTTGTCTGATTAACTGAGAGAATTAAGTACAATTAACTAATCTAAGCATAAAATTTTATGTTTTGAACAATAATGTACCGTTGTATACTCAGAACATTTAAATATTTTCATATTTAGCATTGTTAATATCGTCCAACTTTCGGAAAAGAAGCTCAGCAGTCAGCAACAACAATAAAAAAAATAATATATATATTACAATATATCAATAACAGAAGAAAAACAACCGTTTTTTAATTCAAATACAGATAAATAAAGTATTTTATTCATCACACGAGTATAGATTATTTTTAAAATATATTTTTTAATGTGCAGCTGTGTACACAACTCATTGCTAATATGCAAATCTCTAAAATTTATTATAGATGAAGCAGAAATACAAAATTAATGCTAATTAATAATAGTGTTATATTGAATACACATATATTTTATATAAAATTTACAATAATATTTATCATTTAAATACTTATAATTAGATTCGTTAATTATTAATTAGATACTTATATTAGATTCGCTAAATTCAAACTCATAAAAAAAAAAGAATCAGAATACATTTATATACACATTTACATATTTATATACATATTTACATGTTTATATACATATTTACATTTCTGTAAAGATTTCAAATGTAAAAAAAAAAAAAAAAAAAAATTAGGTAAACTTTAAAATTTTTCTAGATAAAGAATATTGCCAGAATTTTGTATCTGCTTTATCAGTTATATTTTTTGCCATATTTTTCAAAATTATGGGTATTATTTTGTTGCAAATACATGAGCACAAATTTTGATGGTGATCATTCAAATGGCATTTCCATAATGGGCAATTTAGAAGTTTGGGATAAATAAAATCATACAGAATTTTTATAACACCTGTTGTTTTCAGAAATGGAATAGCTTTTTCTATAAAGTCCAGAATAATTGAAATTACAGAAAAAAATTGTTGTTTTGGATATGTAAGACCACCCCTGTCTTGATTTTTAATCTAAATTTTTTATCTTTGTCTCGATGGAAACTCATGAAATGAAACGCCTTCTTTATTCCGAGATGATGAACGGCATACGGTACACAACAATATACCATATTGATTCTAAAAAGAAAAGAAAATAACCAATTTTTTACAACAAATCATATCCAAAAGCTATATTAGATTCGCTAAAGCTATATTAGATCAAATGGCATTTCCATAATGGGCAATTTAGAAGTTTGGGATAAATAAAATCATACAGAATTTTTATAACACCTGTTGTTTTCAGAAATGGAATAGCTTTTTCTATAAAGTCCAGAATAATTGAAATTACAGAAAAAAATTGTTGTTTTGGATATGTAAGACCACCCCTGTCTTGATTTTTAATCTAAATTTTTTATCTTTGTCTCGATGGAAACTCATGAAATGAAACGCCTTCTTTATTCCGAGATGATGAACGGCATACGGTACACAACAATATACCATATTGATTCTAAAAAGAAAAGAAAATAACCAATTTTTTACAACAAATCATATCCAAAAGCTATATTAGATTCGCTAAAGCTATATTAGATCAAATGGCATTTCCATAATGGGCAATTTAGAAGTTTGGGATAAATAAAATCATACAGAATTTTTATAACACCTGTTGTTTTCAGAAATGGAATAGCTTTTTCTATAAAGTCCAGAATAATTGAAATTACAGAAAAAAATTGTTGTTTTGGATATGTAAGACCACCCCTGTCTTGATTTTTAATCTAAATTTTTTATCTTTGTCTCGATGGAAACTCATGAAATGAAACGCCTTCTTTATTCCGAGATGATGAACGGCATACGGTACACAACAATATACCATATTGATTCTAAAAAGAAAAGAAAATAACCAATTTTTTACAACAAATCATATCCAAAAGCTAACTACAAATAACAAGATCAAGAAAAACCTTGACTGATGAGGTGGGCAATCAGCGCCAATTTCTTGCGGCGGCCACAGCCAGAACTATATTTTGATTCCCGCGCTCCTATTGTATTTGATACTTTTGTTAGAGCCTGTTAGATCGAGTGAAGCCTTGCTTGGACAATTACATACATGCAGGTTCATAGAAAAATTAATATTGTTTAGGGGAAGAAAAAAAGATGTAAAGAAATACATTCTTTTTTTTTTTTAGTAAGGTTTTAGCTCTATTTAAAAAAAAAAAAAAAAATTAAAAAACATATATTTCTCTGTATTTTAAAAATATATATATTCTAAATAGTTCGTTAAATGTAAATATCGCTATTAGTTTTATTAAAAAATAAATTTAAAAAAATTGCAGGGGGACCTCTCACAGTATATTTGTCTGAGAGCCATGATTTGATATCTATTGGCGTCCCTGTGCCTAAAATAATACAATCATAGACATATCTTCATCTTCTATGATCTTTGCTCTGAGAATACAATTTTAATATTCTATTTAAATTATATTCTTGATAAGTATACTGTTATCTATACACTTAAGATATTTTTTAATAATTTAAATAGTTAACAAAATAGTGAACTACAACCAGAATGAGTCTTAATCTTTAGGGGGCAAAACTTGTCTAAAAACAAAACCCGTTTTAAATTTCCAATATGGCGCGTAATTTGCTTCTATTTTAGGTTTACCACAAAACAATTTGGCGAACACAATGATGCATGCATGTGATTGGATCGCGCCTTTGAGGGTGTTTCCCAGCACAGCTATATTCACTGTTTCGTTAGTTACGGTTTCCAAAGCTTTCCCGTCTTATCTATTACAAGGTCTTTGTTTCTAAATCGCTAGAAAATTAGGGCGTTTTGCTTTTTCAGGTAATGAAATTAAAACGGCAGTCACGCATACAAATAATATTATCCCCGTAAAAAAGATCAGCTCAGCCAAGGCCATCTTGTTATAAAACAGGCCGGGACAGCGTATTCGCCGCTAGGGGAATGGAGGGAAGGTTGAACTCTATATCCACTATGCTCAATATGAAGTTTACATGTAAAATATTAACACATATATATATATATATATTTTTTTTTTCATTTACTGTCGTTGATTTCATAAATAAAAATCATTTTGCTTTTCAGTACTTAATTTTTTTTTTTTTTTTTTTTTTTTTTGTAATTTTTATATATATAAAAAAAAAATTACAGATAAATATAAATGTACTTGCCTTCACCAACACATATGGCACAACAACTTGCAGAAACTAGTTCACAATAAGTAAAGGCAAATTTCAAAAAGAAATTAAGATGTTATTGTATACTAGGGGGCCTACCCCCTGCGATCTACGCTCGCCAACCCCCGCTCAGACTTCGAGGCCTCTAAAAATCTGACAGCGTGCTTTATTTTAAAAATATTGGTAAATCTGTAAACGGGTTGCCATGCTTTTAACGTGTTGATGGTGCATTTTTTGATTATCATGGCCTCACACACGGCTGTTGCGACAACTGACGACTGTTTTCGGGATTGATGAGTAAAATCAATTACAACTTGAAAACCAGCTTGTATAAAATGGTTAGGTTTAAATTGTGGCTACCTCTCGGACTTTTATAACAATGATCTGTATTCTATTCTTCCTTTGCGTTTAAGGATGAGAAAAATTGCATCTGCTTGTAACATTAAGAACCACGGTATTGAAAAGTACTATGTTATAGACATTTTCAGTAACAGGTTTTAATTTTCTCTTTATTTTAGTGCACGATCATGCATATTTTCATGTTATTTTAAATATGTAAATTATTTATTTTAATTAATATGTATATACGAATTTTCTAATAATTATTTATCATACAAAATTAATTAAATATTTTGTGCATGCATGCCTGCATTTATTCGGCATCAATTGATGAGATATTTAAACAAATTTGCTATCCGAGATAATTTTACACCATGTTATGCCACTTGAATATTGCCCATAAGAAAATCGGGTACTTTTCCAGTATAGGATCCTTTGCTTTTAGGTTTGGCGTAATTCGAGCTTCTAAAAGGGATAGATTCGCTAATATACATAGATTTGTTGCCAAAAGATATGAAAACGAACCCAATGAACTTTTGGTGCTTTTCTATTATAGGGTCTTGACGCTTTTTTAAAAAGCTTGGCGGAATGATGATTGACGATTGAATCCTGACGATAGAAATGTGATTTTTTTTTTTCAAGTTTTCCTGAAAAACATAATTTAATCACAATCTTGTCTTTATTATCGATTGAAATAAAAGATAAATTCAATTTCAATTTGAAAATGACGAATTAAAAAAAATCAATAATCTCTATCGGGATCCTTTTCAATTTTTTTCCCTTTTTTGTCACAAAAAAAACTGAGTAATTAGTTGCCATCATTACAGAAATGTCATTAAAATTAGAAAAAAATTAATATCTCGAAAACTAATTCCAATTTCAAAATTCTATTACCAGTTTTGACATCCGCGGATTTTTATGGACAATTGGTATTAATTTCACCATCAAGCGTTTAATATTTTATTAAAAATAGCCCTGAAACAAAATCAGTCGTTTAACCAGTCGTTTCATAAAATCGTTTCATAAATTCGTTTCATAAAATCGTTTCACAAATTCGTTTCATTAGGATTTTATATATATAGGGTAGATAAAATCGTTTCACAAATTCGTTTCATTAGGATTTTATATATATAGGGTAGATATATATTTTTTAATCACATTAATGCTTAAAAATGAACTGAATGTATAAAAACATGGTTTATTCTAATATTTTTATCACACAACTCAAACAAAAATTTAAATCTTTATTAAAAATTCAGATTTAAATCTTTCCTTTTCAATAAATTTAAAATGAAATCTAATGATAATATATTCTTTCATTTATAATTTTTTGTTATGTACTATATATATTTAATGTGCATCAAAGGGTAACACGAATAATAGGTTATGGACTTTAATCAATTACATAATTTTTTTTCTTGAGGTTTTGTTTGCTTGTTTGTTCTTCACACAGAATAAATAATTCGTATAACGAATTTTGTTTTATTAAAATAACTTACTAATAAGGATAAAAAGCAGCTGTATTCGCTATACGAATTATTTATTCTCTGAATATTATACAAATTAAATTAAAAAAATTCTTTATCGTATTTAAAGACTCAACCATTTTTGTTAATAAAGTTACATCAAAGATGGAACAGTTACAGAATATCAAATGAAGTATCTGGACAAACTAACTGAAAATTTACTGGATATTTTTCTCATGATAATTCCGGATATTGAAGAATTGAAACGAGAAAATAATAGGATTGATACCTTACTTAAGGATAATTATGTGAAACTAATATTACCTAACTAAATATTACCTTGAATTGATGGAGAAAATTAGAAAATATTTTAACTAGTGTTAATATGTGTATATTGAGACAGCCCTGCCCAGGGCCTCCAAATTTGTAAATCGGTCTCTGAAGTTGATTATTTTTAAGAAAATCGTCCAAACCATTAATGTAAGTAACACGTGTAACATATTGTGAGTAATTGATTCTAGATTCTAGGTGTTTTAAAAAGGTGTGTAAAGTCCAAGAGCTGTAAACAACTATTTTTAAAGCGTCCTGATTTGTAGAATGTAAGCTAATATTTATCGTAAGAGGAAGAAATAGCGATAAGTGTGGGATGTAATGCGAAGCGTTTAAAACCGTTTAAACGCCAATGTTCCAAAATTGGAACAGAAGTTTTAACTAAATGTTACAAATTCATATAATTTTCGAATTATTACGGTTTTTTTGTATAATGATAACAATGATTATGAAATATATTTTTTTTTCATTAAATATTAAAAATTAAATTTTATTTTTGCTATTTTTTATGATTTTTAGAAATTTCCTATTTTTGAGGTATTTTTCACTATTTCAAATAACATACCCCAACACATTTATTATGAAAAAAAATTTAAATTATTTTTATAGTCATAAGAAGAGAACTACTACTTGTAAAAAAATGCTACTAAAAACTATCTAAAATAAAATATAAATGCTTGACGCAGTTTGAAAAACTCATGTTCCGATTTTGGAACATTGGCGCTTTAGCGATAAAGTTTTCAAAAGGAGTAATCGTATAAATAAGTAACTCAAATCTCATTACATAATCCGTTGACTGATTCAACGCTTCAATATTGGTACCGTCAAGGTCAAAGACCAGACCGTGTCAAAGCATTTACCCGGAAGAGTTTATTTTATTAGGTAAGTAAAGTGTAAATTGAAGGGAGGGGCGCAAACAGAAAGAGGAAAAAAATCTTTTTTTCTTTTCCTTTATTTGAATGGAACTTTCGTGTTTTGTGGACTCGCAGTTGGAATAATTTGTAACATTATTAGAAGCTAAAGTAGAATAGATTTCTTTAGTAGAATACATATAATATTCAGCAGAATATATTATTTTAGTAGAATATATGTTTTTTTTTTGTTGTGATTATAAAGCATGTCGAAAAATTTTTTAACTGTAGAAGAAGCAGTAGCGTATTTAGAAACTCTTTCGGATTCAGATTTATCCGATGTTGATATATTCCAGTTACCTCCAGATAAACCAGGCGATATAACAGACGAAGAGGATATTGTGGAAAATGACTTTGAGCCCATTATACCAGCTGACGTGACTGGAATGATAGACGTAATTTGCAAAAACGATGATACTAGTGGCCAAGAAAACGTGATACACAATACAGAAGCCAGTCCTTCGAATATAAAAACTGAACTTCCGGGAAGAAAACGTAAGTTGGAATCTACAGATATTATTCCGACTTCTGAAAAAGCACAGAAAGTAAAAAAACCTCCTAAAAAATTGCATGGAAGAGAAAATGTGATTTTAAAAAACCTATTATATCAAACAGAATCGAAACAATTTTGCAGACGTTTCCTAACTTAGTAAATCTGCCGCCTATCGACCTATTTTTTAAAATTTTGCATCATGAATATATTGAACTCCTCGCTAAAATGACAAAATTGTATGCTTTAAACAAAGTAGAAGATATTGAAGTAGTATCTGAAGATATTTTGCAGTTTTTTCGTCTACTTCTTCTAAGTGGATATCATTCTGTTCCTACTGAAGATATGTATTGGAGCACAGCGGAATATACGTCCGTTCCCATTGTTCCAACTGTTATGACCCGCAATCGCTTTAGAAAGATGAAGAAGTATTTTCACTTGATGGACAGTAAACAATTGAAAAAAGATGATAAACTTGGTAAAATAGCACCGATATATGAAGAGTTAACTAAAAATCTGCAACAGTTTGGAATCTGGCACGAGAAGTTGAGCATTGACGAATCAGTGGTCCCGTACTATGGCCGGCATACATGCAAAATGTTTATCAGGGGAAAACCTACTAGGTTTGGATTTAAAATATGGATGATATGTTCATCAAATGGATATACAGTGGACGAAAAGGGTCCTCGTCCGTTGTACAGTTAGGTTCGAGAGTTGTGAACGAATTATTATCTAACTTGCAAGAAAATTCAAAGCATGAAATATACTTCGATAACTTTTTTTCTTCCTACGATTTAATTTCGGAGATTGCAAAACGTGGAATACGAGCGACAGGCACAATTCGTGAAAATCGCACTGCCCTTTGTCCATTGAAATCTAAAAATGAACTCGCTAAAGAAGACAGGGGAAATTATGATTTTCGTTCCGATGGAGCGGTATATATCTGCAGTTACAATACAACGATAATGCGGTGGTCACAGTAGCATCTAACTGCTACGCACATGAACCCGTTGGAACAGCAAAAAGATATTCAAATGCAAATAAATGCAAAATTGATGTTACACAACCTCATATTATCAAGAAATGCAATGAAGGCATAGGAGGCGTTGACGTTTTGGATAAACTTTTAGGCAGTTATAGACCAAATATGAGGAGTAAGAAATGGTGGTGGAATCTTTTCATAAATGCTTTAAATATGGCAAGTTGGATTATACACTCTGAGGTGAATATAGTTTCAAGTTGGATTATACACTCTGAGGTGAATGACATCAAAATATCGCATTTGGAATTTCGTAGGAAAATTACAACTATTCTTCTACGTAGAAAAGAACGTCTGGTCATTCATCATGGACCCCGTAGTCATGTGAAAAAAGAAGTAAGAATATCTGATGGACATTACATTGTACCTACATCTCAAGGACGTTGCGTAGTTTGTAAAAAAACACAACACAGAAATGTTTTCAGTGCGATAAACGCATTCATCAAAGTTGTTTCCTAACACATCATGGACACTAGATATGAATATAATTAAAGAATTTTGTTTAGATTTTCCAAAATCAGGTATTTTATTATATTTTAATATTAATTAATTATGTAATAATACATGTTAATTGTGTAATGATACATATATATACTCAGTAAATACCACAAAATATTCTCTGTATTGGATATTTCTTTCTGTTGAAAATTTTGTATAAAAATATAACCCACGAAACGCCAATGTTCCAATAATGGAACATAGCAAAAAAATAGGAAATTTTTTTTCCCGAAATTTTATTATTGTAATAGATATTAGTGTATATATATATATATATATATATATATATATATATATATAGATATATATATATATATATATATATATATATATATATATATATATATATAATATATATTATATTAATTAATAATAATTAGTGCTTTAAAGAAGCATAATTCTGAAAATTTATATTAATAGGAAGATCCGTTCATAGTACGGCGTTTAAACGGTTAAGACCGTTTTCCTCCTGAAAAACCTGTTTATGAGGAATACGGAAAAATCTGATATTGTATATATTATGTATGTGTGATACTAGTACGTGTGATCGCACATTTATGCATAATTTATGTTCTAGGATTGCGAGGTGCTGTTCGGCTTAAAAGACGTGTATATTTACCATATGTGTTTTATTTACATTTCTATTATTTAGAAGATGTATTCTAAATAACTGAAATCCCAGTAGGAGTTTACAGTTCAAAAAGTAAATTTAATGCAAAGATATAAAAAAAAAAAATCCCTGACGGCCCCGCTTACACGCACAGGTAGATTTCGAAGACGCAGACCGTGGGGCGCCTGTTTGTTGCAAATTGCGGAAGAAATGACCTTTTTTCCATGATACGAAAGTTGGAACCGCCCACTTCAAAACTTAACTTGTTTGCAAGCGGAGTCAGCAGGGATTTTTTTTTTTAAATTTTTTTGCTAGAAGGGTTGGTCCTATAAAAAACTTGTCAGCATAAAAGTTTTAGATAATAGTAAGAGGATTTATAATAAATTTAAGAGGATTTGATATCTTGTGAATTGACAAAGTTATGATTTTTCTTCTTCTTAACGCCCCCCTTCCCCCTTTTCCCTTCCTTGAGGTCATTTTTAATGATATCAAAAATCTGTCATGCATAAATTTTCGGCCCTTTTCCTAGAAGTAATAATAACTTGAAACGAATTCGATATGTAACATAATTAAGAAATTATGGGGTTTTTTTTGTTTTCACAAAAATCCCCCCCCCCGATTTTCCCCTCCCCTTGGTTCGATTTTACCCATTAACGAACTTGACCGAGATTTTATGCCCCTTGATTTTATGTATCAGTTTGGAAGAGATGTATGCAGAATTATTGCAGTTATCGTGTCCATAAAAAAGTGCCATAGATAGATAGATAGATAGATAAAGTTTTGAACTGGGGCTGGTTTTGGGCTCTGGGAGTAATGATCGGCGTAGATCTGCAAAAAATTTTCAAAAATTCCAACTTAGGGGATAATGTAATAGGTAATATTTCTTACGAAATCTATTTAATAGTATTCATTAAATATTTTTCGGAATTTCTTTCGGGAGTAACGTAATGATAAAAAAATACTTCCCTCATTTTACATTAGACACAAAAATTTGAGATATAAGGAAGTAAATTGTAGGAAATTCCCTATCCAGTGTTATTTAGTTTAAAAAAAAATCAATCAAAAGGATTTTGAAGATGGAACATGGAATCTGAAAGTTTATATCAACACTGTAAAATAATAGTATAAAATTATTCCACTCAGCCCAGTAAAATTTAATAATAATAACTTTATGTTAAATAAATGCCTCAAGCTTGAAGCAATTAACCATTTTGAACGACTGTTAAATGAGGAGTGAGCGCCACTTGTGGCAGCTCCTCGTATACTCAAATTCATAGAAAATGGATTCGTATGCGTATTTCACGTTTTGTAAATATAACGTTCGTCGCTCATACCCTTCACTCGTCGTATTGTGGTAAGTTTCCAAAGCGCTGTCTCTGCCAATTCTTTGCAAGTATTCATCGAATATGGCGTAGATAATATCCCCTTTTACAAAAACATCGAGAACAAAAGAAAGAAAAACGGATTTTTCTCCAAGTAAGTCACTAATATTGAGGTACTTTTTTTGCAGACCGAAACATTTCAAAATTATCGGTTCAAGTTATAAGAACGTTTTACTTTGTTTAAAACATCTTTGGACCCTCTAGGCTCCCCGTCCGCCAAGTGAAATCATCCACTTTTTGTAGTATTGACCATGTATTTTCAATTTCAACCGTTTACATGACCATGACTTCCAAATAAATATATAGATCTGTCAAGAAATAGCTGTCAGCAAAGGAGAGTCTCTGCCCGAACGAAATCACTAGCTGCTCTTTTGAAGAGCGCTTCTACTGCGCACGAAAAAGGGCACAGAGAATTTGTTGTAAAATAAATTTTTCATGAAGTCCAGGGATATAAGAATGGTCTTGCTTCGCGCCACATTTACATTATGAGGTAAATATGAATAAATAAAATATATTTTTATTTATTTGCTTCTAAACACAAACAAGATTTACCATCACAGCCAATAAAATCATACATTTATTTTAAGAAATTATATTTTATTAATAATAAATTCTTCAAAACTTATTTATCACCTTTCTCTTCACTGTATATTATACTTAACTAGTATCGATTGCAACATATAGATTTAGATAAACATACTTATAAATTTTATAACAAACAATACAGGTGTACTAAACTTTTTTCGAAATTTGTGAAAAGTACAGGTAAAGTTTCTAAAAATTTTTAATCCGATTTACATAAAATAAAAATCATTTCTTCAAATATTGCTACGCCACTTCAAACTGAAATAAACCTACACGAAATTCTACATGGTTACACCAAATCTCATCACAAAGTAGTAAATCGCGTAGCTTAAGCATACTGCATCAAAAAAATATATTCATTCTTCTATTACTTGGTAAGATTTTAATAAAATGTTATTGAACATTTTGTAAGCAAACGAGGCAGTAGCACATGAGGATCAATCGATTTTAAAATTAAGCCCCTTCTAGAATATAAGTTTAACATTATAACAGTTGTAACTATTGAGTTTAATTTCCCAACGGGATGAATAATGTCCGGCCCAGGATTGCCGGACATTTTTCGCCCCGTTGGGAAATTACAACTAATATGATTTCAATTAATGTCCCATAATGATTAAAGTGATTAAAAACAAAAACATAACACAGAATATATAAAATACCTGTTTTTAATGTAGATATGTAGATAACGTATGTTTCATGCACAACTACCGGTGACATCATCCTACCGGTAGTTTGACCGGTGACACCGGTAGTTGTGCATGAAACATCATATCTACATTAAAAACAGGTATTTTATCTATTCTGTGTTATGTTTTTGTTTTTAATCACTTTAAGCATTATGGGACATTAAGTTAAAGTTAACAAGTGATTGTATTATATTATTTATAATATGATTTCATAACAATTTGAATAATTGTGTTGAAAATTAATCTAGTTATAACTATTGTTGCGGCTTTAGTTTTGAATTGTATTGTTACAAGATTCATTTTTTTTACCTATTCCTCCCCCCCCCCCACACCCTTCTACTTAACAACCTTAAAAATGAATTTCAAAAATCGCTGAAATATGGGTTTATGCATTTTTTAGAAGATTTGTTTTTTTTTTAATTTCGAGCTCCTACCTAAAACTGCTGCTGAGATATTTGGCTAAATGACCTAAAACTTTCAACCGCTCTTTTTAACCCCCTTTTTTGGGGTGGGTGGGGGATTTTCAAAAATTCTTTCTTATCTCTTGAATAGGTTATTATAACAGCATTCTACTGTCCAAATTTTGTTATCCTGTCTTTGTTCGTTTCAGGTGGTCGTTGATGAGTCTGTCAGTCATGCATTCTCTCTTTATGTAATAGTATAGATAGATATAGATACATATACATACGATAATATAAGCTACGGAAGAATATTTGAAAATGTAAAGACTTGAAGTGAATATTGCATTTATTTCTCAAAAATATTTAAAAAATATAACGTACTTAATAATAAAATAATAATAATAATAATTAATAAAATAATAATAATAATTAATTTACTTAACGTATAATATAACTTTAAAATATAACGTACTATGCACACAGATACTGAGAATATAAAAAGATTTTATTATATACATTCATTCAATTTCTACTATTAGCTCACACTCTCTATATATTTATATATCTTGTTCAAATTTCCAATCGTTAGTAAAATGCTTTTGATTCATCCACTCAAGTTCAAATACATTTTTTTAAACTTGTAGTGAATGACACTTGATGTTAACACAGTTTTTTCAAATATTAATTCATTAATTAAATTAAATAACCAAACTACTAGCATTCAAAACTCGAAGATAAATGAGCAGAAACACTCCATTAGGTTCCACTCTTCGAAAGAGGCGCTACTACATGAAACTGTTGACTCATGATTACGTTTTAATGGTATTATCTATACTGTTTCATATTATTTTTGATACTTACGTATTATCCGGGCCATTCTTATATTATTTATTAAAATGGAAAAATTGTATGGAAATTCACTTTCTATTTTGCAACTTAATATTGTGATTTTATGAATGCAAGGCGTGAGAAATTTTCTCTGGAAAAATTTCCAAGTATTAAAAAAAAAAAAAAAAAATGAATGTATATACATATTTATATTATTTGTCATTATTTAATAAAAAGTAACTAAAATAAAATTTTTCTTCGTTGACCTAAGTAAGAATTGAATTAAAAAAAAAAATTACATTACTTGTTTTTAATATAATTACGACCACAGAAAACTTTAAAAAATATAATAATAATCAACATGCAAGAGTTAGTTATAGGTGGTGCTTCCGGCTTAAAAGACAAAAACTAACCTTCAGCGATGTGTTAAGATTTAATATGCTGACTTCCTCTGTTGATGCAATAATATAAATATATATATATATATATATATAATTATAATATCTATGAATTTCAAAAAACATATCAAGTTCTAATATCATTCTATTAATCTACAAAGAGATAATTAATGATATTGTGTAAACAGAATACCACATAGCTAATAATTAATTGGTATGGAATGGTTTTTACATATTCTTTTCAATATTCTTTTCAATTATAGCTGGTTGAAAGTATTGATTTTTATGATACCATAATTTAGCCTAGTTGGCACATAAATCACTTTGATTAACTTCTATATATATATATATATATATATATATATATATATATATATTTAATGATAGTTTTCAAATGTAAATTTATGTCTGTCTGGACTGATTTCAACTAAAGATTATAATATAAATTTTGGGATAAAATACAAACAAACTTTTGAATAATAAAAAAAAAAAACTTGAAAATGTTTATGCAATTTTATTAAGTAATTGATAGAAAAATCCAAATGCAGATTTTTAATGCATAATTTTTTCATGTAATTTACACGTTATAGTTACTCATAATCAATAATAAACTTTATGCTTTTTAAACACAGAAATTCTGATATTTAATAGGTCAAAGACTGCTATTCGGAAATAGTGATAACAAAAATGCGTAAAAATTATCAGCTATTTTTACTCTGCTAATTTATTAATTACAAAAATTGTTTAAAGTAAATTACACTATTTTGAATGATAGTAAGTGGTTGATAATTTCGAATAATGATAAGCGGATATATTGGAGAGCAGTTTGCGCAAAATTTTTGTCAAATGGCCGTTATTTTTCATGTAAAAAATAATTCAAAGGCATTTTAAACTATTCTTTTTCTACTGCCACAAAAAGAAAAAAAAAAATCCAATTCTTTGACAATTGTACAGTGCAATCCGCACCCAGCAATTACACAACTACATGTTAGTTTTGTATGAACTTCTGAAATGAAAGCGGACTTATGGGTGACCTTGTTTTACATTCTAAGCTCTGTATATATGATTATTTTATTTGTGAGTCTTTTGGAATTTAATTTTCCATTCTTAAATACGTTTCCTTAGTTTTAAAGTAAAGTTTAAAGTATCTAATATATATATATGTATATATATATATATATACATATTTCAAACCTTCCCCTAATTTCAATCAAACGTAATCATAGAATCTGAAATACATGTCATTGTCTCTCGCTTCCTTCAGCAGCTTATTCATGTGTGAAAATAGGGTTATTTTCAATTATGAAACCGTGGTGTGTCCCGGAGGGGAAATTCCCTACGCAGGCGGGGCTTCAAAATGCTCGGAAGATTTGAAATTTTTGTCCAACTTGAACGCTGGTTATTTTGAAGAAAATCATCAAAACCGTTAATGTAAGCAACACGCAGAACATATTTTGAGTAATTGATTCTAAGTGTTTTAAAAAGTTATGTAAAGTCCAAGAAATGAATACAACTGTTTTTAAAGCGTCCTGATTTGTGGAATGTAAGCCGTAATTTACCGTAAGAGAACAAGTAGCGATAAGTGCGGGAGGTAAAGCGGTGAGTTTTAGACCGTTTTCCTCCAGAAAAACCTGTTTATGAGGAATGTGGAAATATCTGATATTGTCTATAATAGTATGTGTGATACTAGTACGTGTGATCACTGCATTATGCGTAATTTATGTTCTAAGATTACGAGGTTCTGTTCGGCTTAAAAGACGTGTATATTTACAATATGCGTTTTACTTACATTTCTATTATTTATAAGAGATATTCTAAATAACTGAAATCCGATTAGGAATTTTAAAGATCAAAAAAGTAAATTTAATGTAACACATTTTACATTAGGCACAAAAATTTGAGATATAAAGAAGTAAATTATAGGAAATTCGGTATCCAGTGTGACTGCTTTTTAAAAAAATGAATCAAAAGCAAGCTAATTTGGGTGGAACATGGAATCTGAAAGTAACACTGAAGAAAAAAAAACCAACACCGAAAAATAACAGTATACAAATATTCAACTCAAACCAGTAAAATTTATTTATAGCAATTAATATTAAACAAATGCCTTCGATATGCGTACCAGATTTTTTCAATCAAGATTTAAATGATGGGTGAGCGTCCCTGGTGGCAGCTCCTCATATTTTCAAATTTCTAGAAAATGTGTCTTATTCTCGTATTCAAGACTCGCTTAAGGGAGTCTTGCTCGTTTTCATGTAATGAAAATGTAACGGCCGTCACATACATATACGTAGTAAGTGCACCTACGTAACACATGAATAGGGGGCGCAATATTGAGACAGCTATGCCATCTTGTAGACGGGGTTGATAATGTTGACATTATGTACGATACGACCAAACCTACCATCTCCGCATTCTCTTGAGCATATATTGTGAATCTTTACTCAGTCATTGAAGATGTATCTTGTTTACCAGATTTGTTGTCAAATATTTTTGATACAGTTTGTTCCGATAAACTGTACGATCAAATTTCTAGAAAATGTGTCGTATTCTCGTATTAAAGACCCGCTTAACCCTTTGAGAGGCGGTGGTATATATTATATACCCCCTAATTTTAATCCGATTCAAACCAGAAACTTAATAAAATTTTACTTTTTTAACTTTGACGGGAAAAAGTTGATAAATTGCTTTTCCTTATTTTGAACTAAATTCTTTCGAAAATAAAGGTGTGAGTTCGACGTTACAGGAACGCAAATGCTTGCCCCTGAAAGGGTTAAGGGTATCTTGCTCGTATTCATGTAATGAAAATGTAACGGCCGCCACATACATAGTAAGCGCACCAAATTAACACATGAATAGGGGGCGCAATATTGACACAGCAATGCCATCTTGTGGACGAGGTTGATGATGCCAACCATGCTCTTACGATGACGTCATTATGTACGACCCGGGGATAACGAGAAAGACAGGCTACCGGGATTCTTCAATTTAGAGTAGTCACGTAACGCTCCCGGTCTCAGCTGAGCTAAGCAAACCAATTGACATAATATATTTTAGATTACTATTATATCCGAGTTGTTTTTTAATTTGATAAAATTCGTTACTGCCCCCAAGCAGCACAATCATGATTATCAAATCTTACATATATTTCAAAAAACTGGGATAATTTTAAGTACTAATTAAAATAATTTGTAACCAGGTATAAAGTTGTTAAAACTGAAAAACAAATAATTGAGCCCTTTATATCCTACAAATCATTGTGAATACACCAAAATATAACACAAACTACGTAAATATAATTTATTTAACATTTCAAAATTGAAGCACAATTGACGATTTTGGAAAAAAAAAATTGTCGATTATTTTTTTTTTAAATTTTCAAACAGGTATTTTATACCCTAAATATCAATATTTCTCCACCAAAATTATAGACGGTCATGGGATATATATTTTATATAATATATAAAAAAAATTAAAGATTTAGTAGAAAAATAAATATTTAAAACAAAATGAAATGTGCTTAATTCTTATCTCAGAGAATAAATAAAATATTTTTAACACACAAAATACATAAAAATTAATATTTTTTCAATATTTTTTTCCTGCCAGAGGAATTGTGATTAAATCTTATAAAAAGTTCAAAATACTATCATAATTTTAAGTATATTAAATAAAATAATTTATAAACAGTTATAATGTCAAAAGTGAAATATGTATATATATAAGTATATACAACTGTACCTAGCTCTCTGTACCCTAGAAGTTACTGTAAATACAAAAAAAAGTAACACATACTAGATACTATGATTTATTTAGCATATAAAAATTTCAAAGCTGTAGAACAATTTAAGTTATTGAGAAAAAAAATGAGATTGTCGAAAAAAAAAGAGAGAGAGAGAAAAGGTGGGGGGGGGGGCGACTTTTATACCCTAATATCAATATTTTTGCATGAAAATTATACATTGTCTTTGAACACACACTTTATATAATATATAAAATTTTCAAAATTTTAGTTTAAGTATTCAAAAAATATATGTGAAATATGCTCAATATTTATTTCTGAGCATATAATATATTAAAACGAGAAGCAAAAGTCTTAATTTTTCAGTGCAAATTCGACTTTACTTCGCAAGCCTCAACTTTTTTGAGTAGTGGATAAAGCTGGGAACAGAATTAAGAAGAATCAAGGCGGTTGGGGAAAGAACAGCTCGCCTATTGACCTTCACTGCTCACAACCCTACCCCTAGGAAATACTCCTTCTAAATTCCTGTTCATTCCATTTTTATTCCCCCTTCCTGGAGGGAGAATCCATTCTTCTACCTGCTTTATTTGAGAGAGTGGTGAACAAAAGGGAAAGGGAAGAGATGTGCTTTCACTTTTTTGAAGGCTGGAAAGGTAAATGGGAGGGGGTGAGTTCTTCCTTTCTATAGAATTTGGGAAAGGATCATTTTCTGGGGAAGAAAACATATTTATTTTACAACCAAATACCAATAAATCTAACTGATCATAAACAAAATGTAATCGTAATAATATTAGTTGTGTAGCACTCCAAAATAATTAGAGAAGCATTATTATAAAAACTTAGTTATGTATTGAAGTTTATAGAAAATTATAAGAAGCTTTGAGAATTACTTTAAAAAATTTTTCGCTTGTTGGATTTAAATCTATATTAGTCTCTTGACATGTTCTCTGCCGGCGTATTGCTTTATTTAGTTGTATATATTTTGGGATGGAATTTTTTCACAGTTGTTAACATATTTTTTATCTAAAAAATGACATTAATGTCGCTATTTTCAATTATTCAATATGAATTTAAATGGTATGAAAAACTGGACAAAGGGAGCTTTTTAACTTATGTTAATAATAAATATTAACGTAGACATATATTAGTAATATTAATAATTCAGAACTAATTTTAAAGGTACGTGCATGCAATTTTTTACATCAAAAGTTCTTGTTACAGGTACTCTTGTTAAAAGTTCAAAAATCTAGTTACATCAAAAGTGCAAAAAATGTCTAACTGACCAAATTCGTCTAAGGAGAATTGATAATTTTTTTTCTCTAAGTGTAACTTTTCCAAAATTATTTTAAAAAGTCTTTCATTGATATAATTTATTTCTTACTTAATTTTGAACACTTTGGCAATTTACATTGCCACATTATCTCCATCATGTAAAACAAGAAAAAAATCATGCACTAAGCATACATTATGAAACACTTTCCAACACTAACAGAAAACTTTAACAAACCATCGCTGTTTAATAAAGTAAATAAGGTATCTAAGTAAACATTTCAGAAACACAAAAGACATTTGAAAACCAGATTGCAGCAATTGCCGTCCACAGCCGGTAAAGTACTCCAATTCTTTTCTGCAGCTCTGTATATAAGTTATACATTTGTATATACGTGGTATTACAAATGCTGCAATTTAGCTACAATATGCAACTTACAACTGCAACAATGCTACAGTATGCTACAATTTAGTTTAGAAATAAAACACATAACACGGTTAGAAAATCATCTTCAGCAGTTTCTACCAGTAGACGGAAACATACTTAAATTATTTTGTACAGCCCTGTATATTACCTTAAGCTTTTTATACACGCCACATATTAAGCTACAGTTTAATTTAGGCAAATACACGCTGAAATCACACTTCCAGAAATTATCATACATATGCAGCCATGTGTTCAGCTCTTTGCGTGGCACTGTATATGATTTTATTTATATTCTACAAAATTTTCTTGGTATACTAAATATATTTCACGTTCAAAATGCATAACTCGATTAAAAGCCCATTTTAATCAATTTAAGTTGATGCACCGTAATGCTTACGAATTTTTTTTTTGTGTAGCCCTGTATATGATCTGTAGCATTATACATACCTCATAACATTTAAAAATTTAGTTAAACGCAAACCTTACTAATATCCGACTTCCAATTTTATGGCTTATAAACAATACTTCAGACACAGTACTGTACCCGAAATATTCTGTGTGTCCCTGTAAATGAACGATAAATGCTATGCACATAAGTATCTTGTAGTAAACCTTAATAATGTATATCAATTTCATTATATTTGAAATGGTGTAACATAATTAAAATACGCTATAAACCGTTTTTCTCCCATAGACCATTATTTAAAAGAATACTTTAAAAGAAGCACTGTAAATGAAAAAAAAAAGCTTTACACTCCATATTCTACAGAAAGCATGTCTTAGTGCATCCCAGAAATTGATATCAATTTCATTATGTTTGTAATAGTGTAACAGGATTGAAATGCGCCGCAAACAATTTTACATATTAAACCATAATGTAATGTAATTCATTCCGGTTTCCCTGAAAACTAATTATAAGTGTTAGACGAACCATGTTCGATAGTAAGCATCGTGTAGTGTATCAATTTCAATATATTTGAAATAGTGTCACATCATTAAAATGCACTGCAAAGGATTTTTCCTCGTAGACCACCCATAATGTAACGGCATTCTTTTGAGTGCCCCTGTAAAAAAAGTATACGTGCTACACACTTCATTTTTAATACCGAACATGCTATAGTAAACCCCAATAGCATATATCAATTGCATGACTATCCGGATATATTTACGCGATTTTTACAGCTCGGACATTCTGACGGCAGACAGACAAACCGAATTCTTAAACACTTTTGAACTATGTTGGAAAGTGTTAAAAATTAAAATGTGTTTCAATCTTTTAGGGACATCCTGTAGATATATCAGTCCTGAGTAATGATACATACACAAAGACAAATATAGGAAAATATGGCAATACTTTAAACAGAAATTATGGCAAAAATGATAAGCATATACAATTAAGCATGTCGGATTTCCTTGTAAAACAAAGTTTGATTGTTAGAAATTCATACACAACATAATTGAAAATATATGGTACAAATGTAAAAGTTTGAAATAATATCTGGCATTTGTTCTTTATGCTTCAGTCAAAATCTCAATTTATTGATTTATTATTTTATTATAAACTAAATAAAAAAAAAATTAACACATTTATTAGTGGAGTTGTATTCAATTTGTTAATAAATAAATTAAAATAACATTTCATTCATATATACATTTAAAAAATCATGAATTGTTTAAATGAACCAAAATGCAAAGTATCATATGTATAGTATTCTTAATATTAATCCGTAATAATATTACACGTGTGGTATTCTGAATATTAAATCTTTAAAAATAATCTGAACTTATTAAAAATTTCGACTTGTTTATATCAATAAGCGAAAAACTTTAAGAATAAATAGTGCAAGTAAAGACATATTCATTTAAAATAAATTAGCTTTACTTATATTTAAACAATACAAAACAAACATTATCGTATAATGCATAGGTATCTTTCATTTAAAAAAAAAAAAATACATCGCCAAGATCAGTAATGCAGTGGTGAATTCAAGGGGTGACATTCCCTACAAATGATTTCATATTTTAGACTTATTAATGGTCTAGATATGAAAAATTATCCCGAAACATTGTAATGTCCTCCCACCGGAGCTGGAAAATAATTAGAAAAAAAATATATAATCAATAATAATCTTACGATTTTACTCTGCTGTTTTATGTCATATAAGTAAAGTTACCGGCATTCTGCTAACTAAATTATCATATTTACAACGATTAAAAGTATATAACATTGCACAATTAAATGTTATGCATATTACATCAAAACGGAAAAATGGTTAATACTTTTATTCGATAGATTATCCTAAGTATCTCGTCCTTTATATTAATTGATGAAACTACTTAATAAAACCTCTTAACACAATTAAAATAAAATAAAAGAATCGCAATGAAAATTGCGTTTGTATTTATTAATAAAGGTTGGAACATTGGAACAATTGGTTTTTAAACACACACGAAAATCAAAGTAATGGAAATCCCTTGTGACAGCTGCGCGTCAAAGTACGTTTTCAGTGAGACCGCGACTGTCACGTGACTTTCAACCACGGTAGCCCTCTGCCTTAGCGAGGACTAACGAAAAAGAAAAGTTACGGCGGTGCTTTACGCGTATCTTTTTTTACAGACCGTGGGAGTCACGTGATGCTCGAGTGCACGAACAGGTGTACGAAAAGAGCATTACGTCACTCTAGCCTCTAGCGGTCTGTAAAAAAAGATAAGTGGAATGCACCGCGGTAGCCTGTCTTTTTCGTTAGCCTCAGTACGACCAAACCTACCATCTGCGCATTCTCCTGAGCATATATTGGGAATCTTTACTCAGTAATGGAAGATGTGTCTTGTTTACCAGATTTATTGGCAAATATTTTTGATACAGTTTGTTTCGATAAAATATGTACATTAAAAACATTCACGATATCATTTTAGTTTCGGTAGTAAAGGCATAATATGTAAGCACTATTGCCTTTTCTCCCGAAACTAAAAATATATACTGAATGTTTTTAAAATATAAATAAGTTTATGAAAACAAACTGCATCAAAAATATTTTGCAATAAATCTGGTAAACAAGATACATCTTCCGAGAGTGAGTAAAAATTCACAATATACAGGGTGACAATTATTGAACTATATGAAATAAAACGTAAATTATTTAAAAACTACTGAGTGAACAAGATTTATTCAACATGTAAACGTCAGTACAGATATTCGGATTTAGGTTATGACATGTTCGATACGGCTGCCATCATTGGATATGATGTGGCGCAGACGAATACCAAAATTCTGCATGACCGGCTGAAGTGTCGGAACATCGATGCTGTCGATGACCTCCTGAATAGTGGTTTTCAGCTCAGCAATTGTTTGGGGTTATTTCTGTACACATTGTCTATAATGTAGCCCCACAAAAATGTGTCACATGTGTTCAGATCCGGAGAATATGGCGGACAAGCGAGTCTCATTCCAGAGCCAGAATGCGGTCCCCAAAGTGATCCTCCAGGACATCAAACACTTTCTTGGTTCGATGGGGTCGAACCGACATTGCCAACACTGTCATCACAAACACTACCAGTTCTCTCAAACTTGCGAATCAAATTCTTGATTGTTAGCACACTTGGACCGGTTGTCTTCAGCTTGTACTCGGTCACAAACTGCCTTTGAGCCGCAATCGGGCTGTTATTACTCGCATAGTAGGCCTTCACAAGCGATATACGCTCAGGCAATCTGTACCGCGACATTTTCACTTGCAAATAGCCGACAAAAACAAGTTGCGTGCGCATGAGCATACAAATTCCCATCATGCTCTGTGGTCAACCACGAAGTTTGAACTTCATCACGCAAACCGTTCAGAAGTTATGACTTTTTAATTTCATAAAGTTCAATAATAGTTCAACTGTTAATTGTTGTTCTTTATGACTCCTACTGTACACTTGAGTCATGACCATTTGATTGGTCTTCCTTTAACAGGACTATGATATAATTGGCCAACGTCGGCTAGGATTGTTTCTGCAATGTTCGTACAATCAAAATGTAAGGTAGATTGGTTGACGGAAGTGTTTGATTGTAAACACGCCCATAACTTAACCCAAAAGCATTCACAGTCGTTTTAACCCAACTTTTCCCTGAGAAAATCAGATGACGTCATTCCCAATTATACGAGTAACCCGTGTTTCGGTCTCTGAACGCGCTCATGGTGAGGTAACTTTGGTGGCTTGAAGAAACCCACGTATTTTGATAGATGGATACTGAAATTTTATTACACATATTTATTTCAACAGTTACCACAAACTTTCACTTTTTTTTATAACTAATACACTATATTGCCAAGGTGAGCGGTCACTTGCGATTTTAGACGTTTTGTTAACTATCGAGAAAAATACATGAGGAATTAACCTGAAACTGCAGGTGTGTAAACAGTATAGTATAAGGAAAGGGCAACTGACGTCACTGTTGGTTAAACTACTGTTGGTTTGGGAGAAAAACCTGTTCGTTCTTTACGACTCCTACAGTACACATGAGATGGAGTGATTTGATTGGTCTACATTAAACTGGTCTGTGATATGATTGGCCTACGTCGCCATGACGATTCCTGCAATGATAGCTGCGACAAAAATGCAGTGGTAGATTGGTTGATGGAACTGTTTGTTTGTAAACATGCCCTTTCCTTATAGGTTATATATTTCCGCGAAGATTTTTTCACGAAACCCCATAGGGGACTGTCAACAAATTGAAAAATAACTAATATATTTTGGATAACCCTGTAAAAACTAATGCAGCAAAGGCGTTCAAACTCGAGATTATTAATAAGTGGCTTATTGTAATATACTGTGTTCATTTTTATGAGGATAGCATGTATACTCATAGAGAAATTAAGGTTTTTATAAAAACAGTCCCAAATTTCGCCTAGTTTTTTGCTTATAATTTGCAGAGTTCTGAATATAAAAAAAAAGTTCTTTTCAAAAAATATGACAAACAACATTGTACATAATGCTCTGCAATCAGAATTATAAAATAATAAAAATTAGAGGAAAAATGAGCAGGTTTACTAAAAAATGTTTCACTGCGCATGCGCGAATGCAATCAAAATATAATATGCATAATGTATTAGCTAAGTGTATAGAGCAACTTTTGTGAAAGTCTCAAAATCATAGCTTGAAAATTCTGAAAATTATCGTCGATAGAATAAGCTCGAAATCCCCGTTCCCAAAAGGGAGCAAAAATATGAGGGGTTGTATCCAAATATAGTAGTCGTGCAATATTGTGTACGCTATCTTGGCACTAATCAACAGATATTTGATACAACTCCTCATCTTTTTGCTTCTATTTGGGAACAACGGATTTCGAGCTTATTCTACCGACGATAATTATCAGAATTTTCAAGCTATGATTTTGAGACTTTCACAAAAGTTGCTCTATATACTTAGCTAATACATTATGCTTATTATATTTTGATTGCATTCGCGCATGCGCAGTGAAACATTTTTTAGTCAACCTGCTCATTTTGCATCCAATTGTTGTTATTTTTTTAATTCTGATTGCAGATTTTATGTACAATGTTGTTTGTCATATTTTCTGAAAAGAACTTTTTTTATATTAAGAACTCTGCAAATTATAAGCAAAAAACTAGGCAAAATTTGAGACTGTTTTTATAAAAACCTTAATTTCTCTACGAGTATACATGCTATCCTCATACAAATGAACACAGTATATTACAATAAGCCACTTATTAATAATCTCGAGTTTGAACGCGTTTGCTACATTAGTTTTTACAGGGTTATCCAAAAGATATTCGTTGTTTTTCAATTTGTTGACAGTTCCCTATGGGGTTTCGTGAAAAAATCTTCGCGGAAATATATAACCTATACTATACTGTTTACACACCTGCAGTTTCCGGTAAATTCCTGCTGTATTTTTCTAGATAGGTAACAAAACGTCTAAAATCGCAAGTGACCGGTCACCTTTGGCAATATAGTGTATTTCCATATTTCGATCACAAGCTGTGTATTTAACCTCTGGTAGTTCATCTTGTGACTCAGAAAAATCACACACGTAACAACGACTTTACTATTTTTTTTTTTTTATTGTTAATACTGTAGACTAAAAATGTCACTACAAAAATGTTTCTATATGTGTCCTGTAATAGCAATAAAAAAAGTAAAACGTTATTTAAATAATTTCACCTCCAAATTTGACTCAATTTACAAAAACATTTTCTAAAAGTCACACACGTAACAATGGAATCGCCGCCCTTTAGCGAATCCAAAATTAAACCTCATTCCGCATTATGTTAAGTAGTTTTTGAATTATGCTTAAGTGGAAGTTCTACTTCTTTAAATCAATATTTTTATTATTATTATTATTATTATTATTATTATTATTATTATTATTATTATTATTATTATTATTTTTGCATTTTTCAAGCGTGATGTAGATTGTTTCCCTAAAGTGGTTTTGTGATATTCCAATTCCTTACAATATTTTTTTTTGCCTCGTTGAACGTAACTCCGCTCCTTTTAAAAGTAACGATATTATTGTAAAACATTAAACTTCTTTTTTTTCTCGAAATTCTGTTTTTGAAATTGGGCGACCCTTTTTTCCGAGAATTATTCGACCGAAACCCTTCATTTCGTATTTGAAATAAAATTAATAGTTTTTGCTGAAGCTTATAAAACAGAAAAGTATAATTTTCACTGATTAACTATTTTTTCAAGCTCGCAAAACTACAAATAAATAAATAAATAAAAATGCGAAAAATTATTTTTTTTTTTTGTCAAATGACCACCATTTTCTCAAAAATCAACTTTTTAAATTAAATGTTGATATAAGCTACAAAAATTTAATGACCTTTCATAATTTGACGACCCAATTTCTTTCAGATGCTTGCGACCGGAGAAAAATGGTCGCCCGATTGAAATTTCACGGCGCGCACTTGTAGGTACTCCTACTCGTACAAGGCGTATTATTCATTTTTTTTCACACAAAAATGTAAATATACATGTCAATGATACGTATAGTTTATATTAAATTACTGTTTAACTAACTTTCTTTTGTTTTCATGTATTGCATTTATCTGTATATTCATATCTACTTACTCAGGTAAAGACAAAGTTCTTTATCTAAGAGATTTAAACTGAAAGGAAATTCCACAAAAAGAGGTTATAATCCCTTGGAATCTCGGAAGTATCAAAAGAATGTACTGAATAGATGGAGGAATTGATGAGCAGGAGGTGAGCGATCTTGAGGGACTGCCACGTGATCAGAGTGTACGAATGGAATGTGGAGTTGATAGTGGAAATATGGAAAGAGGCCCGTAGATTTGGAGTGAGAAAGGAGGAAAAAGCCTTTTTCAGTTGAGATTAGAAGCAGTTGAGTTTGAAGTCCGTTTTGATGTGGGCAGGGGGTGAGACCAGTTTGAATTTTGTTTTCAGAGTGGTTGGGCTGTGAGCAGGCCACGAGTGTTTGTCTCTTGGAACTGCCTTGTAATAGAAAGCATAAGAGCAAGCTGTTATTCTGGAGACCTGCGTGGTCGTGATATCAGATAAGTCTAGTAGTGTACGTCTAAAAGCGACAAAGGCAGTGTTTTAATATCGTTTTAACCGAGTCTTAGCGAATGTTCCAAGTGTAACTTAATAGAGTGCAGAATCTGCTATATCCTTGCCGATAAATGTAAACATTGTGTTTTCTTGTAATTGTTAAAAGGTGCCTTTAATAAATGTTAATTTAATATTTATTTGAAGTGTCCTAGTGAACTGTTTTACGAACTGACATCGTGTCCGATATCACGCATCTGGCATCTTTATACCGGTGGTGGCAGCATATCAATCAACGATAAAGAATGATATATTTCTCTTACCGAGTGGCGGATTGAAACGTGGAGTAAAATATATCACAATATAAGTGAAATGTCAATAAATAAAATGCAAAGAATGCGAAGGTAGTATCTCTTTTCTTTGTAACCGAAAAAAACCTTAAAAAGCATGTAATTTTACGGCCAAAGAAGTAGAACTTCTGCGCTGCACACATTGCAGTTTGTTTTGCAACTAAAAATGAATTTAACATTTGGAGTTGAAAAATTTTCAGCTGTAAAATCCTTAAGGCTGTTCTTCAGTAAACTTCCCGATTCCCCTCGCTAATGTTATTTCTATGGGCGTAGGATGCATTCGTATTTTTAAAATATCTCCTCGGAAAATTAATATTTTTAACTTCTGTTTTCTTTGTACTGTTCTTAAAGAATGTCTCTTTTTTTCTTAGTTATCAAAATATTTCTAAATTATGCGCTTAATTTATATTTTTATGCGTTAAAATCTTATCGAAACTGAATAAGATTTTAACGTTTCATATAAAATTAAGTATATATTTTAGAAAAAAATTGACAACTAAGAAAAAAATAAACATTCTTTAAGAATAGTACAAAGAAAACAGAAGTTAAAAATATTAATTTTTCGAGGAGATATTTTAAAATACGAATGCATCCTACGCCCATAGGAATAACATTAGCGAGGGGAATCGGGAAGTTTACTGAAGAGCAGCCTTAAACCACGTCACTCCGCTTGGTTTCCATCGAATGGAAAAATTTCCAAGAAATCCAAATAGGATGCCAAAATTAAGTATTCGTATTGAAAATTTCAAAATTTGGTACAATTTCAACATGAACACGGTTCTCTAATTTTTTAAACAGAAATTGAAAAAAAAGCCATAAATAGGGTTGCTACGGATCAGGGAATTTTTAGGGAACATACCAGTAATTTCTTTCAGAAAAAATCGTCTAACTTAATCGCGCGAAACTTTCTCTCTTTTTTTGACGAGTCTCTTTTCAAGACGAGTTTTTCTATAAGAAAATAATGGTACTTTCCCTGGAAAATTTTCTGACCCGTAGCAACCCTTCATAATACTCAATCGAATGGCTATTTTTATTTTTATCTGCAACAATTTAGAGATTAAAGTGTATAGAGGATTCTTTCTCTTTCTTTCTTTTTTTTTTCCTTTTTGCCGATTGCATAATTCAGTCACCATCACAGAGGCACTTTTACTTAGATATACAACTTGATTTTTTAAGTATCTGAATTTGGGATACTTTTATGTTTAATATATACCAGGGGCGCGTTAGCAGTAGTCTGTGTTCAAAACTTCAGTTGGCGCCCTATGTTCCCCTCCCTCCACCCTCCGGTTTTTTTTTTTTCAATGAATATAAATGCACAGCTGCCAAACTTTCGAGTTTTTTTTTTTTTTTTTTTTTTTTCTCTAGGTCAAATAAACAAATTTCAAACTAGAAAATGTATTTAATAAAATGTGTCTTGTTTCTATAGTGTTCTTATTTCATCACATTTATTAAATAAAATTTCTGGTTTAAAATATGGTTATTTAACTAAAAATAAGGAAGGTTGGCAACTATGTAAATAAAATTCGAAATTCAGTAAAACCTTTGAAAACAAAACCTTTCTGTATCGGAATCCTGCTTTAATCAGAAACATTTCATTGCCTCGTAGAAAATAATGCAATTTGTAAAGTCTGTCTTGCACAATTATGAAGCATATTTATTTATTTATTTATTCATAATTTTGTGCTTAGAAAACAAGTGTACTGTAAATGCCATAGATACCGACAATGAAAAAGAATCCAAAAAGAAGCTGTAAAGTTTGGAGCAACAGTAATTAATTCGTTTGAATAAATATATTAAACTAAGCTGACCGCACGGTGAGACGTTGCCCGGGTCCGTGATACAAACCTTAAATATACATGTTGAATAGTTTTATATTTTTAAACGAAAACCTGTCCACATGTGAACCTAATCTTTAGGGCCTCACTGTCTTCGGCAGTACACCTTTAATTCTGTATGATTTTATATTTTTAAATGAAAATCCATCTTTTGATTTCAAACCTCAGAACACTCGAATTGCATGTTGGGAAAAAAATTATTTTCACCGAAAAAGAATATAAAGTCTAGCGAAATCACTTATGCCCCTGATATATACATATATGTAAAGTAAAACCTCCATAACGGAGATTCTCGAATAGCGGAAACCTCCATTTAGCAAACACTTTTGAAAACCCTAATAACAATAGTATACGATATTCATATGTTTTTACCTCTGAATAGCGGATGAATTCCAGATAGAGATTTTACTGTATCTGGTTGAACATATAGAAGAAGATTGAAATTTAAATGTGCTTGTCTCTATTTCATCTGGTTCATGAGAAGAGATTCACACATTCATACAACGTTTATTCTTACCTTTTAAGTGCGGATTTTTATTTTTCATAAGTCAATCCCTCCTGAGTGGGAAGAGTTAACTCTCACAAATGACTTTAAAAAGTAATTTGAATTTAAAAAATATGAGAAAATAGCCCTCTATAATTCTTTTGCCTTTAGTCGATATAACTAAAGCCTAAATTAATTTTAAGTTGCTATCAAATTTATACGACACACTTTAAGGAATAGTTTTATATAGGATATATACACTTTTTATATACATACACTGTCGCGGCGAAGGGCATGATCTCGAGTCATCCCCCCTCCAGAGCATTTAAAAGCTGATAAGATACATACAAAATAATTTGTGTTAAGATATAATATAATGCGTAAAAACCAAAGTAAAGAAAAGCATAAACAACATAAAATTTTTACTATTGAACTATTTCGAGCTTCATACTAGGAGCTTCTATTTAAACACAAAATTAACGAGGGAAAAAATTAGGAGCAACAGCAGCAAAGTAATATGTATGTTACTGACTACTGCTCTTTGTCCTTCTCTTTATTTTGCCCCCTCTGAAGATTGAAGAAGATACTCTTTTATGAAACCTTAAAACACATAGATGCTAAATTTATATTATAGTTGTTTGTGCCATTACGTCGGATCTTATGTGTCACGTAATTTACTAAACACTACCATATGGACATATGACTCAACGAAACTGTTCATTTTATGAGTAAAAAACAATGGTTCAAAAGTGTCTGCACCTAGTTTAATATTCTGCGATAACCAGTCTGCTCAAAAATTAGTAAGGAATCCAATTTATCATTCTCGCACAAAACATATTGACATTCGCCATCACTTTGTGCGCGAAATATTTGAGAATGGAGAAATAGAGGTTAAATATCTAGAAACTGAAAATATGGCAGCTGACATTTTAACAAAAGCTTTAAGTGCCTATAAACATAAGAAATGTTGTGATTTAATAGGACTAAGTGTTTAAAAATATCCAATGTTATTCTGTATCCCTTTTCCATATATGTTTAAAGTATATACTGTTTGTATTTGTAATTTTATATTTTGTTTCTCTCTAATTTGCATATAATATTTGTATAATAGGAGAGTAATTAATGCCTTGTTAAGAAAATGCACGTTGTAAGGGGGGAATTGTTGGAATACAACTTTCATTTCCTCCTCTCCGCACATATGGCGCATGCGCGTACAGTTAAGATGATGATGCTCCGAGAGCGAGAGCAGTTGTTACTTTAAGAAATATGTCGGCGCTCAGTCGCATACGAGCTGTATATATTTTGTCTCCGTTTAATTGCAAATACATGTCTTATGTCGTTCTATTCTGCAAACTCTGCGTGCCTCATACGCATACATAAATGATAAAATAGTTTTTTAAAACAGAAAAGAGACTTAGTTGACTATCGGAGAAAATTATTACATTTGTGCATTTTTTATAAATCGTTTTTAAAATAAGATGAACATTTCTTTGGAATTTGTTTTTATCAAAAGGGATCAATTTGCTTATTAGTTCTTTTGGACAGCATAAAACCAGGATTCGCCCGTTTGTCCAACTCTTGCATTAAATTTAAACATGTCTATAACGAATATCTGCATAAAACTAAAAATGATTATCGTAGAATCAGGTTTCAACCATACATCCAAAGTTTATTTTCATATGAAACTATAAGATAGATGGGCGCAGCTGGGCTAGTTATAAATAACAGGCACATTTTAACTTTCCATGAAAATATATAAAACAAAATGTGAAGGTTCTGTAAACAGTTTGTGCACTTCTCCATTAATTTTATAAATATAGAATAATTATAATGTGTCTTGGGCCGCAAATAAAAGGTCGCCTTGCCAGATGCGGCCCGCGGGGTCGCAGGTTGAGTATGGCTAATACAGATGTATTACTAAACATTTTTCGAAATTTAAGAAAACTAAATCTAAAAGATTTTAAAATTTGTTCAAATATTTTTTAATCCAATTTACATAAAATAAAATCATTTGTTCAAATATTGCTACTCCCCTTCAAACTGAAATAAATCTACACGAAATTCTAGTTGGTTACACCAAATCTCATCACAAAGCACATTGTAAATCGCATAGTTTAAGCATGCTGCATTAAAAAAATATATTCATACTCCTATTAATAGGTAAAATCTTAATAAAATTTTATTGAACATTTTTCACGCAAACCTAAGATTATTTCATAAGGCTCACCAATATGACGATTGATTTCGAAGACGCAGACCGTGGGGCACCTGTTTGTTGGAAATTGCGGAAGAAATGACTTTTTTGCCATGATACGGTAGTTGGAACCACCCACTTCGAAAGTAAACTTGTTTGCTGGCGGAGCCTGCAGGGATTTTTAAAAAATTTTTTTTTTTTTTGCTATAAGGGTTGGTTCTATAAAAACTTGTGGGCATGAAAGTTTTAGATAATATTTAGAGGATTTATAATAAATTTAAGCGGATTTGATATTTTGTGAATTGACGAAGTTATGAAATTTTTTCTTCTACCCCCAACTTTTTTCCCCCTTGGGGCCATTTTAATGATATCAAAAATCTGTCATGCATAAATATTCGGCCCTTTTTCTAGAAGTAACAATAACTTTAAACGGAATCGATACGTATCATAATTAAGAAATTATGGTTTTTTTTTCTGATTTCACAAAAAGTCCCCCCATCCCCCCCCCCTTTGGTCGATTTTGCCCATTAACGAACTTGACCGAGATTTTATGCCCTTTGATTTTATGTATCAGTTTGGAAAAGATATATGCAGAATTATTGCAGTTATCGTGTCCATAAAAAAGTGACACAGATAGACAAAGTTTGAACTGGGGGTAGTTTTGGATTCTGGGAGTCATAATCAGCGTAGATCTGCAAATTTTTTTCAAAAATTCCAACTTAGAGGAGAATGTAATAGGTAATATTTCTTACGAAATCTACCTAATAGTATTCATTAAATATTTTTGGAAATTTTTTTCGTAATGATAAAAAACGTAATGATAAAAAATACTTCCCACATTTTACATTAGACACAAAAATTTTATATATAAAGAAGTAAATTGTAGGAAATTCCCTATCGAGTGTGATTTAGTTTTAAAAAAATCAATCAAAAGCAAGCTATGTAAGATGGAACATGGAATCTGAAAGTTTATATCAACACTGTAAAATAACAGTATAAAATTATTCCACTCATCCCGGTAAAATTTAGTAACAATAATTTTATGTTAAATAAATGCCTCAAGCATGAAGTAATTAATCATTTTGAAAGACTGTTAAGTCAGGAGTGAGCGCCACTTGTGGCAGCTCCTCGTATTTTCAAATTCATAGGAAATGGATTCGTATGCGTATTTCACGTAATGTAAGTATACCGTCTGTCGCTCATACGAAGTAAGTAGAATTCTTAGTAGAAAGAATTGTGCTAAGTTTCCAAAGCGCAGTCTCTGCTACTTTTCAATATTTCTTTGCAAGTTTTCATCGAATATAGCGTAGATAATATCCCCTTTTACAAAATCATCGAGAACAAAAGAAAGAAAAACGGATTTTTCTCCAAGTAAGTCACTAATATTGAGGTACTTTTTTTGCAGAACGAAACATTTCAAAATTATCTGTTCAAGTTATAGGAACGTTTTACTTATAGTTTGTTTAAAACATCTTTAGAACCTCTAGCCGTGGTCTTGAATAGATTATCGTTCTTTAATCGCCATACTTACTTAATTTTGTAAAGACCGCCACGTGAAATCATCCCCTTTTTGTAGAATTGACCATGTATTTTCAATTTCAACCGTACACATGACCATGATTTCCAAACGGATACCTAGATCTGTCAAGAAATAGCTGTCAGCAAAGGAGAGTCTCTGCTCGTGCCCGAACGAAAATGAATTGACGCGACACCTGTATGACCGCCACGTGAAATCATCCACTTTTTGTAGAATTGACCATGTATTTTCAATTTCAACCGTACACATGACCATGACTTCCAAACGGATACCTAGATCTGTCAAGGAATAGCTGTCAGCAAAGGAGAGTCTCTGCTCGTGCCCGAACGAAAGCACTAGCGGCTCTTTTGAAGAGCTCTTCTACGGCGCACAAAAAATGGCACAGAGAATTTGTTGTAAAATAAATTTTTCATGAAGTCAAGGGATATAAGAATGGTCTTGCTTCGCGCCACATTTACATTATGAGGTAAATATGAATTTAAAAAAAAATAATAATAATATTTATTTGCTTCTAAACACAAACAAGATTTACCATCACAGCCAATAAAAGCGTACATTTATTTTAAGAAATTATATTTTAATAATAATAAATTCTTCAAAACTTATTTATCACCTTTCTCTTCACTGTATATTATACTTAACTAGTATCGATTACAACACAGAGATTTAGATAAACATACTTATAAATTTTATAACAAACAATACAGGAGTACTAAACTTTTTTCGAAATTTGTGAAAAGTACAGGTAAAGTTTCTAAAAATGTTTAATCCAATTTACATAAAATAAAAATCATTTTTTCAAATATTGCTACGCCACTTCAAACTGAAATAAGTCTACACGAAATTCTACTCAGTTATAGCAAATCTCATCACAAAGTAGTAAATCGCGTAGTTTAAGCATACTGCATCAAAAAAATATATTCATACTTCTATTAATTGGTAAGATTTTAATAAAATGTTATTGAACATTTTTTAGGCAAACCTGAGATAATTTCACGGGTCACCAATGTGACGGGGTACCTTGTTGCAAGAAACTACGATTAAGGAGAAATGTAAATAGAACGAGGCAGTAGCACATAGAGGATCAATCGATTTTTAAATCAAGCTCCTTCTAGAATATAAGTTTAACATTATAAGAGTTATAACTATTGAGTTGTAATTCCCCAAACTGGGCGAAAAATGTCCGGCCTAGGATTGTCGGACATTTTTCACCCAGTTGGGAAATTACAACTAATATGATTTCATACCAATTTGAATAATTGTGTTGAAAATTAATCTAGTTATAAGTATTGTTGCGACTTTAGTTTTGAACTGTATTGTTACAAGATTTTTACCTCCCCCCCCTCCCCTTTCATTTTTACTACCTTAAAAAATGAATTTCAAAAATCGCTGAAATATGGGTTTAAGCATTTTTTTTAGTAGATTTGTTTTTTTTTTAATTTCGAACTCCTACCTAAAACTGCTGCTGAGATATGTGGCTAAATGACCTAAAACTTTCGACCGCTCTTTTTTAACCCTCCCCCCCCCTTTTTTTTTGTGATCCTGACTTTAGTCATTTCAACTGGGCGTTGATGAGTCTGTCAGTCATGCATTCTCTCTTTAGTATAGATAGATATAGATACATACGATAATATTGGCTACGGAAGAATATTTGAAAACGTAAAGACATGAAGTGAATGTTACATTTATGTCTCAAAAATATAGTGTGTATTTTAAAATATAACGTACTATGCATACAGATACTGAGAATATAAAAAGGTTTTATTATATACATTCATTCTTCAATTTCTACTATTAGCTCACACTCTCTATATATTTATATATCTTGTTCAAATTTCCAATTGCTAATAAAATGCTTTTTATTCATCCATTCAAGTTCAAATATATTTTTTTAAACTTGTAGAGAATGACACTTGATGTTAATACAGATTTTTTCAAACATTAATTCCTTAATTAAATTAAATAACCAAACTACTAGCATTCAAAACTCGAAGATAAATGAGCAGAAACACTCCATTAGGTTCCACTCTTCGAAAGAGCCGCTACTACATGAAACTGTCGGCTTGGTAACTGCTGACTCGTGATTATGTTTTAATGTTTTTTTCTATACTGTTTCCTATTATTTTTGGTACTTACGTATTATCCGGGCCATTCTTATATTATTTATTAAAATTGAAAATTGCAAGGAAATTCGCTTTCTATTTTGCCACCACTTAATATTGTGATTCTGTCATATGTATATACATATTTATATTAATTGTAATTATTTAATAAAAACTAACTAAAATAAAATTTTTCCTTGTTGACCTAAGTAGGAATTGACTTAAATATATATATATATATATATATATATATATATATATATATTACTTGTTTTTAATGTAATTACGACCACAGAAAACTTAAAAAAAAATAATAATCAGCATGCAAGAGTTAGTCATAGGTGGTGATTCCGGCTTAAAAAACAAAAACTAACCTTCAGCAATGTGTTAAGATTTAATATGCTGACTCCCTCCGTTGATGTAATAATATATATATTTATTTAATTAATGATAGTTTTCAAATGTAAATTTATGTCTGTCTGGACTGATTTCAACTAAAGATTATAATATAAATTTTGGGATAAAATACAAACAAACTTTTAAATTAAAAAAAAAAAAAAAAAAACTTGAAAATTTTTATGCAATTTTATTAAGTAATTGATAGAAAACCCAAATGCAAATTTTTAATGCATAATTTTTTCATGTAATTTACAAGTTATAGTTACTCATAATCAATAATAAACTTTATGCTTTTTAAACACAGAAATTCTGATATTTAATAGGTCAAAGACTGCTATTCGGAAATAGTGATAACAAAAATGCGTAAAAATTATCAGCTATTTTTACTCTGTTAATTTATTAATTACAAGAATTGTTTAAAGTAAATTACACTATTTTTAATGATAGTAAGTGGTTGATAATTTCGAATGATGATAAGCGGATATATTGGAGAGCAGTTTGCGCAAAATTTTTGTCAAATGGCCGTTATTTTTCATGTAAAAAATAATTCAAAGGCATTTTAAACTATTTTTTTTTCTACTGCCACAAAAAGAAAAAAAAAAAAAATCCAATTCTTTGACAATTGTACAGTGCAATCCGCACCCAGCAATTACATGAACTTCTGAAATGAAAGCGGACTTATGGGTGACCTTGTTTTACATTCTAAGCTCTGTATATATGATTATTTTATTTTTGAGTCTTTTGGAATTTAATTTTCCATTCTTAAATACGTTTCCTTAGTTTTAAAGTAAAGTTTAAAGTATCTAATATATATATATGTATATATATATATATATATATATATATATATATATTTCAAACCTTCCCCTAATTTCAATCAAACGTAATCATAGAATCTGACATACATGTCATTGTCTCTCGCTTCCTTCAGCAGCTTATTCATGTGTGAAAATAGGGTTATTTTCAATTATGAAACCGTGGTGTGTCCCGGAGGGGAAATTCCCTACGCAGGCGGGGCTTCAAAATGCTCGGAAGATTTGAGATTTTTGTCCAACTTGAACGCTGGTTATTTTGAAGAAAATCATCAAAACCGTTAATGTAAGCAACACGCAGAACATATTTTGAGTAATTGATTCTAAGTGTTTTAGAAAGTTATGTAAAGTCCAAGAAATGAATACAACTGTTTTTAAAGCGTCCTGATTTGTGGAATGTAAGCCGTAATTTACCGTAAGAGAACAAGTAGCGATAAGTGCGGGAGGTAAAGCGATGAGTTTTAGACCGTTTTCCTCCTGAAAAACCTGTTTATGAGGAATGTGGAAATATCTGATATTGTCTATAATAGTATGTGTGATACTAGTACGTGTGATCACTGCATTATGCTTAATTTATGTTCTAAGATTACGAGGTTCTGTTCGGCTTAAAAGACGTGTATATTTACAATATGCGTTTTACTTAAATTTATATTATTTATAAGAGATATTCTAAATAACTGAAATCCGATTAGGAATTTTAAAGATCAAAAAAGTAAATTTAATGTAAAAATATTAAACAAATGCTATTCATTAAATATTTTTGGAAACGTTTTCGGGGGGTGACGTAATGATTAAAAAATGTTTCACACGTGTTACATTAGGCACAAAAATTTGAGATATAAAGAAGTAAATTGTAGGAAATTCGGTATCCAGTGTGATTGTTTTTCAAAAAAAAATAGTCAAAAGCAAACTACTTTGGGCGGAACATGGAATCTGAAAGTTACACTGAAAAAAAGAAACCAACACTAAAAAATAACAGTATACAAATATTCAACTCAAACCAGTAAAATCTATTAATAGCAATTAATATTAACCAAATGCCCTTTGATATGAGTTCTATAATATTTCACTCATATTTAAAATGACGGGTGAGCGTCCCTTGTGGCAGCTCCTCGTATTTTCAAATTTCTAGAAAATGTGTCGTATTCTCGTATTCAAGACTCGCTTAAGGGAGTCTTGCTCGTATTCATGTAATGAAAATGTAACGGCCGTCACATACATATACATAGTAAGTGCACCTACTTAACACATGAATAGGGGGCGCAATATTGACACAGCTATGCCATCTTGTGGACGGGGTTGATAATGTTGACATTATGTACGATACGACCAAACCTACCATCTCCGCATTCTCTTGAGCATATATTGTGAATCTTTACTCAGTCATTGAAGATGTATCTTTTTTACCAGATTTGTTGTCAAATATTTTTGATACAGTTTGTTCCGATAAACTGTACGATCAAATTTCTAGAAAATGTGTCGTATTCTCGTATTAAAGACCCGCTTAACCCTTTGAGGGGCGGTGGTATATATTATATACCACCTAATTTTAATCCGATTCAAACCAGAAACTTTTAATAAAATTTTACTTTTTTAACTTTGACGGGAAAAAGTTTATAAATTGCTTTTCCTTATTTTGAACTAAATTCTTTCGAAAATAAAGGTGTGAGTTCGACGTTACAGGAACACAATTGCTTGCCCATGAAAGGGTTAAGGGTATCTTGCTCGTATTCATGTAATGAAAATTTAACGGCCGCCACATACATAGTAAGCGCACCAAATTAACACATGAATAGGGGGCGCAATATTGACACAGCAATGCCATCTTGTGGACGAGGTTGATGATGCCAACGATGCTCTTACGATGACGTCATTATGTACGACCCGGGGCTACCGAGAAAGACGGGCTACCGCGCTTCTTCAATTTAGAGTAGTCACGTGACGCTCCTGGTCTCAGCTGAGCTAAGCAAACCAATTGACATAATATATATTAGATTACTATTATATCCGAGTTGTTTTTTAATTTGATAAAATTCGTTACTGCCCCCAAGCAGCACAATCATGATTATCAAATCTTACATATATTTCAAAACACTGGGATAATTTTAAGTACTAATTAAAATAATTTGTAACCAGGTAAAGTTGTTAAAACTGAAAAACAAATAATTGAGCCCTTTATATCCTACAAATCGTTGTGAATACACCAAAATGTAACACAAACTACGTAAATATAATTTATTTAACATTTCAAAATTGAAGCACAATTGACGATTTTGGAAAAAAAAAAATTGTCGATTATTTTTTTTTTTTTTTCAAACAGGTATTTTATACCCTAAATATCAATATTTCTCCACCAAAATTATAGACGGTCATGGGATATATATTTTATATAATATATAAAAAAAATTAAAGATTTAGTAGAAAAATAAATTTTTAAAACAAAATGAAATGTGCTTAATACTTATCTCAGAGAATAAATAAAATATTTTTATCACACAAAATATATAAAAATTAATATTTTTTCAATAATTTTTTCCTGCCAGAGGAATTGTGATTAAATCTTATAAAAAGTTCAAAATACTACTATCATAATTTTAAGTATATTAAATAAAATAATTTATAAACAGTTATAATGTCAAAAGTGAAATATGTATATATATATAAGTATATGCAACTGTACCTAGCTCTCTGTACCCTAGAAGTTACTGTAAATACAAAAAAAAAGTAACACATACTAGATACTATGATTTATTTAGCATACAAAAATTTCAAAGCTGTAGAACAATTTAAGTTATTGAGAAAAAAAATGCGATTGTCGAAAAAAGGGAGAGAGAGAGAGAGAAAAGGTGTGGGGGGGGGGGCGACTTTTATACCCTAATATCAATATTTTTGCATGAATATTATACATGGTCTTTGAACACACACTTTATATAATATATAAAAATTTCAAAATTTTCGTTTAAGTATTTAAAAAATATATGTGAAATATGCTCAATATTTATTTCTGAGCATATAATATATTAAAACGAGAAGCAAAAGTCTTAATTTTTCAGTGCAAATTCGACTTTACTTCGCAAGCCTCAACTTTTTTGAGTAGTGGATAAAGCTGGGAACAGAATTAAGAATAATCAAGGCGGTTGGGGAAAGAACAGCTCGCCTATTGACCTTCACTGCTCACAACCCTACCCCTAGATAATACTCCTTCTAAATTCCTGTTCATTCCATTTTTATTCCCCCTTCCTGGAGGGAGAATCCATTCTTCTACCTGCTTTATTTGAGAGAGTGGTGAACAAAAGGGAAAGGGAAGGGATGCGCTTTCACTTTTTTGAAGGCTGGAAAGGTAAATGGGAGGGGGTGAGTTCTTCCTTTCTATAGAATTTGGGAAAGGTTCATTTTCTGGGGAAGAAAACATATTTATTTTACAACCAAACACCAATAAATCTAACTGATCATAAACAAAATGTAATCGTAATAATATTAGTTGTGTAGCACTCCAAAATAATTAGAGAAGCATTATTATAAAAACTTAGTTATGTATTGAAGTTTATAGAAAATTATAAGGAGCTTTGAGAATTACTTAAAAAAATTTTTCTCTTGTAGGATTTAAATCTATATTAGTCTCTTGACATGTTCTCTGCCGGCATATTGCTTTATTTAGATGTATTTATTTTGGGATGGAATTTTTTCACAGTTGTTAACATATTTTTTATCTAAAAAATGACATTAATGTCGCTATTTTCAATTATTCAATATGAATTTAAATGGTATGAAAAACTGTATAAGGGAGCTTTTTAACTTATGTTAATAATAAATATTAACGTAGACATATATTAGTAATATTAATAATTCAGAACTAATTTTAAAGGTACGTGCATGCAATTTTTTACATCAAAAGTTCTTGTTACAGGTACTCTTGTTAAAAGTTCAAAAATCTAGTTACATCAAAAGTGCAAAAAATGTCTAACTGACCAAATTCGTCTAAGAAGAATTGATAATTTTTTTTCTCTAAGTGTAACTTTTTCAAAATTATTTTAAAAAAGTCTTTCATTGATATAATTTATTTCTTACTTAATTTTGAACACTTTGGCAATTTACATTGCCACATTATCTCCATCATGTAAAACAAGAAAGAAAAATCATGCACCAAGCATACATTATGAAACACTTTCCAACACTAACAGAAAACTTTAACAAACCATCGCTGTTTAATAAAGTAAATAAGGTATCTAAGTAAACATTTCAGAAAACACAAAACACATTTGAAAACCAGATTGCAGCAATTACCGTCCACAGCCGGTAAAGTACTCCAATTCTTTTCTGCAGCTCTGTATATAAGTTATACATTTGTATATACGTAGTATTACAAATGCTGCAATTTAGCTACAATATGGAACTTACAACTGCAACAATGCTACAGTATTCTACAATTTAGTTTAGAAATAAAACACATAACACGGTTAGAAAATCATCTTCAGCAGTTTCTACCAGTAGACGGAAACATACTTAAATTATTTTGTACAGCTCTGTATATTACCTTAAGCTTTTTATACACGCCACATATTAAGCTACAGTTTAATTTAGGCAAATACACGCTGAAATCACACTTCCAGAAATTATCATACATATGCAGCCATGTATTCAGCTCTTTGCGTGGCACTGTATATGATTTTATTTATATTCTACAAAATTTTCTTGGTATACTAAATATATTTCACGTTCAAAATGCATAACTCGATTAAAAGCCCACTTTAATCAATTTAAGTTGATGCACCGTAATGCTTACGAATTTTTTTTTTGTGTAGCCCTGTATATGATCTGTAGCATTATACATACCTCATAGCATTTAAAAATTTAGTTAAACGCAAACCCTACTAATATCCGACTTTCAATTTTATGGCTTATAAACAATACTTCAGACACAGTACTGTACCCGAAATATTCTGTGTGTCCCTGTAAATGAACGATAAATGCTATGCACATAAGTATCTTGTAGTAAACCTCAATAATGTATATCAATTTCATTATATTTGAAATGGTGTAACATAATTAAAATACGCTATAAAACGTTTTTCTCCCATAGACCATTATTTAAAAGAATACTTTAAAAGAAGCACTGTAAATAATAATAAAAAAAAAAAGCTTTACACTCCATATTCTACAGAAAGCATGTCTTAGTGCATCCCAGAAATTGATATCAATTTCATTATGTTTGTAATAGTGTAACAGGATTAAAATGCGCCGCAAACAATTTTACATATTAAAACATAATGTAATGGAATTCATTCCGGTTTCCCTGAAAACTAATTATAAGTGTTAGACGTACCATGTTCGATAGTAAGCATCGTGTAGTGTATCAATTTCAATATATTTGAAATAGTGTCACATCATTAAAATGCACTGCAAAGGATTTTCCCCGGTAGACCAACCATAATGTAACAGCATTCTTTTGAGTGCCCCTGTAAAAAAAGTATACGTGCTACACACTTCATTTTTAATACCGAACATGCTATAGTAAACCCCAATAGCATATATCAATTGCATGACTATCCGGATATATTTACGCGATTTTTACAGCTTGGACAGTCAGACGGCAGACAGACAAACCGACTTCATAAACATTTTTGAACTACGTTGGAAATTGTTAAAAATTAAAATGTGTTTCAATCTTTTAGGGATATCCTGTATATATATCAGTCCTGAGTAATGATACATACACAAAGACAAATATAGGAAAATATGGCAATACTTTAAACAGAAATTATGGCAAAAATGATAAGCATATACAATTAAGCATGTCGGATTTCCTTGTAAAACAAAGTTTGATTGTTAGAAATTCATACACAACATAATTGAAAATATATGGTACAAATGTAAAAGTTTGAAATAATATCTGGCATTTGTTCTTTGTGCTTCAGTCAAAATCTCAATTTATTGATTTATTATTTTATTATAAACTAAAAAAAAAAAAAATTAACACATTTATTAGTGGAATTGTATTCAATTTGTTAATAAATAAATTAAAATAACATTTCATTCATATATACATTTAAAAAATCAGGAATTGTTTAAAGGAACCAAAATGCAAAGTATCATATGTATAGTATTCTTAATATTAATCCGTAATAATATTACACGTGTGGTAGTCTGAATATTAAATCTTTAAGAATAATCTGAACTTATTAAAAATTTCGACTTGTTTATATCAATAAGCGAAAAACTTTAAGAATAAATAGTGCAAGTAAAGACATATTCATTTAAAATAAATTAGCTTTACTTATATTTAAACAATACAAAACAAACATTATCGTATAATGCATAGGTATCTTTCATTAAAAAAAAATAAATAAAAAAAATAAAAAATACATCGCCAAGATCAGTAATGCAGTGGTGAATTCAAGGGGTGACATTCCCTACAAATGATTTCATATTTTAGATTTATTAATGGTCTAGATATAAAAATTATCCCGAAACATTGTAATGTCCTCCCACCGGAGCTGGAAAATAATTAGAAAAAATATATAATCAATAATAATCTTACGATTTTACTCTGTTGTTTTATGTCATATAAGTAAAGTTACCGGCATTCTGCTAACTAAATTATCATATTTACAACGATTAAAAGTATATAACATTGCACAATTAAATGTTATGCATATTACATCAAAACGGAAAAATGGTTAATACTTACATTCGATAGATTATCCTAAGTATCTCGTCTTTTATATTAATTGATGAAACTACTTAATAAAACCTCTTAACACAATTAAAATAAAATAAAAGAATCGCAATGAAAATTGCGTTTGTATTTATTAATAAAGGTTGGAACATTGGAACAATTGGTTTTAAAACACACACGAAAATCAAAGTAATGGAAATCCCTTGTGACAGCTGCGCGTCAAAGTACGTTTTCAGTGAGACCGCGACTGTCACGTGACTTTCAACCACGGTAGCCCTCTGCGTTAGCCCCGGTACGACCCGAGACTAACGAAAAAGAAAAGTTACGGCGGTGCTTTACGCGTATCTTTTTTTACAGACCGCGGGAGTCACGTGATGCTCGAGTGCACGAACAGGTGTACGAAAAGAGCATTACGTCACTCTAGCCTCTAGCGGTCTGTAAAAAAAGATAAGTGGAATGCACCGCGGTAGCCTGTCTTTTTCGTTAGCCTCAGTACGACCAAACCTACCATCTGCGCATTCTCCTGAGCATATATTGGGAATCTTTACTCAGTAATGGAAGATGTATCTTGTTTACCAGATTTATTGGCAAATATTTTTGATACAGTTTGTTTCGATAAAATATGTACATTAAAAAACATTCACAATATCATTTTAGTTTCGGTAGTAAAGGCATAATATGTAAGCACTATTGCCTTTTCTCCCGAAACTAAAAATATATACTGAATGTTTTTAAAATATAAATATGTTTATGAAAAAAAACTGCATCAAAAAAATTTTGCAATAAATCTGGTAAACAAGATACATCTTCCGAGAGTGAGTAAAAATTCACAATATACAGGGTGACAATTATTGAACTATATGAAATAAAACGTAAATTATTTAAAAACTACTGAGTGAACAAGATTTATTCAACATGTAAACGTCAGTACAGATATTCGGATTTAGGTTATGACATGTTCGATACGGCTGCCATCATTGGATATGATGTGGCGCAGACGAATACCAAAATTCTGCATGACCGGCTGAAGTGTCGGAACATCGATGCTGTCGATGACCTCCTGAATAGTGGTTTTGAGCTCAGCAATTGTTTGGGGTTATTTCTGTACACATTGTCTATAATGTAGCCCCACAAAAATGTGTCACATGTGTTCAGATCCGGAGAATATGGCGGACAAGCGAGTCTCATTCCAGCGGCCTCTGGGTGCCCCAGAGCCAGAATGCGGTCCCCAAAGTGATCCTCCAGGACATCAAACACTTTCTTGGTTCGATGGGGTCGAACCGACATTGCCAACACTGTCATCACAAACACTACCAGTTCTCTCAAACTTGCGAATCAAATTCTTGATTGTTAGCACACTTGGACCGGTTGTCTTCAGCTTGTACTCGGTCACAAACTGCCTTTGAGCCGCAATCGGGCTGTTATTACTCGCATAGTAGGCCTTCACAAGCGATATACGCTCAGGCAATCTGTACCGCGACATTTTCACTTGCAAATAGCCGACAAAAACAAGTTGCGTGCGCATGAGCATACAAATTCCCATCATGCTCTGTGGTCAACCACGAAGTTTGAACTTCATCACGCAAACCGTTCAGAAGTTATGACTTTTTAATTTCATAAAGTTCAATAATAGTTCAACTGTTAATTGTTGTTCTTTATGACTCCTACTGTACACTTGAGTCCTGACCGTTTGATTGGTCTTCCTTTAACAGGACTATGATATAATTGGCCAACGTCGGCTAGGATTGTTTCTGCAATGTTCGTACAATCAAAATGTGAGGTAGATTGGTTGACGGAAGTGTTTGATTGTAAACACGCCCATAACTTAACCCAAAAGCGTTCACAGTCGTTTTAACCCAACTTTTCCCTGCGAAAATCAGATGACGTCATTCCCAATTATACGAGTAACCCGTGTTTCGGTCTCTGAACGCGCTCATGGTGAGGTAACTTTGGTGGCTTGAAGAAATCCACGTATTTTGATAGATGGATACTGAAATTTTATTACACATATTTATTTCAACAGTTACCACAAACTTTCACTTCTTTCTATAACTAATACACTATATTGCCAAAGGTGAGCGGTCACTTGCGATTTTAGACGTTTTGTTAACTATCTAGAAAAATACATGAGGAATTAACCTGAAACTGCAGGTGTGTAAACAGTGTAGTATAGGTTATATATTTCCGCGAAGATTTTTTTCACGAAACCCCATAGGGGACTGTCAACAAATTGAAAAATAACTAATATCTTTTGGATAACCCTGTAAAAACTAATGCAGCAAAGGCGTTCAAACTCGAGATTATTAATAAGTGGCTTATTGTAATATAATGTGTTCATTTTTATGAGGATAGCATGTATATTCATAGAGAAATTAAGGTTTTTATAAAAACAGTCCCAAATTTCGCCTAGTTTTTTGCTTATAATTTGCAGAGTTCTGAATATTAAAAAAAAGTTCTTTTCAAAAAATTTGACAAACAACATTGTATATAATGCTCTGCAATCAGAATTATAAAATAATAAAAATTAGAGGAAAAATGAGCAGGTTTACTAAAAAATGTTTCACTGCGCATGCGCGAATGCAATCAAAATATAATATGCATAATGTATTAGCTAAGTGTATAGAGCAACTTTTGTGAAAGTCTCAAAATCATAGCTTGAAAATTCTGAAAATTATCGTCGATAGAATAAGCTCGAAATCCCCGTTCCCAAAAGGGAGCAAAAATATGAGGGATTGTATCCAAATGTAGTAGTCGTGCAATATTGTGTACGCTATCTTGGCACTAATCAACAGATATTTGATACAACTCCTCATCTTTTTGCTTCTATTTGGGAACAACGGATTTCGAGCTTATTCTATCGACGATAATTATCAGAATTTTCAAGCTATGATTTTGAGACTTTCACAAAAGTTGCTCTATATACTTAGCTAATATATTATGCTTATTATATTTTGATTGCATTCGCGCATGCGCAGTGAAACATTTTTTAGTCAACCTGCTCATTTTGCATCCAATTGTTGTTATTTTTTTAATTCTGATTGCAGATTTTATGTACAATGTTGTTTGTCATATTTTCTGAAAATAACTTTTTTTATATTAAGAACTCTGCAAATAATAAGCAAAAAACTAGGCAAAATTTGAGACTGTTTTTATAAAAACCTTAATTTCTCTACGAGTATACATGCTATCCTCATACAAATGAACACAGTATATTACAATAAGCCACTTATTAATAATCTCGAGTTTGAACGCGTTTGCTACATTAGTTTTTACAGGGTTATCCAAAAGATATTCGTTGTTTTTCAATTTGTTGACAGTTCCCTATGGGGTTTCGTGAAAAAATCTTCGCGGAAATATATAACCTATACTATACTGTTTACACACCTGCAGTTTCCGGTAAATTCCTGCTGCATTTTTCTAGATAGGTAACAAAACGTCTAAAATCGCAAGTGACCGGTCACCTTTGGCAATATAGTGTATTTCCATATTTCGATCACAAGCTGTGTATTTAACCTCTGGTAGTTCATCTTGTGACTCAGAAAAATCACACACGTAACAACGACTTTACTATTTTTTTTTTAATTGTTAATACTGTAGACTAAAAATGTCACTACAAAAATGTTTCTATATGTGTCCTGTAATAGCAATAAAAAAAGTAAAACGTTATTTAAATAATTTCACCTCCAAATTTGACTCAATTTACAAAAACATTTTCTAAAAGTCACACACGTAACAATGGAATCGCCGCCCTTTAGCGAGTCCAAAATTAAACCTCATTCCGCATTATGTTAAGTAGTTTTTGAATTATGCTTAAGTGGAAGTTCTACTTCTTTAAATCAATATTTTTATTATTATTATTATTATTATTATTATTTTGCATTTTTCAAGCCTGATGTAGATTGTTTCCCTAAAGTGGTTTTGTGATATTCCAATTCCTTACAATATTTTTTTTTTGCCTCGTTGAACGTAACTCCGCTCCTTTTAAAAGTAACGATATTATTGTAAAACATTAAACTTCTTTTTTTTCTCGAAATTTTGTTTTTGAAATTGGGCGACCCTTTTTTCCGAGAATTATTCGACCGAAACCCTTCATTTCGTATTTGAAATAAAATTAATAGTTTTTGCTGAAGCTTATAAAACAGAAAAGTATAATTTTCACTGATTAACTATTTTTTCAAGCTCGCAAAACTACAAATAAATAAATAAAAATGCGAAAAATTATTTTTTTTTTTGTCAAATGACCACCATTTTCTCAAAAATCAACTTTTTAAATTAAATGTTGATATAAGCTACAAAAATTTAATGACCTTTCATAATTTGACGACCCAATTTGTTTCAGATGCTTGCGACCGGAGAAAAATGGTCGCCCGATTGAAATTTCACGGCGCGCATTTGTAGGTACTCCTACTCGTAGAAGGCGTATTATTCATTTTTTTTCGCACAAAAATGTAAATATACATGTCAATGATACGTATAGTTTATATTAAATTACTGTTTAACTAACTTTCTTTTGTTTTCATGTATTGCATTTATCTGCATATTCATATCTACTTACTCAGGTAAAGACAAAGTTCTTTATCTAAGAGATTTAAACTGAAAGGAAATTCCACAAAAAGAGGTTATAATCCCTTGGAATTTTCGGAAGTATCAAAAGAATGTACTGAATAGATGGAGGAATTGATGAGCAGGAGGTGAGCGATCTTGAGGGACTGCCACGTGATCAGAGTGTACGAATGGAATGTGGAGTTGATAGTGGAAATATGGAAAGAGGCCCGTAGATTTGGAGTGAGAAAGGAGGAAAAAGCCTTTTTCAGTTGAGATTAGAAGCAGTTGAGTTTGAAGTCCGTTTTGATGTGGGCAGGGGGTGAGACCAGTTTGAATTTTGTTTTCAGAGTGGTTGGGCTGTGAGCAGGCCACGAGTGTTTGTTTCTTGGAACTGCCTTGTAATAGAAAGCATAAGAGCAAGCTGTTATTCTGGAGACCTGCGTGGTCGTGATATCAGATAAGTCTAGTAGTGTACGTCTAAAAGCGACAAAGGCAGTGTTTTAATATCGTTTTAACCGAGTCTTAGCGAATGTTCCAAGTGTAACTTAATAGAGTGCAGAATCTGCTATATCCTTGCCGGTAAATGTAAACATTGTGTTTTCTTGTAATTGTTAAAAGGTGCCTTTAATAAATGTTAATTTAATATTTATTTGAAGTGTCCTAGTGAACTGTTTTACGAACTGACATCGTGTCCGATATCACGCATCTGGCATCTTTATACCGGTGGTGGCAGCATATCAATCAACGATAAAGAATGATATATTTCTCTTACCGAGTGGCGGATTGAAACGTGGAGTAAAATATATCACAATATAAGTGAAATGTCAATAAATAAAATGCAAAGAATGCGAAGGTAGTATCTCTTTTCTTTGTAACCGAAAAAAACCTTAAAAAGCATGTAATTTTACGGCCAAAGAAGTAGAACTTCTGCGCTGCACACATTGCAATTTGTTTTGCAACTAAAAATGAATTTAACATTTGGAGTTGAAAAATTTTCAGCTGTAAAATCCTTAAGGCTGCTCTTCAGTAAACTTCCCGATTCCCCTCGCTAATGTTATTTCTATGGGCGTAGGATGCATTCGTATTTTTAAAATATCTCCTCGGAAAATTAATATTTTTAACTTCTGTTTTCTTTGTACTGTTCTTAAAGAATGTCTCTTTTTTTCTTAGTTATCAAAATATTTCTAAATTATGCGCTTAATTTATATTTTTATGCGTTAAAATCTTATCGAAACTGAATAAGATTTTAACGTTTCATATAAAATTAAGTATATATTTTAGAAAAAAATTGACAACTAAGAAAAAAAGAAACATTCTTTAAGAATAGTACAAAGAAAACAGAAGTTAAAAATATTAATTTTTCGAGGAGATATTTTAAAAATACGAATGCATCCTACGCCCATAGGAATAACATTAGCGAGGGGAATCGGGAAGTTTACTGAAGAGCAGCCTTAAACCACGTCACTCCGCTTGGTTTCCATCGAATGGAAAAATTTCCAAGAAATCCAAATAGGATGCCAAAATTAAGTATTCGTATTGAAATTTTCAAAATTTGGTACAATTTCAACATGAAGACGGTTCTCTAATTTTTTAAACAGAAATTGAAAAAAAAGCCATCAATAGGGTTGCTACGGATCAGGGAATTTTTAGGGAACATACCAGTAATTTCTTTCAGAAAAATTCGTCTAACTTAATCGCGCGAAACTTTCTCTCTTTTTTTGACGAGTCTCTTTTCAAGACGAGTTTTTCTATAAGAAAATAATGGTACTTTCCCTGGAAAATTTTCTGACCCGTAGCAACCCTTCATAATACTCAATCGAATGGCTATTTTTATTTTTATCTGCAACAATTTAGAGATTAAAGTGTATAGAGGATTCTTTCTCTTTCTTTCTTTTTTTTTCCTTTTTGCCGATTGCATAATTCAGTCACCATCACAGAGGCACTTTTACTTAGATTTACAACTTGATTTTTTAAGTATCTGAATTTGGGATACTTTTATGTTTAATATATACCAGGGGCGCGTTAGCAGTAGTCTGTGTGCAAAACTTCAGTTGGCGCCCTATGTTCCCCTCCCTCCACCCTCCGGTTTTTTTTTTTTTTTTTCAATGAATATAAATGCATAGCTGCCAAACTTTCGAGGTTTTTTTTTTTTTTTTTTTTTTTTTTTTTTTCTCTCTAGGTCAAATAAACAAATTTCAAACTAGAAAATGTATTTAATAAAATGTGTCTTGTTTCTATAGTGTTCTTATTTCATCACATTTATTAAATAAAATTTCTGGTTTAAAATATGGTTATTTAACTAAAAATAAGGAAGGTTGGCAACTATGTAAATAAAATTCGAAATTCAGTAAAACCTTTGAAAACAAAACCTTTCTGTATCGGAATCCTGCTTGAATCAGAAACATTTCATTGCCTCGTAGAAAATAATGCAATGTGTAAAGTCTGTCTTGCACAATTATGAAGCATATTTATTTATTTATTTATTCATAATTTTGTGCTTAGAAAACAAGTGTACTGTAAATGCCATAGATACCGACAATGAAAAAGAATCCAAAAAGAAGCTGTAAAGTTTGGAGCAACAGTGATTAATTCGTTTGAATAAATATATTAAACTAAGCTGACCGCACGGTGAGACGTTGCCCGGGTCCGTGATACAAACCTTAAATATACATGTTGAATAGTTTTATATTTTTAAACGAAAACCTGTCCACATGTGAACCTAATCTTTAGGGCCTCACTGTCTTCGGCAGTGTACACCTTCAATTCTGTATGATTTTATATTTTTAAATGAAAATCCATCTTTTGATTTCAAACCTCAGAACACTCGAATTGCATGTTGGGAAAAAAATTATTTTCACCGAAAAAGAATATAAAGTCTAGCGAAATCACTTATGCCCCTGATATATACATATATGTAAAGTAAAACCTCCATAACGGAGATTCTCGAATAGCGGAAACCTCCATTTAGCAAACACTTTTGAAAACCCTAATAACAATAGTATACGATATTCATATGTTTTTACCTCTGAATAGCGGATGAATTCCAGATAGAGATTTTACTGTATCTGGTTGAACATATAGAAGAAGATTGAAATTTAAATGTGCTTGTCTCTATTTCATCTGGTTCATGAGAAGAGATTCACACATTCATACAACGTTTATTCTTACCTTTTAAGTGCGGATTTTTATTTTTCATAAGTCAATCCCTCCTGAGTGGGAAGAGTTAACTCTCACAAATGACTTTAAAAAGTAATTTGAATTTAAAAAATATGAGAAAATAGCCCTCTATAATTCTTTTGCCTTTAGTCGATATAACTAAAGCCTAAATTAATTTTAAGTTGCTATCAAATTTATACGACACACTTTAAGGAATAGTTTTATATAGGATATATACACTTTTTATATACATACACTGTCGCGGCGAAGGGCATGATCTCGAGTCATCCCCCCTCCAGAGCATTTAAAAGCTGATAAGATACATACAAAATAATTTGTGTTAAGATATAATATAATGCGTAAAAACCAAAGTAAAGAAAAGCATAAACAACATAAAATTTTTACTATTGAACTATTTCGAGCTTCATACTAGGAGCTTCTATTTAAACACAAAATTAACGAGGGAAAAAATTAGGAGCAACAGCAGCAAAGTAATATGTATGTTACTGACTACTGCTCTTTCTCCTTCTCTTTATTTTGCCCCCTCTGAAGATTGAAGAAGATACTCTTTTATGAAACCTTAAAACACATAGATGCTAAATTTATATTATAGTTGTTTGTGCCATTACGTCGGTTCTTATGTGTCACATAATTTACTAAACACTACCATATGGACATATGACTCAACGAAACTGTTCATTTTATGAGTAAAAAACAATGGTTCAAAAGTGTCTGCACCTACTTTAATATTCTGCGATAACCAGTCTGCTCAAAAATTAGTAAGGAATCCAATTTATCATTCTCGCACAAAACATATTGACATTCGCCATCACTTTGTGCGCGAAATATTTGAGAATGGAGAAATAGAGGTTAAATATCTAGAAACTGAAAATATGGCAGCTGACATTTTAACAAAAGCTTTAAGTGCCTATAAACATAAGAAATGTTGTGATTTAATAGGACTAAGTGTTTAAAAATATCCAATGTTATTCTGTATCCCTTTTCCACATATGTTTAAAGTATATACTGTTTGTATTTGTAATTTTATATTTTGTTTCTCTGTAATTTGCATATAATATTTGTATAATAGGAGAGTAATTAATGCCTTGTTAAGAAAATGCACGTTGTAAGGGGGGAATTGTTGGAATACAACTTTCATTTCCTCCTCCCCGCACATATGGCGCATGCGCGTACAGTTACGATGATGATGCTCCGAGAGCGAGAGCAGTTGTTACTTGAAGAAATATGTCGGCGCTCAGTCGCATACGAGCTGTATATATTTTGTCTTCGTTTAATTGCAAATAAATGTCTTATGTCGTTCTATTCTGCAAACTCTGCGTGCCTCATACACATACATAAATGATAAAATAGTTTTTTAAAACAGAAAAGAGACTTAGTTGACTATCGGAGAAAATTATTACATTTGTGCATTTTTTATAAATCGTTTTTAAAATAAGATGAACATTTCTTTGGAATTTGTTTTTATCAAAAGGGATCAATTTGCTTATTAGTTCTTTTGGACAGCATAAAACCAGGATTCGCCCGTTTGTCCAACTCTTGCATTAAATTTAAACATGTCTATAACGAATATCTGCATAAAACTAAAAATGATTATCGTAGAATCAGGTTTCAACCATACATCCAAAGTTTATTTTCATATGAAACTATAAGATAGATGGGCGCAGCTGGGCTAGTTATAAATAACAGGCACATTTTAACTTTCCATGAAAATATATAAAACAAAATGTGAAGGTTCTGTAAACAGTTTGTGCACTTCTCCATTAATTTTATAAATATAGAATAATTATAATGTGTCTTGGGCCGCAAATAAAAGGTCGCCTTGCCAGATGCGGCCCGCGGGTCGCAGGTTGAGTATGGCTGATACAGATGTATTACTAAACATTTTTCGAAATTTAAGAAAACTAAATCTAAAAGATTTTAAAATTTGTTCAAATATTTTTTAATCCAATTTACATAAAATAAAATCATTTGTTCAAATATTGCTACTCCCCTTCAAACTGAAATAAATCTACACGAAATTCTAGTTGGTTACACCAAATCTCATCACAAAGCACATTGTAAATCGCATAGTTTAAGCATGCTGCATTAAAAAAATATATTCATACTCCTATTAATAGGTAAAATCTTAATAAAATTTTATTGAACATTTTTCACGCAAACCTAAGATTATTTCATAAGGCTCACCAATATGACGATTGATTTCGAAGACGCAGACCGTGGGGCACCTGTTTGTTGGAAATTGCGGAAGAAATGACTTTTTTGCCATGATACGGTAGTTGGAACCACCCACTTCGAAAGTTAACTTGTTTGCTGGCGGAGCCTGCAGGGATTTTTTTTTTTAATTTTTTTTTTTTTGCTATAAGGGTTGGTTCTATAAAAACTTGTGGGCATGAAAGTTTTAGATAATATTTAGAGGATTTATAATAAATTTAAGCGGATTTGATATTTTGTGAATTGACGAAGTTATGAAATTTTTTCTTCTACCCCCAACTTTTTTCCCCCTTGGGGCCATTTTAATGATATCAAAAATCTGTCATGCATAAATATTCGGCCCTTTTTCTAGAAGTAACAATAACTTTAAACGGAATCGATACGTATCATAATTAAGAAATTATGGGTTTTTTTTCTGATTTCACAAAAAGTCCCCCCATCCCCCCCCCCCTTTGGTCGATTTTGCCCATTAACGAACTTGACCGAGATTTTATGCCCTTTGATTTTATGTATCAGTTTGGAAAAGATATATGCAGAATTATTGCAGTTATCGTGTCCATAAAAAAGTGACACAGATAGACAAAGTTTGAACTGGGGGTAGTTTTGGATTCTGGGAGTCATAATCAGCGTAGATCTGCAAATTTTTTTCAAAAATTCCAACTTAGAGGAGAATGTAATAGGTAATATTTCTTACGAAATCTACCTAATAGTATTCATTAAATATTTTTGGAAATTTTTTTCGTAATGATAAAAAACGTAATGATAAAAAAATACTTCCCACATTTTACATTAGACACAAAAATTTTATATATAAAGAAGTAAATTGTAGAAAATTCCCTATCGAGTGTGATTTAGTTTTAAAAAAATCAATCAAAAGCAAGCTATGTAAGATGGAACATGGAATCTGAAAGTTTATATCAACACTGTAAAATAACAGTATAAAATTATTCCACTCATCCCGGTAAAATTTAGTAACAATAATTTTATGTTAAATAAATGCCTCAAGCATGAAGTAATTAATCATTTTGAAAGACTGTTAAATGAGGAGTGAGCGCCACTTGTGGCAGCTCCTCGTATTTTCAAATTCATAGGAAATGGATTCGTATGCGTATTTCACGTAATGTAAGTATACCGTCTGTCGCTCATACGAAGTAAGTAGAATTCTTAGTAGAAAGAATTGTGCTAAGTTTCCAAAGCGCAGTCTCTGCTACTTTTCAATATTTCTTTGCAAGTATTCATCGAATATAGCGTAGATAATATCCCCTTTTACAAAATCATCGAGAACAAAAGAAAGAAAAACGGATTTTTCTCCAAGTAAGTCACTAATATTGAGGTACTTTTTTTGCAGAACGAAACATTTCAAAATTATCTGTTCAAGTTATAGGAACGTTTTACTTATAGTTTGTTTAAAACATCTTTAGAACCTCTAGCCGTGGTCTTGAATAGATTATCGTTCTTTAATCGCCATACTTACTTAATTTTGTAAAGACCGCCACGTGAAATCATCCACTTTTTGTAGAATTGACCATGTATTTTCAATTTCAACCGTACACATGACCATGACTTCCAAACGGATACCTAGATCTGTCAAGGAATAGCTGTCAGCAAAGGAGAGTCTCTGCTCGTGCCCGAACGAAAGCACTAGCGGCTCTTTTGAAGAGCTCTTCTACGGCGCACAAAAAATGGCACAGAGAATTTGTTGTAAAATAAATTTTTCATGAAGTCAAGGGATATAAGAATGGTCTTGCTTCGCGCCACATTTACATTATGAGGTAAATATGAATTTAAAAAAAAAATAATAATATTTATTTGCTTCTAAACACAAACAAGATTTACCATCACAGCCAATAAAAGCGTACATTTATTTTAAGAAATTATATTTTAATAATAATAAATTCTTCAAAACTTATTTATCACCTTTCTCTTCACTGTATATTATACTTAACTAGTATCGATTACAACACAGAGATTTAGATAAACATACTTATAAATTTTATAACAAACAATACAGGTGTACTAAACTTTTTTCGAAATTTGTGAAAAGTACAGGTAAAGTTTCTAAAAATGTTTAATCCAATTTACATAAAATAAAAATCATTTTTTCAAATATTACTACGCCACTTCAAACTGAAATAAGTCTACACGAAATTCTACTCAGTTACAGCAAATCTCATCACAAAGTAGTAAATCGCGTAGTTTAAGCATACTGCATCAAAAAAATATATTCATACTTCTATTACTTGGTAAGATTTTAATAAAATGTTATTGAACATTTTTTAAGCAAACCTGAGATAATTTCACGGGTCACCAATGTGACGGGGTACCTTGTTGCAAGAAACTACGATTAAGGAGAAATGTAAATAGAACGAGGCAGTAGCACATAGGGGATCAATCGATTTTTAAATCAAGCTCCTTCTAGAATATAAGTTTAACATTATAAGAGTTATAACTATTGAGTTGTAATTCCCCAAACTGGGCGAAAAATGTCCGGCCTAGGATTGTCGGACATTTTTCACCCAGTTGGGAAATTACAACTAATATGATTTCATACCAATTTGAATAATTGTGTTGAAAATTAATCTAGTTATAAGTATTGTTGCGACTTTAGTTTTGAACTGTATTGTTACAAGATTTTTACCTCCCCCCCCTCCCCTTTCATTTTTACTACCTTAAAAAATGAATTTCAAAAATCGCTGAAATATGGGTTTAAGCATTTTTTTAGTAGATTTGTTTTTTTTTTTAATTTCGAACTCCTACCTAAAACTGCTGCTGAGATATGTGGCTAAATGACCTAAAACTTTCGACCGCTCTTTTTTAACCCTCCCCCCCCCCCCCCTTATTTTTTGTGATCCTGACTTTAGTCATTTCAACTGGGCGTTGATGAGTCTGTCAGTCATGCATTCTCTCTTTAGTATAGATAGATATAGATACATACGATAATATTGGCTACGGAAGAATATTTGAAAACGTAAAGACATGAAGTGAATGTTACATTTATGTCTCAAAAATATAGTGTGTATTTTAAAATATAACGTACTATGCATACAGATACTGAGAATATAAAAAGGTTTTATTATATACATTCATTCTTCAATTTCTACTATTAGCTCACACTCTCTATATATTTATATATCTTGTTCAAATTTCCAATTGCTAATAATATTGCTTTTTATTCATCCATTCAAGTTCAAATATATTTTTTTAAACTTGTAGAGAATGACACTTGATGTTAATACAGATTTTTTCAAACATTAATTCCTTAATTAAATTAAATAACCAAACTACTAGCATTCAAAACTCGAAGATAAATGAGCAGAAACACTCCATTAGGTTCCACTCTTCGAAAGAGCCGCTACTACATGAAACTGTCGGCTTGGTAACTGCTGACTCGTGATTATGTTTTAATGTTATTTTCTATACTGTTTCCTATTATTTTTGGTACTTACGTATTATCCGGGCCATTCTTATATTATTTATTAAAATTGAAAATTGCAAGGAAATTCGCTTTCTATTTTGCCACTTAATATTGTGATTCTGTCATATGTATATACATATTTATATTAATTGTAATTATTTAATAAAAACTAACTAAAATAAAATTTTTCCTTGTTGACCTAAGTAGGAATTGACTTAAATATGTATATATATATATATATTACTTGTTTTTAATGTAATTACGACCACAGAAAACTTTAAAAAAAATAATAATCATCATGCAAGAGTTAGTCATAGGTGGTGATTCCGGCTTAAAAAACAAAAACTAACCTTCAGCAATGTGTTAAGATTTAATATGCTGACTCCCTCTGTTGATGTAATAATATATATATTTATTTATTTAATGATAGTTTTCAAATGTAAATTTATGTCTGTCTGAACTGATTTCAACTAAAGATTATAATATAAATTTTGGGATAAAATACAAACAAACTTTTAAATTTAAAAAAAAAAAAAAAAAACTTGAAAATTTTTATGCAATTTTATTAAGTAATTGATAGAAAACCCAAATGCAAATTTTTAATGCATAATTTTTTCATGTAATTTACAAGTTATAGTTACTCATAATCAATAATAAACTTTATGCTTTTTAAACACAGAAATTCTGATATTTAATAGGTCAAAGACTGCTATTCGGAAATAGTGATAACAAAAATGCGTAAAAATTATCAGCTATTTTTACTCTGTTAATTTATTAATTACAAGAATTGTTTAAAGTAAATTACACTATTTTTAATGATAGTAAGTGGTTGATAATTTCGAATGATGATAAGCGGATATATTGGAGAGCAGTTTGCGCAAAATTTTTGTCAAATGGCCGTTATTTTTCATGTAAAAAATAATTCAAAGGCATTTTAAACTATTTTTTTTCTACTGCCACAAAAAGAAAAAAAAAAAAAATCCAATTCTTTGACAATTGTACAGTGCAATCCGCACCCAGCAATTACATGAACTTCTGAAATGAAAGCGGACTTATGGGTGACCTTGTTTTACATTCTAAGCTCTGTATATATGATTATTTTATTTGTGAGTCTTTTGGAATTTAATTTTCCATTCTTAAATACGTTTCCTTAGTTTTAAAGTAAAGTTTAAAGTATCTAATATATATATATATATATTTCAAACCTTCCCCTAATTTCAATCAAACGTAATCATAGAATCTGAAATACATGTCATTGTCTCTCGCTTCCTTCAGCAGCTTATTCATGTGTGAAAATAGGGTTATTTTCAATTATGAAACCGTGGTGTGTCCCGGAGGGGAAATTCCCTACGCAGGCGGGCCTTCAAAATGCTCGGAAGATTTGAGATTTTTGTCCAACTTGAACGCTGGTTATTTTGAAGAAAATCATCAAAACCGTTAATGTAAGCAACACGCAGAACATATTTTGAGTAATTGATTCTTACCGGTCAATTCACCACCAACCTTCAACTTCCCGTACAACTCTCAGTTGAGTAACCCGAGGTTCGCGAATCTAACTGCCGGTTGATATTTCCGAATTCTTCGTTAACTTCAGGGACATGGTTATTCGACTCTGGGTTACTCGACGGCAGGTTGAAATGTGTATATCTCATTGGCCAAAGGGATCACATGACGTAGCAATAGTCTTTATGGGTTCTGTCCTCCCTTGATTCAGTTTTCAATAACGAAACAAAACAGAGTATTGAAAGAGCATAATTGGAGTGTTTACTTTTTGATAAATAAATTTTGAATTAACATTTTGATTTGGTGGTTTAGAAATATTGTCACAGTCATAAAATGCTCATTTTTACAAAATTTTATAGTATTTTTTTTTTTTTTTTTTTTTTTTTTTTTAAGTTTTTTGATTAAAGAAAAAAAATATATATATTATCTACGTTTAATAAACAATTTTATGACCAGGCTAACACTAATAAGTGGAATAAAAGCAAATAGGGAGCTAGATTTATTTATTTTGCAAAAATATTATATAAAAAGATATTTTAATATATTTCTAATGTATGTTTTTTATTTAACTAAAATAATTGATTACAGATTCAATTAAATTATCTTGGATGAAATTGCATGCTTGGTAGCATTTATCCCTTATACGAGACCCAAAAAAGTGTTTTTTTATGTGTAAATTATTATAATTAATATATATATATATATATATTTCATGTCATATATAATAATTTTAGAAGCTGTTTGAAAAAATTCTTGTGAACTGCGAATTTTTTCAAATAATCCTCTTAAAAATGTTTCTTTCAAACAAAAATAATTATTTTTAACTAACAAGTTTTTTTTTTTTTTTTTTTTTTTTTTTTTTTTAGTTATTTGATTAAAGGGAAATTGGAGTGTTTACTTTTTGATAAATAAATTTACAAATAAATTTTGAATTAACATTTTGATTTGGTGGTTTAAAAATATTGTCACAGTCATAAAATGCTCATTTTTACAAAATTTTATAGGATTTTTATTTTTAAGTTTTTTGATTAAAGAATATATATATATATATATATATATATATATATATATATATATATATATATATATATATATATTATCTACGTTTAATAAACAATTTTATGACCATGCTAACACTAATAAGTGGAATAAAAGCAAATAGCGAGCTAGATTTATTTATTTTGCAAGAATATTATATAAAAAGATATTTTCATATATTTATTTCTAATGTATGTGTTTTATTTAACTAAAATAATTGATTACAGATTCAATTAAATTATCTTGGATGAAATTGCATGCTTGGTAGCATTTATCCCTTATACGAGACCCAAAAAGGTGGGGGTTTTTTATGTGTAAATTATTATAATTAATATATATATATTTTTTTAAATTTCATATATAATAATTTAAAGAGCTGTTTGAAAAAATTCTCGTGAACTGCGAAAAGTTTCAAATAATCCTCTTAAAAATGTTTCTTTCAAACAAAAATAATTATTTTTAACTAACAAGTACATATTAGTTCAAATTATTTATCTATTACAAACGGATATACATTTTTATATATTATAACGATATTTTAACGCAAAATTCCATCTTCTATAATTTTATTTTTTAAACAAACATGAAGTGTAGGAATAAATCTGAAATTTAAGAAAAACTGCTGTTTTTTATTCTTAAAAAAAAAAAGATTTGAATCGTATATTATACAATATTTGAGTGTAAGAACATTTGATTTTAAATTCGTTAGATGGCGCTACCAAATATTCTAAGTAGATATTTTACGTCTTGAAAACTTTCTTAATAATCACTATAATCTTGACTTTACAGAGTTAAAATATCCTAAAAGGGCTAATAATTAAAAGTAACACATTCTTTCACATTATTATTATTTTTTAAATTAACATTTCGTTTGCTTTCTGCATCACAAATAGCATTGAAAACGAAATAAACGTCAAAACACTTGTCAACGCAACCGCCATCTTTGTTTCAATTGCACATGCGCGTGTCGAATAACTGTAGACGAATAGGTTAGTTCAGTTACTGAACTTATGTTTCGTTTTCTCCTCCATTTTCGGCTAGTTGAGTTAGCGGAGAATTTGATTTCAGGGTCAACCGAGAGTTACAGCGTAACTCGCCAGTTGAGGTTGACGGTGAGTTAGGGGGTAAGTGTTTTAAAAAGTTATGTAAAGTCCAAGAAATGAATACAACTGTTTTTAAAGCGTCCTGATTTGTGGAATGTAAGCCGTAATTTACCGTAAGAGAACAAGTAGCGATAAGTGCGGGAGGTAAAGCGATGAGTTTTAGACCGTTTTCCTCCTGAAAAACCTGTTTATGAGGAATGTGGAAATATCTGATATTGTCTATAATTGTATGTGTGATACTAGTACGTGTGATCACTGCATTATGCGTAATTTATGTTCTAAGATTACGAGGTTCTGTTCGGCTTAAAAGACGTGTATATTTACAATATGCGTTTTATTTAATTTATATTATTTATAAGAGATATTCTAAATAACTGAAATCCGATTAGGAATTTTAAAGATCAAAAAAGTAAATTTAATGTAAAAATATTAAACAAATGCTATTCATTAAATATTTTTGGAAACGTTTTCTGGGGGTGACGTAATGATTAAAAAATGTTTCACACGTGTTACATTAGGCACAAAAATTTGAGATATAAAGAAGTAAATTGTAGGAAATTCGGTATCCAGTGTGATTGTTTTAAAAAAAAAAATAGTCAAAAGCAAACTACTTTGGGCGGAACATGGAATCTGAAAGTTACACTGAAAAAAAGAAACCAACACTAAAAAATAACAGTATACAAATATTCAACTCAAACCAGTAAAATCTATTAATAGCAATTAATATTAACCAAATGCCCTTTGATATGAGTTCTATAATATTTCACTCATATTTAAAATGACGGGTGAGCGTCCCTTGTGGCAGCTCCTCGTATTTTCAAATTTCTAGAAAATGTGTCGTATTCTCGTATTCAAGACTCGCTTAACCCTTTAAGCGGTTAATGCTAGTTCAAAATTATCCCCCAAAAAATTCTCACGGCTAGCAAAAATTCCATTCAAAAAAAGCATTCTCGGATCTTCAAATGCACGTTAAAAATTTCAAAGGCGAGGTTTCTTTCCCCCATCTCTAGTGAAAGATAAGCTTTTCCTTATTGTCCTGTAGGCGGGTCAACAAAATAAAACCCTTTTGTATAGCAAATGCTTTCCACCTTTCCTGAGGGGGAAATTTTTCTTTTGACATACTAAGACATCAACTTGTACCTGGAAATTTAGAAGGATAGAGTACAGAAATACTGTCGTATTTCATTTTTTGTAAGAATGAGTAGCCAAAGCAAATTAATAATTTTTTTTTGTTTTAATTTCCTCTGTTTACTTTTATTGGTAGTTTTACATTTACAAAATTTTTTAATATTCTCGTTACATGTACGAAGATTAATACAAACTTTATTTTCATTTGTTTATATATTTTTTTTTAATTTTGAAATAAAAATAAATTATGTTTTAAAAGTTGTAGTATGTTCTGATACAAAGTTCAAAAAGTAAATTGTCATTTTAATAGTTTCATGTTAAACCCCCCACCCCTCCCTTTTTTTTAAGAGGACGCAAATTGCAATATTTCTAAAATTGAGATGTCATTAAATAATTGAACAGCTGAACCACTTATAGTGAGAATGAATCCGTAACCAGCATTTGCTCGCTATAATAAAACTGTTTCAAAAGGTTTCTGGATTATAAAACATAATTATAAAATATAATTAATCATAATGTAATATAAGTATTACAAAACAAGAACTAATTTTGTCGGATTCAGTTAAATCGTTAAATATTTTTTTTTTCATTTTTAATCATTTAAATAAATAAATTCTGTCTTAAAAAAAACTGTAGTCTGACCTCAGACAACAAATAAAGAACTTTTCCAGATATTTCATTCAGTTTCCCTAAAAGTGTTACTATAATTAAATATAACATTTTCTTCTTTTAATTTTTCTCTTTTATCTTTAATAATTCCTGATAGACGAGATGGATGGACAGAAAAGAAACCTAATGTTTCAAATAAGCAAATAAAGAGAACATTTTCATTTTTCTGTTTCTGTCATATATATACATATATAAAAATTGTTTTTGGCTTTAATTATATTTTATTATGATTTATAGCAATGTGTGGTTATAAACAGGGCCATTTGGGGAGGGGGGGGGTCAGCAAAATCAGGGGCCCAGTAGTGAGCTTTATTACAAACCTTTGAGCCGAATAATAAAGTTTGTTAACTTTTAAAATTATTACTTTTTTAAATATTTTTTAATAATATTATATTTTATTTTTATTCATTTTTTTTTAATCAAAGATCAAAAATTGATCAAATTTTGAAAATGTAGGGATTGGGAAAATCTGTCAGGTATTTCTAAAACGTCTTTTTCAGAAAGTTATGAAAGTTTTCCTTTTATCGATGTAGCAGTGTGCAATAGGTTTATCAACACTTTAGCTCTTATATTTCCTATAATCCTTATTGCTTTCCATGAGATTTCTTATGGGTGGTTTAAATGGAAATTTCTTAAGGCTGTTCTGAAATCCAAACAAAGTACTTTCTGACACATTTTTTAATTCAATTTTATTTGCAAACGCATGATATTGGCAACTGTTTTTATTTAGAAACTATGTAATCGAAACACGTTTTCCATTTTTTGGTAAAGGTAGATGATTTATCAAAAAAGACTGCAAAGTCGAAGTTTTAAACCGAATTCCCGACGCGGCAGCACGAGAAGAGCGAAAAAAGTGTCATCACGTCATCACAATCTATTTACTAAAGAATGGAAAACTCATTTCGATTCCATATCACTTCCATAGTCAGGCCTGCAAATTTTATGTCTTTGCGTTTAAAAATGAGTCAGAAATTGTGTCAAAAGGTTTCGTGTTGTTGAGCAGAGGTTATTTGAGAACCACCTTAAGTCTGTTCTCAAATTGGCTACTCTATGATATAATTTTTAATTCATTTCTGTTCAAAAAACGCATGAAACTGATAGGTGTTCTTATTCAGAGACTTTATAATCGAAAGACGTTTTCCATTTTTTGGTAAAAACAAAAGATTTTTCAGAACATACTGTGAAAGTCTACGTTTTGAACTGAATTTCTGACGCCGCAGCGCGAAAAAGGAGAAAAACTGGTCATCACATTGCATGAATAGCTTATAACTCGGTAAGTAAATTATTTATCAAAAAATGGAAAACCCGATTTGCTTCCAAATCGCTTCAATAATCAGGTCTGCCAATTTTATGCATTTGTGTCTAAAAATGAGCGAGAAAACGTCTCAGGATGTTGGGGGTTGTTGATCAGATCATACGCTTCTCATGTGCTTAATAAAATGCTTTTATTTTCCTTATCATAATTTTATAATTCAATGGTATAAAAATGTTTTATTTCACAATATAATAATATAATAAATTATAACACCTTGTAAAATAGTATATTACTTTTAAATGCTAAAGGTGTAAAATTAACAACATAATATAAATTAAAATAATTTTAATTATTTGTTTTACATGTTTCGACTCTTTCCGAGTCATTTTCAAAAACAAAATGAGAATATTCTAAAGCTGCACGGGCTTTGAAGTTATTATTTTCATGTACTTTTTTAAAAAGTACGCACGTTATCTATTATTTTTTACTTGATTGTTTATTTTCATATCTTTGACCATGGAGTAACTCTAGCCACAGTTTCGGTAAATTAAAAGATGTCGCATTGTTACATATTGTATTTTTGCGCGTGAGTATCTCTATGGTTTCTCTTACTATGGATGGATAGTATAGACTGGAGGGAAATATTATTTTACTTTCATTGAAATTTATTTGGATGGTTTCTTCTTGATAATCTTGACAGGGCTGTAGTTTTTCTATTGTATTTAATATCAGCTATATGCTCTTTTTTTCTGCAATTAAATTCCTGCTGGTCATGCCTATTTTATTTCATTTAAATTTCGAACATCCCATTAAATGTTAAAGATTTTATTACCCATGAGATAGCAAAGAAATTTACTGAAACAACCTGAAAAAAAAATCATTAAAATCTCTTTACTTTCAATATGCCGTTCGTTAATCGACAAAAAAAATTAAACAATTGCGAAAATATTTTAAACGGATACATTTTAAGGATTTTTATATCACTTTAAATACGAAACGGTCCAAAATTAGGCAGGTATTTTTCATGAAATTGTACATAAATAATAATAATAATAATAATAATAATAGTAGTAGTAAAATATTTTTAATATAATATAGACCTAATTTACACTTGCCAGTTCTTTTTGATGGTAGACAGATTATCCCTTAGACAGAATTTCGAAAAAAAAATTATAGTTGGTTGTTGTAATTGTTATAACAATTATAGTTTTAAAAAAAACTTAAGTACTGAATAACTGAAATACATAGCTGATTTTAATTTGTATCTAATCTTAAGTGTAATTTAAAAAATATATTTTCTTATGATGTAATACAATCCAATTTAAATAAAGATTCTCATTTAAAGATAAAATATCTATTTTTTTATTTTTAAGAAAATATTTTGTAAACATAAATATAACTAATAAACTGAGAAAAAAATTATAAAAATGTAATAATTTAATAAAGTTCACATTATTAAGATTCATGTTTTATAAATATTGGCAAATTTTACGAGTGTTAGTAACATAATTTCAATCATTTCAATATATAAAAAAAATTAAAAGCAATTTCTACAAAGATTTAATAGTAATTCAAGTCACTGCTAGAGAAAGGATTTTCTGAATCACCGAATTTAATCTTTATTTGTACATTATTTAAATTTTAATATGTGTTCATTCTTCTTTAGAAATATTTGCTGTATTCCAACAACTCATCATCTATAGTTAAAGAGCTCTTAAAATTAAGAAATTGATTTTTTTTTTTTTTTTTTTTTTTTTTTTTTTTTTTTTTAGTGTCACGGTTACTCTTGTATTGAAAGACATTTCGCAAATCGTAAGCATCCGCAAATCAGTATTGCTTAATTTATTTAATTTTTTTTTTTTTTTGGGGGGGGGGGGGGCATTTTGTGAAAAGTAACGGTTATTTCTGTGAAATTGGTTATATTTTCGTAAAAAATAGCATTTTGTAACGAAAGTTGAAGTCCAGTTTGTAAAATTTGAACCAAGCATTTATTAGCAAAAATTTTTTAAAAACCTTTTGCTGAATTTTTTCTCTTTGCTAAATTTGTTTGTTTGCAAATTACACACTTTAAAACGCTACAAGATAATAAATAAATAATAAATAGTTGCTTTTATGAAATAGAATTTTGTGAAAGGGCCGATTTTATTAAAGAAATTTTGTGAAGGGACTTGTTTTATTAGAAGAATTGTATGAAGTTTTCCATTTTATCAAATTGATTTTTGTGAAGGGTCCCATTTTATTAAATTAATTTTTATTAAGGGGGCTGTTTTATTAACTAGAATTTTGTGAAAAATTTTCTGTAAGAAAATTAAAACTGCATCCATAAATATATAAAAAAGAATAAAGCACGAATTTAACAAATATGTAACAGAATAATTTCAATTTTTACATTGCCAAATGATGAAAAAATAAAAAAAAATTTCAAGTATATTTTGTTTGAAAACTGCATCTCACTTTACTTGTCGTTTATGGTTTTTAAAATAATTTTCAAGCATGTCTTATTTTAAAAACTATTTCTATGGTTTGCAGCCCGATTACAAAAGATTAATTATATGCACTTAAAACAATATAAATAGTTTACCATTTGTATACGGCTAATATTCTAGATCGAACTTAAAACTTCATGAATGAACATATAAATAAAACACAAATTTAACTAACATGCAATTGAATTACGGGCGTAAACCGCTGAAATTATAACAATGAAAAATGCTGCAATATGTAGTGAGATCTTTGAATTCCTGGCATGCATCTAATACGAAAGTATAGCTTTTAATAAATTTCTGGACTTTTATTTAAATACATTATTGATATTTTGATACAAAAAAGCCCTTTTTTTATTAATGGGAAATTTAAAAAATATATTAAATAGATAAAATATATTAGAGTTAGAAGTAAATGTTTTTCATCTGTGTACGGAACTCGGGAAGTTGGATTCTTAGTTACATTAAAATAGTAACAATTAAACCTCAAAATCCTTTTATAAATTATCACAAGGCACTTATTCCTTACTATCCCGTTAATAATTTTACTATATATATTTATGTATTTATTTCTTTATTACAAAGTGCGAAATGTTACATTTGACAGCAAAAGTATTATAAGAAAAAACTGATGCTGTGTATGCTTTCGTTTTTTAAGGTACCCTTTTTGTGGATCAAAACATGAAAAATAAAATGTTACTTAAAATATACTATCTTCTATATTATTTTTTAACATACATGCATATCAAGAAAAAATCCATTCACCCTTAATGGACAGTATGTTACAATTTTTAAATAACATTATTTTGAATATTCTATTATTATTCGTTTTCAAAAATATAAGTATTTGAAGATCTTTTAAAATTTCGTTCTATTATTTTATATTAGAAAAACATTAAAGAAAAATGAATTTTAGATCTCAACTAGTTAATATAAATAAAAAAGTATTAAAAATTTTAGTTATACGTTTCTGAAGTACTTGTTTTCTAATTGTATAATTACAAAATTATTAATTTTTAAATTGGTATGTAAAAACTGAAATTATTTAAAGAGAAATTACAAAAACATTATTACAATATTTAAATTCAAACATAATTTAAAACAAATATTTCATGATATTACATGGTTTTTACAAACATTGTAGTTCTAATTACTTCTGTTTATTTGAAACGTATTATTTCTCTGTAAAAATTTAATTTTATTCTATTCTGAACGCGACAAAAGTTTTTTTTTTCTTCTAATGCACAGCATTGTATATAACCGGACGATATATTTAATCTTTTGCAACAACATCTCCCATCTGAAGATAAACAAATTCCCACTTAAAAGTTTTACCTATTGTACATTAATCCTTTAGTGTACAAGCAAAGTGACAAGTACCCTACGCCTTTACCCGCCTCCATTGTCAACATGTCTTCTGCTCGGGGGGGGAAGGATATGGAGAAAAAACACGGCTTGACCGATTTACGAGACCTATTTGGAGTGTGGAAAAACCCGCCTGGGCCTCTTTTGAAAGCAAAAAGTTGTGGCAGGAAAACCCGGCTTCGACGATTTTCGTGTTTCTTTCTAAAGACGGAAAAACCCGGTTGCGACGCTTAAAGGGTTAAGGGAGTCTTGCTCGTATTCATGTAATGAAAATGTAACGGCCGTCACATACATATACATAGTAAGTGCACCTACTTAACACATGAATAGGGGGCGCAATATTGACACAGCTATGCCATCTTGTGGACGGGGTTGATAATGTTGACATTATGTACGATACGACCAAACCTACCATCTCCGCATTCTCTTGAGCATATATTGTGAATCTTTACTCAGTCATTGAAGATGTATCTTTTTTACCAGATTTGTTGTCAAATATTTTTGATACAGTTTGTTCCGATAAACTGTACGATCAAATTTCTAGAAAATGTGTCGTATTCTCGTATTAAAGACCCGCTTAACCCTTTGAGGGGCGGTGGTATATATTATATACCACCTAATTTTAATCCGATTCAAACCAGAAACTTTTAATAAAATTTTACTTTTTTAACTTTGACGGGAAAAAGTTTATAAATTGCTTTTCCTTATTTTGAACTAAATTCTTTCGAAAATAAAGGTGTGAGTTCGACGTTACAGGAACACAATTGCTTGCCCATGAAAGGGTTAAGGGTATCTTGCTCGTATTCATGTAATGAAAATTTAACGGCCGCCACATACATAGTAAGCGCACCAACTTAACAGATGAATAGGGGGCGCAATATTGACACAGCTATGCCATCTTGTGGACGAGGTTGATGATGCCAACGATGCTCTTACGATGACGTCATTATGTACGACCCGGGGCTAACGAGAAAGCCGGGCTACCGCGCTTCTTCAATTTAGAGTAGTCACGTGACGCTCCTGGTCTCAGCTGAGCTAAGAAAACCAATTGACATAATATATATTAGATTACTATTATATCCGAGTTGTTTTTTAATTTGATAAAATTCGTTACTGCCGCCAAGCAGCACAATCATGATTATCAAATCTTACATATATTTCAAAACACTGGGATAATTTTAAGTACTAATTAAAATAATTTGTAACCAGGTAAAGTTGTTAAAACTGAAAAACAAATAATTGAGCCCTTTATATCCTACAAATCATTGTGAATACACCAAAATGTAACACAAACTACGTAAATATAATTTATTTAACATTTCAAAATTGAAGCACAATTGACGATTTTGGAAAAAAAAAAATTGTCGATTATTTTTTTTTTTAATTTTCAAACAGGTATTTTATACCCTAAATATCAATATTTCTCCACCAAAATTATAGACGGTCATGGGATATATATTTTATATAATATATAAAAAAAATTAAAGATTTAGTAGAAAAATAAATATTTAAAACAAAATGAAATGTGCTTAATACTTATCTCAGAGAATAAATAAAATATTTTTATCACACAAAATATATAAAAATTAATATTTTTTCAATAATTTTTTCCTGCCAGAGGAATTGTGATTAAATCTTATAAAAAGTTCAAAATACTATCATAATTTTAAGTATATTAAATAAAATAATTTATAAACAGTTATAATGTCAAAAGTGAAATATGTATATATATATAAGTATATACAACTGTACCTAGCTCTCTGTACCCTAGAAGTTACTGTAAATACAAAAAAAAAAGTAACACATACTAGATACTATGATTTATTTAGCATATAAAAATTTCAAAGCTGTAGAACAATTTAAGTTATTGAGAAAAAAAATGCGATTGTCGAAAAAAGGGAGAGAGAGCGAGAGAAAAGGTGTGGGGGGGGGGCGACTTTTATACCCTAATATCAATATTTTTGCATGAATATTATACATGGTCTTTGAACACACACTTTATATAATATATAAAAATTTCAAAATTTTAGTTTAAGTATTTAAAAAATATATGTGAAATATGCTCAATATTTATTTCTGAGCATATAATATATTAAAACGAGAAGCAAAAGTCTTAATTTTTCAGTGCAAATTCGACTTTACTTCGCAAGCCTCAACTTTTTTGAGTAGTGGATAAAGCTGGGAACAGAATTAAGAAGAATCAAGGCGGTTGGGGAAAGAACAGCTCGCCTATTGACCTTCACTGCTCACAACCCTACCCCTAGGTAATACTCCTTCTAAATTCCTGTTCATTCCATTTTTATTCCCCCTTCCTGGAGGGAGAATCCATTCTTCTACCTGCTTTATTTGAGAGAGTGGTGAACAAAAGGGAAAGGGAAGGGGTGCGCTTTCACTTTTTTGAAGGCTGGAAAGGTAAATGGGAGGGGGTGAGTTCTTCCTTTCTATAGAATTTGAGAAAGGATCATTTTCTGGGGAAGAAAACATATTTATTTTACAACCAAACATCAATAAATCTAACTGATCATAAACAAAATGTAATCGTAATAATATTAGTTGTGTAGCACTCCAAAATAATTAGAGAAGCATTATTATAAAAACTTAGTTATGTATTGAAGTTTATAGAAAATTATAAGGAGCTTTGAGAATTACTTAAAAAAATTTTTTCGCTTGTAGGATTTAAATCTATATTAGTCTCTTGACATGTTCTCTGCCGGCGTATTGCTTTATTTAGATGTATTTATTTTGGGATGGAATTTTTTCACAGTTGTTAACATATTTTTTATCTAAAAAATGACATTAATGTCGCTATTTTCAATTATTCAATATGAATTTAAATGGTATGAAAAACTGTATAAGGGAGCTTTTTAACTTATGTTAATAATAAATATTAACGTAGACATATATTAGTAATATTAATAATTCAGAACTAATTTTAAAGGTACGTGCATGCAATTTTTTACATCAAAAGTTCTTGTTACAGGTACTCTTGTTAAAAGTTCAAAAATCTAGTTACATCAAAAGTGCAAAAAATGTCTAACTGACCAAATTCGTCTAAGAAGAATTGATAATTTCTTTTCTCTAAGTGTAACTTTTTCAAAATTATTTTAAAAAAGTCTTTCATTGATATAATTTATTTCTTACTTAATTTTGAACACTTTGGCAATTTACATTGCCACATTATCTCCATCATGTAAAACAAGAAAGAAAAATCATGCACCAAGCATACATTATGAAACACTTTCCAACACTAACAGAAAACTTTAACAAACCATCGCTGTTTAATAAAGTAAATAAGGTATCTAAGTAAACATTTCAGAAAACACAAAACACATTTGAAAACCAGATTGCAGCAATTACCGTCCACAGCCGGTAAAGTACTCCAATTCTTTTCTGCAGCTCTGTATATAAGTTATACATTTGTATATACGTGGTATTACAAATGCTGCAATTTAGCTACAATATGGAACTTACAACTGCAACAATGCTACAGTATTCTACAATTTAGTTTAGAAATAAAACACATAACACGGTTAGAAAATCATCTTCAGCAGTTTCTACCAGTAGACGGAAACATACTTAAATTATTTTGTACAGCTCTGTATATTACCTTAAGCTTTTTATACACGCCACATATTAAGCTACAGTTTAATTTAGGCAAATACACGCTGAAATCACACTTCCAGAAATTATCATACATATGCAGCCATGTATTCAGCTCTTTGCGTGGCACTGTATATGATTTTATTTATATTCTACAAAATTTTCTTGGTATACTAAATATATTTCACGTTCAAAATGCATAACTCTATTAAAAGCCCACTTTAATCAATTTAAGTTGATGCACCGTAATGCTTACGAATTCTTTTTTTTTGTAGCCCTGTATATGATCTGTAGCATTATACATACCTCATAGCATTTAAAAATTTAGTTAAACGCAAACCCTACTAATATCCGACTTTCAATTTTATGGCTTATAAACAATACTTCAGACACAGTACTGTACCCGAAATATTCTGTGTGTCCCTGTAAATGAACGATAAATGCTATGCACATAAGTATCTTGTAGTAAACCTCAATAATGTATATCAATTTCATTATATTTGAAATGGTGTAACATAATTAAAATACGCTATAAAACGTTTTTCTCCCATAGACCATTATTTAAAAGAATACTTTAAAAGAAGCACTGTAAATAATAATAATAAAAAAAGCTTTACACTCCATATTCTACAGAAAGCATGTCTTAGTGCATCCCAGAAATTGATATCAATTTCATGTTTGTAATAGTGTAACAGGATTAAAATGCGCCGCAAACAATTTTACATATTAAACCATAATGTAATGTAATTCATTCCGGTTTCCCTGAAAACTAATTATAAGTGTTAGACGTACCATGTTCGATAGTAAGCATCGTGTAGTGTATCAATTTCAATATATTTGAAATAGTGTCACATCATTAAAATGCACTGCAAAGGATTTTTCTTCGTAAACCAACCATAATGTAACGGCATTCTTTTGAGTGCCCCTGTAAAAAAAGTATACGTGCTACACACTTCATTTTTAATACCGAACATGCTATAGTAAACCCCAATAGCATATATCAATTGCATGACTATCCGGATATATTTACGCGATTTTTACAGCTCGGACATTCTGACGGCAGACAGACAAACCGAATTCATAAACACTTTTGAATTATGTTGGAAAGTGTTAAAAATTAAAATGTGTTTCAATCTTTTAGGGACATCCTGTATATATATCAGTCCTGAGTAATGATACATACACAAAGACAAATATAGGAAAATATGGCAATATTTTAAAAAGAAATTATGGCAAAAATGATAAGCATATACAATTAAGCATGTCGGATTTCCTTGTAAAACAAAGTTTGATTGTTAGAAATTCATACACAACATAATTGAAAATATATGGTACAAATGTAAAAGTTTGAAATAATATCTGGCATTTGTTCTTTGTGCTTCAGTCAAAATCTCAATTTATTGATTTATTATTTTATTATAAACTAAATTAAAAAAAAATTAACACATTTATTAGTGGAATTGTATTCAATTTGTTAATAAATAAATTAAAATAACATTTCATTCATATATACATTTAAAAAATCAGGAATTGTTTAAAGGAACCAAAATGCAAAGTATCATATGTATAGTATTCTTAATATTAATCCGTAATAATATTACACGTGTGGTAGTCTGAATATTAAATCTTTAAGAATAATCTGAACTTATTAAAAATTTCGACTTGTTTATATCAATAAGCGAAAAACTTTAAGAATAAATAGTGCAAGTAAAGACATATTCATTTAAAATAAATTAGCTTTACTTATATTTAAACAATACAAAACAAACATTATCGTATAATGCATAGGTATCTTTCATTAAAAAAAAAAATAAATAAATAAAATGAAAAATACATCGCCAAGATCAGTAATGCAGTGGTGAATTCAAGGGGTGACATTCCCTACAAATGATTTCATATTTTAGATTTATTAATGGTCTAGATATAAAAATTATCCCGAAACATTGTAATGTCCTCCCACCGGAGCTGGAAAATAATTAGAAAAAATATATAATCAATAATAATCTTACGATTTTACTCTGCTGTTTTATGTCATATAAGTAAAGTTACCGGCATTCTGCTAACTAAATTATCACATTTACAACGATTAAAAGTATATAACATTGCACAATTAAATGTTATGCATATTACATCAAAACGGAAAAATGGTTAATACTTACATTCGATAGATTATCCTAAGTATCTCGTCTTTTATATTAATTGATGAAACTACTTAATAAAACCTCTTAACACAATTAAAATAAAATAAAAGAATCGCAATGAAAATTGCGTTTGTATTTATTAATAAAGGTTGGAACATTGGAACAATTGGTTTTTAAACACACACGAAAATCAAAGTAATGGAAATCCCTTGTGACAGCTGCGCGTCAAAGTACGTTTTCAGTGAGACCGCGACTGTCACGTGACTTTCAACCACGGTAGCCCTCTGCGTTAGTCCCGGTACGACCCGAGACTAACGAAAAAGAAAAGTTACGGCGGTGCTTTACGCGTATCTTTTTTTACAGACCGCGGGAGTCACGTGATGATCGAGTGCACGAACAGGTGTACCAAAAGAGCATTACGTCACTCTAGCCTCTAGCGGTCTGTAAAAAAAGATAAGTGGAATGCACCGCGGTAGCCTGTCTTTTTCGTTAGCCTCAGTACGACCAAACCTACCATCTGCGCATTCTCCTGAGCATATATTGGGAATCTTTACTCAGTAATGGAAGATGCATCTTGTTTACCAGATTTATTGGCAAATATTTTTGATACAGTTTGTTTCGATAAAATATGTACATTAAAAAACATTCACAATATCATTTTAGTTTCGGTAGTAAAGGCATAATATGTAAGCACTATTGCCTTTTCTCCCGAAACTAAAAATATATACTGAATGTTTTTAAAATATAAATATGTTTATGAAAAAAAACTGCATCAAAAATATTTTGCAATAAATCTGGTAAACAAGATACATCTTCCGAGAGTGAGTAAAAATTCACAATATACAGGGTGACAATTATTGAACTATATGAAATAAAACGTAAATTATTTAAAAACTACTGAGTGAACAAGATTTATTCAACATGTAAACGTCAGTACAGATATTCGGATTTAGGTTATGACATGTTCGATACGGCTGCCATCATTGGATATGATGTGGCGCAGACGAATACCAAAATTCTGCATGACCGGCTGAAGTGTCGGAACATCGATGCTGTCGATGACCTCCTGAATAGTGGTTTTCAGCTCAGCAATTGTTTGGGGTTATTTCTGTACACATTGTCTATAATGTAGCCCCACAAAAATGTGTCACATGTGTTCAGATCCGGAGAATATGGCGGACAAGCGAGTCTCATTCCAGAGCCAGAATGCGGTCCCCAAAGTGATCCTCCAGGACATCAAACACTTTCTTGGTTCGATGGGGTCGAACCGACATTGCCAACACTGTCATCACAAACACTACCAGTTCTCTCAAACTTGCGAATCAAATTCTTGATTGTTAGCACACTTGGACCGGTTGTCTTCAGCTTGTACTCGGTCACAAACTGCCTTTGAGCCGCAATCGGGCTGTTATTGCTCGCATAGTAGGCCTTCACAAGCGATATACGCTCAGGCAATCTGTACCGCGACATTTTCACTTGCAAATAGCCGACAAAAACAAGTTGCGTGCGCATGAGCATACAAATTCCCATCATGCTCTGTGGTCAACCACGAAGTTTGAACTTCATCACGCAAACCGTTCAGAAGTTATGACTTTTTAATTTCATAAAGTTCAATAATAGTTCAACTGTTAATTGTTGTTCTTTATGACTCCTACTGTACACTTGAGTCCTGACCATTTGATTGGTCTTCCTTTAACAGGACTATGATATAATTGGCCAACGTCGGCTAGGATTGTTTCTGCAATGTTCGTACAATCAAAATGTAAGGTAGATTGGTTGACGGAAGTGTTTGATTGTAAACACGCCCATAACTTAACCCAAAAGCATTCACAGTCGTTTTAACCCAACTTTTCCCTGAGAAAATCAGATGACGTCATTCCCAATTATACGAGTAACCCGTGTTTCGGTCTCTGAACGCGCTCATGGTGAGGTAACTTTGGTGGCTTGAAGAAATCCACGTATTTTGATAGATGGATACTGAAATTTTATTACACATATTTATTTCAACAGTTACCACAAACTTTCACTTTTTTCTATAACTAATACACTATATTGCCAAAGGTGAGCGGTCACTTGCGATTTTAGACGTTTTGTTAACTATCTAGAAAAATACATGAGGAATTAACCTGAAACTGCAGGTGTGTAAACAGTGTAGTATAGGTTATATATTTCCGCGAAGATTTTTTTCACGAAACCCCATAGGGGACTGTCAACAAATTGAAAAATAACTAATATCTTTTGGATAACCCTGTAAAAACTAATGCAGCAAAGGCGTTCAAACTCGAGATTAATAATAAGTGGCTTATTGTAATATAATGTGTTCATTTTTATGAGGATAGCATGTATATTCATAGAGAAATTAAGGTTTTTATAAAAACAGTCCCAAATTTCGCCTAGTTTTTTGCTTATAATTTGCAGAGTTCTGAATATAAAAAAAAAGTTATTTTCAAAAAATTTGACAAACAACATTGTATATAATGCTCTGCAATCAGAATTATAAAATAATAAAAATTAGAGGAAAAATGAGCAGGTTTACTAAAAAATGTTTCACTGCGCATGCGCGAATGCAATCAAAATATAATATGCATAATGTATTAGCTAAGTGTATAGAGCAACTTTTGTGAAAGTCTCAAAATCATAGCTTGAAAATTCTGAAAATTATCGTCGATACAATAAGCTCGAAATCCCCGTTCGCAAAAGGGAGCAAAAAGATGAGGGGTTGTATCCAAATATAGTAGTCGTGCAATATTGTGTACGCTATCTTGGCACTAATCAACAGATATTTGATACAACTCCTCATCTTTTTGCTTCTATTTGGGAACAACGGATTTCGAGCTTATTCTATCGACGATAATTATCAGAATTTTCAAGCTATGATTTTGAGACTTTCACAAAAGTTGCTCTATATACTTAGCTAATACATTATGCTTATTATATTTTGATTGCATTCGCGCATGCGCAGTGAAATATTTTTTAGTCAACCTGCTCATTTTACATCCAATTGTTGTTATTTTTTTAATTCTGATTGCAGATTTTATGTACAATGTTGTTTGTCATATTTTCTGAAAAGAACTTTTTTTATATTAAGAACTCTGCAAATTATAAGCAAAAAACTAGGCAAAATTTGAGACTGTTTTTATAAAAACCTTAATTTCTCTACGAGTATACATGCTATTCTCATACAAATGAACACAGTATATTACAATAAGCCACTTATTAATAATCTCGAGTTTGAACGCGTTTGCTACATTAGTTTTTACAGGGTTATCCAAAAGATATTCGTTGTTTTTCAATTTGTTGACAGTTCCCTATGGGGTTTCGTGAAAAAATCTTCGCGGAAATATATAACCTATACTATACTGTTTACACACCTGCAGTTTCCGGTAAATTCCTCGTGTATTTTTCTAGATAGGTAACAAAACGTCTAAAATCGCAAGTGACCGGTCACCTTTGGCAATATAGTGTATTTCCATATTTCGATCACAAGCTGTGTATTTAACCTCTGGTAGTTCATCTTGTGACTCAGAAAAATCACACACGTAACAACGACTTTACGATTTTTTTTTTTTAAATTGTTAATACTGTAGACTAAAAATGTGACTACAAAAATGTTTCTATATGTGTCCTGTAATAGCAATAAAAAAAGTAAAACGTTATTTAAATAATTTCACCTCCAAATTTGACTCAATTTACAAAAACATTTTCTAAAAGTCACACACATAACAATGGAATCGCCGCCCTTTAGCGAATCCAAAATTAAACCTCATTCCGCATTATGTTAAGTAGTTTTTGAATTATGCTTAAGTGGAAGTTCTACTTCTTTAAATCAATATTTTTATTATTATTATTATTATTATTATTATTTTTTTTTTTTTTTTTTTTTTTTTTTTGCATTTTTCAAGCGTGATGTAGATTGTTTCCCTAAAGTGGTTTTGTGATATTCCAATTCCTTACAATATTTTTTGTGCCTCGTTGAACGTAACTCCGCTCCTTTTAAACGTAACGATATTATTGTAAAACATTAAACTTCTTTTTTTTCTCGAAATTCTGTTTTTGAAATTGGGCGACCCTTTTTTCCGAGAATTATTCGACCGAAAACCTTCATTTCGTATTTAAAATAAAATTAATAGTTTTTGCTGAAGCTTATAAAACAGAAAAGTATAATTTTCACTGATTAACTATTTTTTTCAAACTCGCAAAACTACAAATAAATAAATAAATAAAAATGCGAATTTTTTTTTTTTTTTTTGTCAAATGACCATCATTTTCTCAAAAATCAACTTTTTAAATTAAATGTTGGTATAAGCTACAAAAATTTAATGACCTTTCATAATTTGACGACCCAATTTGTTTCAGATGCTTGCGACCGGAGAAAAATGGTCGCCCGATTGAAATTTCACGGCGCGCACTTGTAGGTACTCCTACTCGTACAAAGCGTATTATTCATTTTTTTTCACACAAAAATGTAAATATACATGTCAATGATACGTATAGTTTATATTAAATTACTGTTTAACTAACTTTCTTTTGTTTTCATGTATTGTATTTATCTGTATATTCATTATCTACTTACTCAGGTAAAGACAAAGTTCTTTATCTAAGAGATTTAAACTGAAAGGAAATTCCACAAAAAGGGGTTATAATCCCTTGGAATCTCGGAAGTATCAAAAGAATGTACTGAATAATAGATGGAGGAATTGATGAGCAGGAGGTGAGCGATCTTGAGGGACTGCCACGTGATCAGAGTGTAAGAATGGAATGTGGAGTTGATAGTGGAAATATGGAAAGAGGCCCGTAGATTTGGAGTGAGAAAGGAGGAAAAAGCCTTTTTCAGTTGAGATTAGAAGCAGTTGAGTTTGAAGTCCGTTTTGATGTGGGCAGGGGGTGAGACCAGTTTGAATTTTGTTTTCAGAGTGGTTGGGCTGTGAGCAGGCCACGAGTGTTTGTTTCTTGGAACTGCCTTTTAATAGAAAGCATAAGAGCAAGCTGTTATTCTGGAGACCTGCGTGGTAGTGATATCAGATAAGTCTATACTTCATTTTTTTAGAATAGACGCTTGCCCTTTATAGTGACCCTCAGTGGTTTCTCTGGAAATCGTAGATATCTCTTTTTCTCCACTTCACTTCTGTTTTGTGAGCGGGGTTGAAGCAACCTCAAATGTAGTGGGAAAAAAGTTAATCTACTGGGGAATTTAGAACCCGTTACAATAGAAAAACTCTCCCATGCCGTGAAGGTGAATGAAGATCATACGTTGGTGAAAAGTACTATAGTAGTGTACGTCTAAAAGCGACAAAGGCAGTGTTTTAATATCGTTTTGACCGAGTCTTAGCGAATGTTCCAAGTGTAACTTAATAGAGTGCAGAATCTGCTATATCTTTGCCGGTAAATGTAAACATTGTGTTTTCTTGTAATTGTTAAAAGGTGCCTTTAATAAATGTTAATTTAATATTTATTAGAATTGTCCTAGTGAACTGTTTTACGAACTGACATCGTGTCCGATATCACGCATCTGGCATCTCTATACCGGTGGTGGCAGCATATCAATCAACGATAAAGAATGATATATTTCTCTTACCGAGTGGCGGATTGAAACGTGGAGTAAAATATATCACAATATAAGTGAAATGTCAATAAATAAAATGCAAAGAATGCGAAGGTAGTATCTCTTTTCTTTGTAACCGAAAAAAACCTTAAAAAGCATGTAATTTTACGGCCAAAGAAGTAGAATTTCTGCGCTGCACACATTGCAGTTTGTTTTGCAACTACAAATGAATTTAACATTTGGAGTTGAAAAATTTTCAGCTGTAAAATCCTTAAGGCTGCTCTTCAGTAAACTTCCCGATTCCCCTCGCTAATGTTATTTTTATGGGCGTAGGATGCATTCGTATTTTTAAAATATCTCCTCGGAAAATTAATATTTTTAACTTCTGTTTTCTTTGTACTGTTCTTAAAGAATGTCTCTTTTTTTCTTAGTTATCAAAATATTTCTAAATTATGTGCTTAATTTATATTTTTATGCGTTAAAATCTTATCGAAACTGAATAAGATTTTAACGTTTCATATAAAATTAAGTATATATTTTAGAAAAAAATTGACAACTAAGAAAAAAAGAAACATTCTTTAAGAATAGTACAAAGAAAACAGAAGTTAAAAATATTAATTTTTCGAGGAGATATTTTAAAAATACGAATGCATCCTACGCCCATAGGAAAAAACATTAGCGAGGGGAATCGGGAAGTTTACTGAAGAGCAGCCTTAAACCACGTCACTCCGCTTGGTTTCCATCGCATGGAAAAATTTCCAAGAAATCCAAATAGGATGCCAAAATTAAGTATTCGTATTGAAAATTTCAAAAATTTGGTACAATTTCAACATGAAGACGGTCCTCTAATTTTTTAAACAGAAATTGAAAAAAAAGCCATAATTAGGGTTGCTACGGATCAGGGAATTTTTTAGGGAACATACCAGTAATTTCTTTCAGAAAAATTCGTCTAACTTAATCGCGCGAAACTTTCTCTCTTTTTTTGACGAGTCTCTTTTCAAGACGAGTTTTTCTATAAGAAAATAATGGTACTTTCCCTGGAAAATTTTCTGACCCGTAGCAACCCTTCATAATACTCAATCGAATGGCTATTTTTATTTTTATCTGCAACAATTTAGAGATTAAAGTGTATAGAGGATTCTTTCTCTTTCTTTCTTTTTTTTTCCTTTTTGCCGATTGCATAATTCAGTCACCATCACAGAGGCACTTTTACTTAGATTTACAACTTGTTTTTTTAAGTATCTGAATTTGGGATACTTTTATGTTTAATATATACCAGGGGCGCGTTAGCAGTAGTCTGTGTGCAAAACTTCAGTTGGCGCCCTATGTTCCCCTCCCTCCACCCTCCGGATTTTTTTTTTTTTTTTTCAATGAATATAAATGCATAGCTGCCAAACTTTCGAGGGTTTTTTTTTTTTTACTCTAGGTCAAATAAACAAATTTCAAACTAGAAAATGTATTTAATAAAATGTGTCTTGTTTCTATAGTGTTCTTATTTCATCACATTTATTAAATAAAATTTCTGGTTTAAAATATGGTTATTTAACTTGAAAAATAAGGAAGGTTGGCAACTATGTAAATAAAATTCGAAATTCAGTAAAACCTTTGAAAACAAAACCTTTCTGTATTGGAATCCTGCTTTAATCAGAAACATTTCATTGCCTCGTAGAAAATAATGCAATCTGTAAAGTCTGTCTTGCACAATTATGAAGCATATTTATTTATTTATTTATTCATAATTTTGTGCTTAGAAAACAAGTGTACTGTAAATGTCATAGATACCGACAATGAAAAAGAATCCAAAAAGAAGCTGTAAAGTTTGGATCAACAGTGATTAATTCGTTTGAATAAATATATTAAACTAAGCTGACCGCACGGCGAGACGTTGCCCGGGTCCGTGATACAAACCTTAAATATACATGTTGAATAGTTTTATATTTTTAAACGAAAATCTGTCCACATGTGAACCTAATCTTTAGGGCCTCACTGTCTTCGGCAGTACACCTTTAATTCTGTATGATTTTATATTTTTAAATGAAAATCCATCTTTTGATTTCAAACCTCAGAACATTCGAATTGCATGTTGGGAAAAAAATTATTTTCACCGAAAAAGAATATAAAGTCTAGCGAAATCACTTATGCCCCTGATATATACATATATCATATATGTAAAGTAAAACCTCCATAACGGAGATTCTCGAATAGCAGAAACCTCCATTTAGCAAACACTTTTGAAAACTCTAATAACAATAGTATACTATATTCGTATGTTTTTACCTCTGAATAGCGGATGAATTCCAGATAGAGATTTTACTGTATCTGGTTGAACAGATAGAAGAAGATTGAAATTTAAATGTGCTTGTCTCTATTTCATCTGGTTCGTGAGAAGAGATTCACACATTCATACAACTTTTATTCTTACCTTTTAAGCGCGGATTTTTATTTTTCATAAGTCAATCCCTCCTGAGTGGGAAGAGTTAACTCTCACAAAGGACTTTAAAAAGTAATTTGAATTTTAAAAATATGAGAAAATAGCCCTCTATAATTCTTTTGCCTTTAGTCGATATAACTAAAGCCTAAATTAATTTTAAGTTGCTATCAAATTTATACGACACACTTTAAGGAATAGTTTTATATAGGATATATACACTTTTTATATACATACACTGTCGCGGCGAAGGGCATGATCTCGAGTTATCCCCCCTCCAGACCATTTAAAAGCTGATAAGATACATACAAAATAATTTGGGTTAAGATACAGAGTTGCCAAGTCTCCGGCTTTTTGTACACCAGTATATTTTTAGAGAAAATGTTATCTTTCTAAATCGAAGAATGCTCCGATCAAATAAAACAAAATTTTCTGTACTAAAATACTGGTATCCTAAAAGCCGGAGACTTGGCAGCTCTGAAGATATAATATAATGCGTAAAAACCAAAGTAAAGAAAAGCATAAACAGCATAAAATGTTTACCATTGAACTATTTCGAGCTTCATACTAGGAGCTTCTATTTAAACACAAAATTAACGAGGGAAAAAAAATTAGGAGCAACGGCAGCAAAGTAATATGTATGTTACTGACTACTGCTCTTTCTCCGTCTCTTTATTTTGCCCCCTCTGAAGATTGAAGGAAGAAGATACTCTTTTATGAAACCTTAAAACACATAGATGCTAAATTTATTATAGTTGTTTGTGCCATTATGTCGGTTCTTATGTGTCACGTAATTTACTAAACACTGCCATATGGACATGTGACTCAACGAAACTGTTCATTTTATGAGTAAAAAACAATGGTTCAAAACCTTTCTCAGACGAGGATACCATGCACTGTACATATCGAGTAAAACCCCTGAATATAGAATTTTACCTGAGAAACCCGGATACCAGAATACGGCTGCTATTAGGAGGGTCCGCTATTCAGAGGTAAAAACGAAAGCATATAGAGTTAGTGAAGGATTGAAAGTGTTCGCTAAATAGAACTATCCGCTATTCGGGAGTGTCCATTATAAAACATTTACTCTATTTAAAAAACATTTTAAAAAAAGTTGAAACAAAGGAATGTTTTATCGCTTTCTTTTTCCACTAAGAAAAAGTTGCCACAATATTACTCCCTTTAAAAAAAAATGGAAATAGCACGTACAATTGTACGTGACAAATAAGGTGCGTTTGTACTATAACCAGTTTCAGTGAAATGAACTATATCGCCTGTTATTATGATATGATTAATTTCCGTAATAAAATAAGTACATTTTAAGTTGGCAATATTTTATCTTTTGTTGACATTTACTGAAAATTCAATGGGAAACTTAAGCCTAGCTTTGAAAATTTCAGAACTTGAAATCTATATTTAGACTCTTTTTCTATTTAATATCTATTTCTCCGGAAACATCTATAAAAAAAAACAGTCGGTAGATTACATGATTGCTATAATTAAACAATTTTAGCACACAAACTCGATTTTCAAATTCAGTAATACGGAAACAATAGGAATCGATCTTAAATAGGACGTAATCACCATGGCACCCTAGAATTATGCTGGGAGGGGGGGAGGCAGAATTTTTTTGGGTTGGGGGGAGGAGCAAATTAGATAATTATTTAATTATTATTGAAAATTATTATTTAATTATTTTAGGGAAAAAAATTAAAGATTTTAAAGTATGTACTGGGGGGGGGGGGGGGGTTACAGAAAATAAAGATGACTTTTTTTTTGGGGGGGGGAGGGAGGGGGAAATAATTGAGATTGTTATTTAAAATATTGTTACAAAAATGACAAATAGAGCGGAAAAAACTTAAGAATTTTAATATTTAAAATTTAATGAGATGCATTTGCAGGGGAGGGTCTTCATGAGATGAGGCTGGGGGGGGGGGGCAGGGAGAGAAAATCAGAGATTTTAGGAGGAGGGGTTGATTTAGGTGATAGATTAGGCTTATTTATTGTTAATATAAATTATTAAATAAGTCTGAAAAGAAATTTAAAGTTAAAGAGTTATAAAGATTAAACTATGGGGTTTTAGTACTAAAAGGGGGGGGGAGCAGAAAGAGGGAAGCATTAATTTTGAGGGGGATTTAGAGGACTGATTATTTATTGTTACAATAAAATAACAAATAAAGAAAAAAAAAAAAAAAAAAAAAAAAGATTTTTTAAGATTTTAATTTTTTTTGGGGGGGGGGGGGGATTTTATGGGGGGATTTAGATTTTATATATATATTTCTTTTTGAGTGAAAATCTGCCGAAATACAGAAGATTCTCGCCCCCTTTTACTTGTAAATTAATGATAAAAACGTGTTTTTAAATGATTTTTTTAAATCTCGATTAGAAGCCCCCCCCCACATTTAACCCTTTCTGGTTTTGAAAAAGAAGGGGCTTACAATCGGGATTTTTACGGCAATGAAATTAAATAGTCATGTTAAAATAAATTTAAAAGTTAGGATACCAATAATTAATAAAATATTTATAATAATAATTCATTGTTTAAATTATTTATTGTCACTATCACAAGATCAAGATTTTAATTATTTTAGATAGACAAATTAAAATACTAAATTTAAAATAATTTCATAAGCAAATCTTCTTTCCCTTCAATAGTGTATTTGTAATTTCTCTCAATAAATCGCTCATCAAAATGCGATTCACACACAGCCGAATATTGGTTCAGGTCTTTATCGGCACGAGGAATGACTTTTAACCATTTTTCAAATTGGTTTTTGTCTTTGGGGGTGAAAAATAAGAGTTATTTTAGGTTTGTTACTTTTATTTCCAGTAGTACATCCAGGAACGAAGCATGTTCGGTCAACTTTTCTTTTCTTAGTATTTGCGGATTTATCCATACTGATTTGAAATTAAACAGGCATAATATATGTTATAATATATGTTTACTTTAAAATATTATAGAAATAGAAACATTCGTATAGTTTGTCTGAATATCTAGCGTTAATTACATCAAAACTAACATTAGGATCAAGCCTTTTAAATGAAACTTGTTGTTGTTGTTGAATTGACCCCAATGGGCCCAGTGAGCAGCTTTCTATTTCTGTATAGCTGTCATAATCCACAAACGCATGATCCATAAACCTGACTCCTAAATCTCCTAATTTTGAACCAATTCCAGATGAGAGATTTGCATCTGGATTGGCACCCCCAGAGGTAACGCTTATATAGAACTTGGAGGACTTTGGAGCCACGAACAGATTTAACGTGCACCAGGTCCCATTAACGTACACGGTCCCACAGCAGAGGCAGGCGAGAGAGGATGCACCCTCCCAAGTAGTGACCTTGGTCGATGCTGCTTGGCTTTCGGTGATCTTACGAGAACCGAGCTTTACTGTCCGCGCCACTGCGGGATTAAATGAAACTTCAAACGTAAATAACAGCGGTGGGAACTCGACGCCCTCTCGCGGAGAATCTGCTTTTCCTCTTTTTAAACACATTTTTTTTATTATTATTATGGTTGTATTGGCGATAAGCACACTACTTACTTCTAGGCACTGTAGTACTGCCTTCGCGCTTCAGGCAAAAAATATCGAGACTTTGGAGACCACGAATCAATCTTACTTATCATCTTTTATAGCACTATTTTAAAAATTCTTTTAAAAAAAAATCACCTTTTTTTTCACTATAAAGTACTTTTTGGGGATCCAGGTCGCCCGTCCATGAAAACAGCTAGGGTTTGTTGGAAAGTGTTTAATAAAATATGCTTGATTTTTCTTCCTTGTTATGATAAAAAAAAAAAAAAAAAAACGGTTTGTCACTTGGCAGACTGATTATTCTTTATTCACATTATTCCATATCGAAGATAGAGACAGAATAAATAAATAAATGTAATGCAGTTGCAATTCAACCGATTTTGCTATATTTCACCCTAAAACAGCTATTTCGTGGTCTCGCCGCCGCATCTCCCGCATTTTTTCAGAAAACTGACAGGGCGGAACGAAAAGACCGTTTCTCCGAATCAGAGGCCACGAATCCAATTAGAAATGACGTAATGGGCCGGAGAGGAGGAGAGAGACCGAGAGTAACAACCACCTGTTTGAAACACGTGTTTTGATTACTGTTATGCTCCGAAAGCCGTTTTGGTGAGCGTGCGGAAGATCGTGTGCGGCCGGCCGTGGATATCCTTTTCGTTTGTGGTAAGTTAAAACGGATATTTCTATTAGTCAGCGATTTAACAGTAGCAGCGATTTTACAGACTGCAAATGTAATTATATGCGGGTATAAAAATTAGAGAAATATGATGGAGGAGGTGAGAAGCATATGAACAGCTGTTACAAGGAGTGACGTTAGCAGCCACGGCGCGGCGTGTTGTCCTGCAGATTTTTTTTTTTTTTTTTTTCGCCGCACAGAAATGATAGTTTTTAAAGAAACAAGGCTTAAACCCTTCGCGACGAGCGTCGGAGCGTCCCATATACGTATTTCTTCCGCTACTTTATTTCCGAAAAGTAATTTCTGCCTTATTTAAAAGCTGAAATTCTGTGATTAAACAAGAAGAAAATTACTATTCGGGAATAACTGTATTGAAATTCAAGGGTTTTGCGCACCCTTAAATTGCGTGTAGATTTTTCGCCCTATATTTTTCAGCAGTGTTGAATTCAGACACTTTTCTCCGAGTGAGATTTCTTATGCTGCGGGACAGTATTTAGCTCCGGGAGGGTTTCCACTCCTGCAAAATTAATAAGCATAAAAAAACCAAACCTTCTGAGGCAATATTTCGTTGCTCCGGGATGGGGGGGGGGGGGGTGTCGTACCCTCCGCGCCGGCCCCCTGAAATCATTACTGCTTTTTAACACTTTCCAACCTAGTTGAAAAGTGTTTATGACTTCGGTTTGTCTGCCGTATGGCCGTCTGTCCGTGCTATATGCTCGGATTGCCCTGCAATTTTTATGTTATTGTCGTCATCTATAGCATGTTCCCTATTTCAACTGAAGTGTGTAGGACTTATAGTTTTTTTACAGGGACACTCAAAAGAATTCCGTTTTATTACGGTCTATGGGGAAAAATCATTTGCGGTTTATTTTAATGATGTGACACAATTGCAAACACATTGTAATTGATATATATCACTAAGGTGCATTACAAGAAGCTTAATATGGAATAGGGTGTGCATAGCACTTATAGTTATTTTACAGGAACAGTCAAAAGAATTCCGTTACATTACGTCTATGGAGAAAAATCGTCTGCGGTTTATTTAAATAATGTTTCACTATTTTAAACGCATTGAAATTTATATATATCACTAAGGTGCATTACAAGAGGCTTACTACAGAATATTATGTTTCCTAACTAAACTAAAATTTAGCATCCTATGTAGTATATATACAAATCTATAGATCATATACAGGGCTGAATAAAAGTATTCGGATATTTTTCTGAATATTGTATATGTTGGAAATTCCTGAAATTACGTTTTTAAATATGTTATGCGTTTTCCAAATTGTTTACTTAGATGTTATCTTTCAGCTTATTAAACGGTAATTATTTGTAAAATTATTTTGGAAGCGTTGGAAGTTGGAAAGTGTTACATAATCTATGCTTGACGCATGATTTTTCGTTCTTGTTTTAGTACTTTAGGCGGTCGCTCTGGCTATTATCTCACCCAGAGTCGGCCTTATCTTAAATGAGGCTCAGATGAAAAATCATAAACCCCCAACCCTCTTCTTTTTTTTTTTTCTCTAAAAAAAGAAAGAAAAAGCTTTTAGGGTTGTTGGTGAGATTTTATAAATGTGGAGTCACGAGTCAGGTACAAAACTGTTTTAAAAACTAATTTTTAGTTTTTTGTTTAATTGTTTTTAATGTTATTCGAAAAAAAAAAAATATTTTTTCGTTAGAGATTTTACCTATAAACCACGAAACACAGGGGGAGTGGCGCAAAGAGAAGGGGGGGGGGGTGCGGCAGACGAGAAACATCTTCGGGATTCTTCATAAAATGAAACCCCACTGTTACTACAAGTTTGACACAATTTTAGGAAAAAATAAGTTTTTGTTACCTTCAAATTTTAAATACTGTTTTTGTGTAGAATGGAAAAAAAAAAAGAAACAATTTCTAAGTTTATTCTGATTTAAAACTCCGTCTTTTTAAAGATTTATGGTAGATATAGCCCTTTTATCCTTTCAAGGAAAATTCCATGTATAACGTAATACAATGCATTATATGCGCTATATAATTTAACTTAAACATTTAATTTAAAAGACTCTAATTTAATAAATATTATTAATACCTTCTAAAATTCCCTTTTTTTATGTGACTACAAATACAAGGGCCTCTTAGGATACTTTATCCTCGGTTTCCAAGTTGGCTTTCTGCGCCTCTGCACAGGGACAAAATTTCTTTAAAAAAAAAAAAAAGCGGTCTGTTTTAGTTTAGCTAGAGGATTCTATAAGGTCTGGAGCCAGTCTCAAAACTATTTGGGGGAGCACTATTTTTTTTCTTTTTTTTTTTAAAAGATTAAAATATATATATATATATATATATATATATCGCTTGGGCATTTTATAAACGCGGGAACCAGATGCGAAGCTGTTTTGGCATTCATTCATTTTTTTCCCCTTCAAACGATATTAAAAACAAGTGGGTAAGTGTGATCGAATATCGCGTAAAGGTTTCGTTTAATATCCCAAAACACTTTATCCTTTAATTAATAAATCCAAATCATTAATTTATAATTATTAAATCCTTATCTTTTATCAATACAATTTATCAATAAGAACATAGATGGCAACACGTTTAAATTTAATATTAAAATGATTAAAAGAGGAAACTATATTTTTTAATCAAATTAAAAATATTCAAAAGAATTGCTTTTCAGATAATTGTAACAGCATATGTTTGCATATCTGAAAAGCATATATAATTATCTAATTTAACTTTAGCTTAAAAAAAAAAATTAAATTAAATTTCTAAAAACAAAAAAAAAAAAAAAATGTTTAAACACAATTTAAAATGCTGAAATTTCTCAAGAATTTAGTGGATGTTCGAACGAAATTTAAAATTTCGACTTTTCTCAAAACAAAACAAATTGTTTAAGCGAAATTTAAAATTCCGAAATTTCAAAAATTTAGCGAAAGTTTAAATAAAACTTTAAATTTTGCAATTTCTCAAAAAAAGAATTTTTGAATTAAAAAAAAAAATAGATAAAATATTTTTCAACAACTTATAGCCTTAAAAAGGAAAAACAAATTGTAAAATTGAATCTATTAGATAATAAAATCTATTCTGGGGAAATTTTTTTTTAACTCCGATGCCCAGCTTCGATCCAGTAACCTTTTGAACAGCAGGCAAAAGCGCCACCACTGAGCCATTTAGCCTACGCGAAAAACACTGAAATTACGGTTTGGTTTTAAAATCTAAATCGCAGAAATGGTCCAATGTCATTCAATTAATTCAATTACAAGCTACTTTTTCTCAATTACTTGAAAATAAATCCCTTGCTTGAAACAGCTACTTGTAGCTATTTCAATCTACTTTTTTCTCCCGGTACAGGCCGGAAGGACTTTTTTTTATCGGTTCGGCCCGTTTAAAAAATTGTCTTTATTCTGCCGGCCCGGATCGTTTGAAAATTTGCTTTCATTTTGTCAGCCGGGCCCGTGCAGACCTCTAATTCTGAGTCACTAACAGTGTTTTCCTTTTGCAAAGCGACTTGTAGTTACTTGTTTTATACGAGTTATAAGTTATGTCCTTGTTTTTTTTTTTTTTTTTTGTACGCTTTATTTGGTTTTACGGAAATCACAGATAAAAAAGACAGGAAGCCCGCAGCTATTTATTTGCCCTGAAATATACGAATTCGGAAAAAACCGAACATCCGCTGCATCCTCCGATTCGGGTCCTTGCCTTTTTTGAACGCGTGACTGATTCTGAAAATAGACACTAATTTCGTGCTCCATCTGGAATGTTATTAATCAATAACCGATACTTCTAAAACAGGAAGACTGGGCATTAAAATGTAAAACCTATATTGTGTTTTTCGTTTTCTAATTACGTAATTGTAAGAGAACATCGGATGACATTTAATGGAGGATATTAGATATTGCAAACGGTTTCGAATGGAAAAACTAGTCGTTGGGGGCCACCGCAATACTTACCCATCGTGGATATGCATAATATAAAATATGAAAATAAAACATGTGTAAACTATCTATAAAATGCATTGCAATTAGAATAAAATCCTGGCTTGATGACGACATAAACTTTAAACACTCTATTACTGAATTGCGTAAAAGAAACATCCTTATAACTCTAAAAATGATAATCCTATTAACTAACTGTTTATTGCGTCGGATTAAGCGTCTTTTTTCCCATTAAAATATATATTTGAATTGAAATTTGAATGAAATACAGGGTCATAAAAAATCGAAGAGTGTGGAAAATGTAATTACAAATATCTCGACAACTTATTATCCGATCGACTTTATTCTTTATGCAAAATTAATGTTTTTTTATCATATATTCTAATACGAGCAAATCTTGTGTGTGGTTATATATATATATATATATATATGCAAATTTTATCTTAAGAACGGCTCTAACGATTTTGACGAAATTTCGTATCCTACCGTTTTGGGGCACCAGAAAACCATTGGGCTGGGTCACATGTTCGAGAAAATTCGATTAGTGGATCATTTTGGGTCATTTTGGGTCATAGTCTAGCTAATTGTATCTAAAAAACGGTTCAAACGATTTTGACGAAATTTTGTATCCGACCATTTTCGGGCACGAGAAGTCTATTGGGCTGGGTCACATGTTCGAGAACTTTCGATTAGTGGGTCATTTTTGGGTCAAAGCAGGTCAAATTAATTTTATCTAAAAAACGGCTCTAACGATTTTGATTAAATTTTGTATCCTACGAGTTTCGGGCACGCGAAAATCATTGGGCTAGGTCACATGTTCGAGAAAATTCGATTAGTGGGTCATTTCTGGGTCATTGTGGGTCAAGATCTAAAAAGCGGCTCAATTTACATAAAATTTTGCATCCAATGGTTTTCGGGCACGAGAAGACTGTTGGGCTAGGTCACATGTTCGAGAAAATTCAATTAGTGGGTCATTTTGGGTCATGGTCAAGCTAATTGTATCTAAAAAACGGTTCAAACGATTTTGACGAAATTTTGTATCCGACTATTTTCGGGCACGAGAAGACTATTGGGCTGGGTCACATGTTCGAGAACTATCGATTAGTGGGTCATTTTTGGGTCAAAGCAGGTCAAATTAATTTTATCTAAAAAACGGCTCTAACGATTTTGATTAAATTTTGTATCCTACGAGTTTCGGGCACGCGAAAATCATTGGGCTAGGTCACATGTTCGAGAAAATTTGATTAGTGGGTCGTTTCTGGGTCATTGTGGGTCAAGATCTAAAAAGCGGCTCAATTTACACTAAATTTTGCATCCAATGATTTTCGAGTACGAGAAAACTGTTGGGATAGGTCAAATATTTGAGAAAATTCAATTAGTGGGTCATTTTGGTCATGGGTCATTATGGGTCAAGCTATTTTATCTTAAAAACGGCTCAGACTATTTACACTAAATTTTGCATCCTATGGGTGGGCACGAGAAGACTGTTGGGCTAAGTCACATGTTCGAAAAAATTCAATTAGTGGGTCATTTTGGTCATGGGTCATGATATTTGAATTCAAATTTAATTTTGACCGAGCATAGCTCGGTCTTCCCTGCTCGTTGTCTTTTATATTTACTAATTAAAAAAACAGTTTCGAAATTTTTTATATATCTTTTATCAGAACGAATATTTCGAGAGTCCGAAAAAAAATAGTTCCGGATCATCGAGGTTACTGAAGTTCAATAAGCTTCTTCTCATTATTACATACTAAGTACAAATCAAATTTCAAGCCTCTATCTCAATTTGTTCGGGAGGTAGAGCGTTTACAGACACGCACACACGGAGGATGAACGGCAAAATGTTTTTCTGAATTTCCAGTGTCTGAAACGCGTGTAAATCCGTCAATTTTTTTTTTTTTTTTTTTTTTTTTTTTAATTAAACGATTATACAAGACTTACTTTATACTACGTATGATGGGTAAGTAATAAATTAAATATGAGTAAAATCATTTAAAAATTACAGTACTACATTGCTTATAAACCTTCTGATTTTTGAGGACCACTATTTCCGTATAATAATCGTTGTCTTATATAATTGCTAAATTCCTGTCATTAAATAAAGTGAATATTTCTATTCGGAACTCAAAAAATATAGGAAGTTTTGGAAGTTATGGTATTAAGAGATATAAAGTTTATTTACAAACTGAACTGCATTTTTTATTTCTTTTAATACAGTGTTTTAATACATTACGCATTTATAAATTATTTCATACAAATGCCCATATTGTATTTAATAATGTGCTTTACATCTTCGAATTTCAAGAACAATTTGACTAGAATTTCAGTAGATATCCGACAAACCGTTAAAAAAAAAAAAAGCGAAAGCGTCCGGTCACTGACCCTTAATTTTTGGACAACAGTATATATTGATATGTCTGAATGTTTTTGATTATATCTGTTGCGTGCTCCCTGTAAGGTTGGGCACCCCTGCTGTACGATACGCGAAAGATTCTTTATAAAAATCAAGAAAGTTATATACCGCAATGTCGAAATAGTTTTAACATTCCAGATCGGTAGAGTGCACCAAAAAATATATTGTGCTTCTGAACAGAGCGTCAAAGTTATTTTCCCTGCAATCTCCTGTCATTGCTGTAAAACAAGTTTTACAGGCAATATGAAATGTATTGGTCGATGTAGTGGTCAATTTTAGTTTTAAACTAATGCTCTCAAATTTTCGTGTGAAATCTCGACACAAAATTTTAACTTTTTTATTTACAATTTTTTTTTTAATAATTTTGTTCTTTCAAATGTTTGCTTTTATGTTTTATATACATTCTTTTTCATATGTAAAATATTTTCAGAATTTTTAAATTTAACTTTTAATAAAACTGAAAAAAATTTAAATAACTTGATACATCTTTTGAAAGAATAGTTATTTTTTAATACTTTTTCCCTTTTTAAATAAATACAGAAAAGTATAAATATTAATTTAATATTTACAAAATAAATAAATAAATAAATTTTAAAAGAAAAAGTATTTTTTATGCGTACTTTTTATTGTGAGAATCACATTTTCAAAATTAAGTCTCAAAAGAAAAGATCTCAAAGAAAATTAAAAGAATACACAACTGAAAAACATTGCACACATTTTCATAACTTGATCTTTCATAGAAATTTATATCATCAGGTTTGAAATAGCGGGCAAGATTGCGCAAATCGCGCACAAAAAAAATTAAAAAATTCCGCATAATAAAAAGTACCGTGCAAGATTCCCATCCCTTTATATTCTTTCCCAGGCACGCGATTTTTTCACAAATATCATTTTAAGATTTAGCGAATTATTTATTTTTGCTAAATTTTGAAAAATCAATTCGTCAACCGAGCACGAAAAAGAATCGCGAATTTCATCAATCGATCGCAACTAAAAAAAAAAAAAAAAAAAAAAAAAAAATCGCAAATGTTATAAAACGATCGCGAAAAAAAAAATCGCATTTCGATGTTTCTTTTCTCTTTATACGACAAAAATATTTCTAAAATACATAGTTTTATTTCAAGTATTAAAATTACGTTATTTACTAATCGCCTGCTTCACTTAGATATTAACTTTTAACAGTTAAAATGTAAAAATCAGAATATATTTTAGAAAATTTTGTCAAATAAAATAGAAAGAAACATCTCTTAAGAAGAACATATAGAAAAAAAAAAATAAGATAAAAATTTTAATTTTCTAAGGAGAAATCTTTAAAAGTACGGAAGCATTCCCAGCCCATAAATTTAACATTAGAGAGGGGAATTCTGACTTTTACTCATTTTCTAAGAAATCCGTTATCTTTTGTGGCTCTTTGAATTCGAATGTAATAGTTTTGATAATTTCTTTGTTACTTAATTTTCCACAAATTTTTCGGAATCATTATCTACTGTTTCATATGCAGATAATGTTACATTTCCACGAATGAGTTTTCCTTTGAAAAGTTGGAAAGTTCTGACATTATGCCTTGTATCTTCTGCTGCGATTTTAGAAGCTACAGTCTATCGGGACGAAACACTAAAATTTGGTTTGGGTTCTTGTGTATACCTGATCATGCTATACTTGAATTTTTCAATATTTCCTTATATGTTATTTAAGAAATGGGGGGGGGGGGTAATTATTGTAAGAAAGTAAAACAGCGATTCACAATTGTCTAGCAATATCGTAGTTTTTTTAAACATTTTTGAAGATATTAAATTTTTTAGTTCGAACTAACCGAAGTGATAAAAATAAATTCAAATTAATGAACTAGTTTTAATATTAGTTCTAACGCAAAGTTTTCGGGATTTTCTCATTAGTTTGAATTATTGCGAGCTCACAGTTCAAGACAAAAATTTTAACCCTCAATGACTAGACGTACTCGAAATAATGGAAAAGACTAAACACTCGTAAAAATTGCAAATTCTGTTAATTTTGCATTTTTATGTTGCAAAATAAGTTCAGAAATGGTTATAATATGCTTCTCAACATTTAGTTACCAATTTACCTAGAAAACAAATATTCTAATAATTAGGAGGGTGGGCTGATAAGTTCGTGGCCTGACACAGAGATGGAACAAGTATGACCAAATGACGATGTTTGTAAAGTATGATCCTTTTGATGACATGCTGCCGAGTTTCAGACGCGTGAGTTTATTCGTTACTCCTGGACGATAAAGTAAAGTAAACAAGTTTTGACATTTTCTAAAAATGGAAAACATTGAAGTAATTGTCATAAAATACTTTGTTAAAAAAAGGTTTAACACCCACGGACATACAAAAAGAGTTACATTCCACCTTAAAGGATTCTTGTCCCTCATATTCGACGATTAAAAAAATAAAAAAGCGAGCTGCAAAATTTAAACATAGTAGGAAATCCATTCACGATGATGAACGCTCAGCACGTCCAAAAACCGCTACGACCGACGAAATCGTCTCAAAAATTCATAATGCCGCATTGAATGATCGCCGATTGATACGCGAACTTGCTGACATTGCAAACATAGACCGCGTGTCCACTATATTTTACACGATGTTTTGGGCATGAAAAAGCTTTCCGCTCGATGCGTGCCGCGTTTGTTGAACGTCGACCAAAAACGCCACAGAATGAACATTTCTCAAGAGTCTTCTGAAATGTATTGTGTTGTAAGTTGAAAAATAAAATGAAATAGTGTCAAAAAACTTGTATTTTCTTTGTCAGGCCCAGGGACCGATTTACAAATTTGGGGGCCCTGGGCACAGATGCTTATGGGGGCCCCCTTGCACCCATGCTTACAACAACGGCCTTGAGTTAAAAAATATATTATTGAAAGCGGTACTTATTAAGATAACCACTACTGACTTTAATAATTTTGTGATATTTAATGATGTTTTTAGCAGTAAAAGTTTTTATAACATCCTCATAATCTTAAGTGTTCTATCTCGCTGACGAATTTTCAGTCTTTCGAAATCGGTTCTGAAAGTGAAAGTATCATAATAAAGAAAAAACTGTAAACAAACTCGAAAAAGTAAAAAACGGCCTTTGGAGATCGACCTCAAATATCCAATGGAAAAAAAATATTTTAAAAATATTGAAATACAAACAAGATATTTTTAAAAATTTCTCCCATAGGATTAACATTAGAGAGCAGATGTTTTCGCATGAGTGATGTAGCCCTTAAAAAGTTATTTTTTAATGAAAAAAAATAATAAACAAATTTTTCCATATTAATTTTGTTTTTTAATAATTAAAATTTCATCAGATTTTGGCCAATAATTTAAAAATCTTCAATAAACATTTGGAGGCCCCAGAAAATCGGTGCACTGGGCCCGTGCCCCGAATGCCCTGCCATAAATCGGGCACTGGTCAGGCCGAGACCTTTTCGAACCACCCTCGTACAGGACTGCACTAAAAAATTCGCACACAAGAGTGTGTCTTAAATCTATTAAGTTGCAAGGGGACTACATTGAAAAATAAGATGAAATTTTGTCAAAAATCTTGTGCTTTCACTGTCAGTCCTCGAACTTATCAGCCGACCCTCGTATCCTCCTACTCGTCAATCAGCTGTCGCCCGTCAAACAAACATAGTCGTAATTATTACGATTGTCTAGGGTTAAGCATTTTGTGTTTTAAAACTTGGATTCAAATACCAGGGGGAGATGGGGTCAGAAAAATTGAGCCTGGGGCCTCATAACCAGGCTTTGACCCAAAGTTATCTGTAAAAGAAAGACAAATTTAGAGGCCCTTCACTACCTTTTTCATGAAAATATAAAGTCGCAGAATGCTTTTAAAACATAACCTATGTAATAAGTTCTTGCGAATTCCAGCTTCCCAGACGTTTTGATAACCAAGGATCACATTTCCTTTTTAAGTAAGCCGTCTGTCAAGCAACCACAATCTTTTCTTTATCTCGGCCGATGAAGTGTTTTTGCAGAGATAAGAGCCACTCGAACGTTTTTAGAACTACTTTATTTTATTTATAAGTATGAATCAAATTTCGGCCACTTTTTCATTCTGAATTATATGGATAAAAATAGAAAAATTCACATATTTTGCTATTCCAAAAGATTTTTCCAAACGAAATCTGTGATTTGATTAATGGTAAATAAAACTATTTTAAAATCTCCCACCCCCCAAAAAGGGGACAAAATTAAATTGCTTTACTATAAATTATTTCCACTGAACTTTTAAATGCATCTATATTAACCTATTTTATTTACTTAACAAAAGCTTTTTCCCTATTTTATTTACTTAATGAAAACGTGTCTCTAAAAATATTTTCATTCATAGATTATTAATCTGTCCTTTTGCTGATCAATATTAAAATATTTTTGGCAATGTAAAGTAAGCTTTCATAAAACATATTTTGCTTTTGTACGTCACTAAATCTTTATTTTGAACGGAATGTGAAAATATTATGGAAAACTTTGGGTAAATCAAGGGTAAGAATAAAATAATTAGACACTATGGAGATAGCATTGCATTAATTGCACGTTTAGTAAGTGTTCTTCATGCTGTATATTTGTGAAACCTATTTTTCCACATATCTTCATGTTCTATTTGTGATATTTTTCAAGAAATATAATATGCATTACCACCTAAAAATCTAGGTTTTCCCCCAGGGTTCATTGATTTTAACACAGTGTTGAATTCAGGGGGTGACCCGGGGGGGGGGACATTCTCTCCCGGAGTATTGAAATGTCCACCACCCGAAATTGAATTTTATGCTTTTAATGGTGAAAAAGTTCCCCCCCCTCCGGAGCCACAGAAATCCCTCCCGGAGAAAAGCGTCACAATTCACTGTTTAACAGGCTCCAAAACATTTTCTAATTGCACCCGAAAATTCCCTCAAAACTTATACGTCTATATTATATCATCAAAATAAAATGGATATTATGAGTTATTCCTATGGATTGTTCAATTCCTAGTTTTCAATTTAACCATTTTTCCAGGGGAAGGAGCATTATGGAGTTATAAGAGGAAAAATTTGCATTTCTAGAACATTATTAAGCAAAAAATCTGAAACCTTGCAGAGAGCACTTACTCCTCGAGTCATCCCTGAATTCACCACTGCTCATCACAATCAATGGCATTGGTCAGTGGGCCAGTTTTGAATTCAGGGGTTGGCCCGGGTGGGGGGACATCCCTCCCCCCGGAGCATTGAAATGTCCCCCCGGAAGATTTGAGATTTTATGCTTTTAATGTTGAAAAAGTGCAATTTCCCCCATGGAGCCACAGAAATCCCTCCCGGAGAAAAGTGTCTGAATTCAACACTGCAGTGGACAATTGATCATTGAGTGGTTTATGATTGATTTGCTTTTATACCGCAGATCTTGGTAAAACCTTTATCAAAGGCATCAGTTTAAAATAATATTGATAACTAATACAATTATTAATTTATAGATAATAACAATGAAAGCATGTCATTTCTAATACTTTCCAACATAGTTGAAAAGTGTTTATGAATTCGGTTTGTCTGGTCCGTCTGTCCGAGCTCAAACTCCCGTAATTATAGTCGGATTGTCATCTAATTGATAATGACATTTACTATAGAATGTTCAGTATTGAAAATGAAGTGTGTAGCATTCATAGTTCATTTACAGGGATACTCAAAGGAAATCCGTTACATTATGGGGTCTACTGGGGAAAATCGTTTGCTTGAGTATCTATCTATCTATCTATCTATATTATAAAGGACAAATGTGTCCGTGCGTAACGCTGACGTCATTTTGCGAATGGCAACACTTGACACAAATTTCGGTTTTGCAATTTTTAAAATTTCTAAACATTGGACATTTTTAAGTTTTAAACCGGTATATAGGGGGGGGGGGGATCTACTTTCAAATGCAATTTGTTTGAAAACTGCTTCGCAATTGACTCATTTATTATAGCATTTAAACTAAATTTCAAGCATGATTTAAAATATATATATATATCTCTATATTACTGCAGACGATTACATAATATTAATCCGTTTGTACTTTTAAATCAATATAAATAGTTCAGCATTTGTTTCCAGCTAATATTCAATAACGAAATTAAAACTTCCTTAAGCAATAAATAAAATAGCACAAATAAAACACAAATTTAACAGAGATGTAATCGAAATAAGCGCTTAAAACCGCTGATATTAACAGAATAATAATAATAATAATAATAATAAATGCTGTAGATAACGAAATTTTTAGCTATCTTTTCGGCTGTTTATTAAACTTCTGGCACCAGACCAATACAAAATTACCACTTTTAATAAATTTCAAAATTCTATTTGCATATAAAAAAGCTCTTTGGGGCAATCTAAAAAAAAAAAAAATACTATTAAATGTAAAAAAAAATCTATTAGAGTTGTGAATAAAAAAATAAATGGTTTCCACCTATATTCTGTACCCCGGGAAGCCCGGGTTGGATGCCCTAGTTTTAGTACTGTTAGATTGTTTACAAACATATTGAAATTATATATATCACTGAGGTGCATAACAAGATGCTTACAGTTGAATTACGGCGTGCATGGCATTTACCATTCATATACAGGGATCACAAAAATATTCGGTTACAGTACTGTCTACGAGCGATAATTGTTGGACGTGCGTTTTCAGTGTGGTAAGCGTTTTTAAATTAACTAATTTTTTTGCATATTCTTGTTATGTATAAATTATATAGATCATATACAGGGCTGTGTAAAAGAATTCTAGTACATTTCCGTTTATTGACGAAAATTAATAAATAGGAGTTTTCAACTGTCTTAAACGATTCTTAAGTGAACTAAATTTTAGCATACTATGTTGTATATATACAAAAATATAGATCAGTCAGGGATTCACAAAATAATTTTAATTCTTTTCCGACTGTGCACGGTAATTGTCAAAATTGAGTTTTCATATTTTTTATGCATTTTTCCAAATTGTTCTCTCAGATCTCATCTTTCACCTTATTAAACGGGGAATTTTTCTTACAGTATTCTCAATGCGTTGGAAAGTGTTTCATAATCTACACTTGACGTATGATTTTTCTTTCTTGTAACTATCTGTGTTTTAATTTCTATAAAAATTATTCTGAGGATAATCCATTATTTTCGTTTTGTTTAGGTAAAACTTGAAGTAGAAGTAGACATGGAGGTGGAGGGGGGGGGGGGGGGAGGGAAAGGGATGATTGGCCGTATGGATTTTATTGGCAAAGAAACCCAACTAAGGCTTGCTTAACCAAAACAAGTCAAGAACTGACTTTGTCACAGATAAAATAAAGCAGTAAAATTGATAACGGTTACAAAGGTGGGGGGGGGGGGGGGAGCTGCTGTTTGTGTCTAGAAATGTTCTGGATCAAACTCTGCATACTGCATACATGGAAAAAAAATTTCGTTGTTTATTTATACAATAATTTCGTGGAAATTAATAAATTTGTATGTTGGGTTCAACAAATGCTATGAGTAATTTCTTACAGTAAAAACGTTTATTTTACAGATATCTAATCGATATCTTGTTTAGAAATTGCATCCGGTACATTCATCAGCGTCTTGCAAACAGTTTCCTTCGTGAATCATTGTTACTCAAACCGAATGCTGTTTGACAGATACGCAGATGTTATCTGACGGGAAGATTACGTTTTTGGGAAGAAAGACTATAAGAAAAGAAAGAAAACGAATTATTGACATGTATGGTAAATGTCAATACTTTGTGGTGCCCACCAGGAACTTCATAATGTTGCACTTCCCCCCCCCTCCCCTCTCCCGGAGATAAATATCTGAATTCAACACAGAGTTACTGAATTACTTTCGTTCATAGACCTTCTAATATATAGACCTTCTTATATCTTTGCTCTGAGCTTTGGTCCAAAAAGAAAACGCAAAAAATTGCTTTTTAGGTACGTTCGTAATTATATAAATACGTAGCACCTATTGTCGACGTCTGGTCCGCCCGTCCGCATATAACAACGCAAAAACTAGCCAACCGAATGGTTTGAAATTTAAGATATAGTATCTTTGTAGAATTTTGTCGAGACATTTCAAATTTTATGAAAATCGAATCAAAACTTTTGGAGATATTAATAAAAATATTTATTAAGAAATTTGATTTTTTTTTTTTTTAAATGGTTCTTTTTTGTTATAGGAGCTTTCGAGGTTTAATCGTCAAGCGACCGAGATACTTACTTTATTACAGAAATTAATCTGCATACATTTCACAGAATTAAAAATCATGAAGAGCTGAATATTTATATAACTAGCTATCGTACGAACGCACCTCATTTGTCACGTTTGACGTACAATTTCCAACTTGTTTGTAATGCAGTTTTAATATAAACTAAAAATAAGAGAAAAAATATACAAGTTTTCTGACGGAGTTTTTTGGCTTATAGTGGATTCAATTTTCAGTTGTTTCTTTCATCAAGAAATAAAAAATGTATCTAAGTTTGTAACTTTATATCAGATATATATATATATATATATATATATATATGAACTTATTATTATAAAATACTTTTTAAGTTTTGTTAATTTCTAGATAATGTTTCATTAAAATATATATATATATTTATTTATTTAATTTGCACCGTTTGTATGTATAAGTACATATGTATAACTTTCCGGTTCAAAATTTGCACTCGAATTTTAACTCACTCCCGATAATCCGATTGATCTGAAATTTTGTATACATATGCAAATCCGATGACAATGTAATATTATTATGATCTGAGGTGCGTAGCATTTATATTTATTTTACAGATCCACACAAAATTTCAGATGCATTACAGCCTACAAGCAGAATTTTTAATTCTAATTCAAGAAAAATTATATAGGTTATGGAGATACACAACACATTTTTCTAATTGAAAATAAAGTCCGTATAGTATTTGTATTTCTTTTACAGGACCACTCAAAAGAATTCGGATACATTACCGCCTATGGGCAGAAATTTTAATTCTAATTCAACAAAATTTATATAGGTTATTGAGATACACAATAGCCTTTTTTTTTTTTCCAGTTCATTTTGAAATAAATAAAAGCTTGCTTTTTTTAATTAACTCAATTATTTTATTGTTTTCTTATCACTATTACTAAACAAAAATAATCCGCTTCGAGATTAAAAGAAAAAAAAAACCACGAAGATTATAATTTCGTTTTGAAATAATAATAATAATAAAATAGTCGTCACTGGCAGACCTGCTGACATGTATAACGAGAGACTGCTGTAAAAATTGTCTATCATTTGCCTTTATGCAATAAAAACGAAGCACGTACATGCATTGTATTTGCCGAGTAAAAAAGTAATTACTTTATGTCTTCAGGGCTTGATTGTAGTAAACTTCGACTGAAAGAATGAAATTGTTCAGATCTTTTTCCATTTCGCAAATTGACCTTCACCAAAGATGACATCATTAAACAGATTGAATAATGGCCGAAATAAAAACAGACAGAGATAATGTACTCTCTATGAAGGGAGGGGGAAGTATATACCGTCAACTGGATTTCCCCACAAAGTTTGAGGGCGAGTTGACAGAGAGTTAAAAAGTTTTTATATCCTGGTAGTTTTTTTTTTTTTTTTTTTTTTCTTTTCTCTCTTGCTTATACTTTATATAAATATTTATTGTTGGCGGCTACGTTAGAAAAGCGTTGTTCCTATTTTTCCTTATTTTTGAAACGTGTGAATCATGAGTTGAGTGACACAATAAGTTGTTTTCAGAAGCTGATTCAAGCAGAAAATATGCTTTTTTGATCGAATATTGGTTTAAAAAAACATAGTTACTGCTGGGCAAAAAAAATTTCCTAGATTTTTTTGTTTTCTTTTATGGAACGTGTTTATCATGGGCGGCGTACATCTTTCAGGGGAGTCCAATAAAATGACATTATAATTTTAAAAATACAGTAGTCTCTCATTATATCGCTCATTCAGATATATGGTTATTTTTTTTACACCCCCCCCCCCAAAAAAAAAAAAATAAAAAAAAATAAAAAAATAAATAAAAAATAAAATACAAATAAATAAAAAATAAAATAATCAGCTTTACCACATTTTTTAAAGAAATTTTATATGTCGATAGATCAAATGTAATTCCTTATCGTTAATTTTTATATATGCCTACAGACTGACGTTGAGACAAATATATAAATCATTTAATTAGTGAGCTGATTCCCGGTCAGATTAACTAAACTTGCTTATTAAAAGATTTTCTCAATCCTCCCTCTCCCTTCCGCAATGTGGAGGGGGGGGGGGCGCATTCGCGCTGTACACTTTCGCATAAGAAAGGATGGGGGGCACAGTGAATCCTAGTTACGCTAATCCGCCTTATTTTACTTATGAATAGTTTAATTAGCAGTTTTTAATAAAATGTTTTAATTAATCCTTAATTGTCGCATAGTTACTGTGAGCGGTCTCTGATCGAAAGATGAATAAAAGGCTCGATTAACTCATAGTATACAATTTCTGTACTAAACTTTATGTACTTATACTTAAAATGTATCTATTCAGAAGTCTCTGGCGATAGTACTAAAGCTCCAAACGAAACAAAATCCCCCTAGTATCTATAGTTAAACTGAAAATTACAAGTTAAAACAGTGAAATTTTTAAAAAGCAGCGGTCTGTCAGACCGCTAACAGCAGATAAGGGTTAATCACATTTATTTTATGGGATATTTAAAATCAACCCAGTTTATAAGAGCAGTTTCTTCAACAAATTTCATTAACTTTACAGCCATTGGCGTACACAGATAGATAGGGGGGTGGGAGCACTATGTTTTTTAACATTTTTCGACTTATTTAATCTCAGAAATCTACGATTAAATAAGCCGAAAAATACCGTTAAAAATCAACGATATCCATAACTGGTATGACACTGTTTACAGGCTTAATTATGACTAAAAGGATCACTAATGCTATCGATACGATTTCATTGTCAAAATATATTTATATCGGAAAACGATGATAAGAAAAAAGCAGTCGACATGAGCTTATTAATGCTTTTCTCCGAAATCGAAGGATAAATAGGGAGCTACAAATAGGGCTCTGTATTTTTTCATGTTTGAAAACAATGTTCCTTTGTAAAACGATCTTTCTGATCCCATTTTGTATGCGTGTCGCTCTTAAAGTGATTAATGATTTTTTTCCTTTTCTTTTTAATAGACATTGAATAAAAAAAAAAAGAGTGATCACGATATTGCTGCAACACCCACGCATTAACTCACGATTCCGGATATGACGATATAATAACTGATTGGCTCCGCAGACGCATGACGTCACGCTTTTAATTAGAGAGGGAAAACTACAGACATTTGACGGACGGCTCCGCAGTTTTCCGAGAGTTGATGCAAGTGGAAGAGCGGAAGATGAGACCTGTTGAGCTTTTGGACGATATGCACCCCCAACAATTTGTCATGATATCTAAGGCTTATTCGGATGGGATATCAGTGCGGAAAGATGGACCTCAAATAACGAAGGAAGCTCTCAGTTATTGCAAATATGATGCTGAAAGATCGTATCGGACAGAGGCGACTTTTACGCCGAAATTGGTGCCTAAGCATTTTGTTACCACTTTAATTGTCGCCGATGAACTGACATACTATGAAAGTATAGTTTTTGAACGACGCACAGTGCTGAAAAACTTTTCTGAAACGACAAATGTTTTCTTGCCCAAAGAGGTAAAGCATATTTATTATTCTGGTCTTCTGTTTGATCCAAATGCAACCACTCGAAGTTACATTGCCGGTGTTGAACTGTGTCCTGTCCAGAAATGTGTTGTGATGAAAGAAATTAATCATGTGGAAGTGAGCGATCCCGTGGAATGTGTTAATAAAAAAGCTGTGAATGGAGATATCAACGGCTGTGAGCAGCTGACAAATGGAGAAATGTGAAAATATTGAAATGTGATCAGGTTTGTGACGGCTTGATAATGTGAAATTGCATACCAAAGTGAAAAATAGTCAAGAAAAACAAAACTACCATGGTTAAAAATTTTGTGTTGTGATATTAGTGTGTTTTTAGTGGTAGTAAATATTTTAAATTGTAAAATGGATTATTAGTGTGGTAGTATGTGGTTGAATTACTTCAAAATGTTCCATTAATTTGTATTTTGAACAAGTGAGTATTGCAAATTTTATTTGTACAGAAACATACTTATCTTAAATGTAATGTTGTGATAATTTTTACTGTGACTATGTGTACTTTATTAATGATACTTAAACAACAAAATTTAATGTTTTAATGAAAAATTAGTGATGACTTTTTACTGACAATGCAAATATAAAATATGCAATTATAAATTTGTTTTTTTTTTCTTTTGTACATTTGAATGCATTAACTGACTATGTACCTATGCATTTGTTAAATATTTTTAAATTGTTAATGTATCTCTGGAATATTTTAAGAAAAAAATGACTTTATAAATTTTAAGTGACTTTATGGAAAAACTAATTTAATATTATTGTTAATCCTGAATTAAATCAAGTATATTGTGCAATTTTATGCTTTATCAGTTTAGTTTTTTCATAAATGTAAATATGAACCTTTTTTATAAAAGTGTCTGAATGTTTATTAGTTATGCATTTTTATATCAATAAATATTTTTCTATTCAAAGTTGTTAAAAGTGCAATTCTTATTTTCTTTCAAGTTTCTAAACTGCTAAATATTTTTTGATAAAATATATTGCACAGTTAAGAACACTTGTACACAGGTTTTGTTTTATATGCAAACTGTTTAAAACTAAAGTGCTGTAATATTTTGACACAATCACTCATTCAAGAATGTTATAAATCGAACAAATTAGTTTTCAGAAACATATTTTTTAACATTTTTACTTTTTATAAATTTTTTAAATTGCACTACTTACTTATTTGTAAGTTTAAAAACTTGACAGCAGAGGGCAATTTCAATTTAATTTGACCATTTTAATTGCATTTTTTGATAAGTTTTTAATTGTGACTTGTTGAATGAAGAACATCTAAAGGATGTTGCTACCTTTCATTTCCTTTTCACATATTGTGCTGGCCTCCCTCCCCCCCCCCCAAAAAAAAGGCCCATCCTAGTACTTCAAATATTTCACTAAAGTCATTTTTATACCCTATTTAGAATAATAAAAATATATAAAAAAAATTCCTAAGGACTGCTTATTTAGTTTTAAAATAATTTAAACTAACAATTGCAGAATTCTGGCAAAACAGCTTCATTTTTACAGATTTTCTTGTTATAATGAAATTTTAGGATTTTAGAAAAACATAAATTTCGATTGTTTTGTATGTTAAACCATTGATATGTAATAAAATGCTTCATTTTCAGCTAATTATGTCAGGTGTCTATTTTTTTTTTTTTTTTTTCAGGTTCATGGATTATTTTTTGGAAAAGTTTTTTTTTTTTCAAAATTTTCACTTGATTGGCTGCCACTTTGTAATAAAGTGATAAATTGAAAACTGCTCAACATTAAAATATTTGTCAGAACAAACTGTAATTTTTTTTTTTTGTTTGTGCATTCTTTATTACTTTATATAGCAAACTTAAAATAATGAATTTTTTTTTTGTTTTTTTTTTTTAAAGAGGACAGTACAATATATAATAATTTTTTAAAGAATAGACACAAATTTTGACTTTTACAAATATCTAAAACAAGCCTGTTTAGCCAAATCATGTTAACTATTTGTAAGTATTGAATTTAATTTTTAACAGCTATTTAAAAGCTGTTTTACAAACCAATACTTTTTAAATAACATAGAAGTAGCGTTAGTACTTATTTTTCTCCTTTTAAATTCTAGAGCAGAAAGACCAAATTGCATATTTATAAGTCAAAAACATTTCTTTCATATTAAACTAATTTCAGCTGTATGCATGTAGCAATGTAATTCCTTTCCTGTGGAAAATCTGGATCCTATTTTAATTATGAAGAAAGAGAGAAACATAGTATAAAGTCAAATGAGATTAAAAATGTTGAAAGATTTTACTGTTTGTAATAATACATATTAAAGGTGTTGATCCGTCATGTGTCCAATGTTAAACCTGTCGAATGCATTCATATTTTTAAAATATCTCATCTGAAAATTAATATTAAACTTTTTTTCTGTGAACTCTTCTTAAAAGATGACTTTCTTTTTCAGTTGGGAAAATATTTCTAAATACATGCTTGATTTAATATATTATGTATTAAAATCTTAGAAAATTTGAGCTGTAAGATTTTAATACTTAAATAAAATTTAGGATAAACTTTAGAAATATTTTGTAAACTAAAAAAAAAAAAAAAAACAGCAAATTTCTGATGAGGTATTTTAAGAATATGAATGCATTGTATGTGCCAATAGATTATCTGTTATTTATTTTTTGTCATTTAATGATTCAAAACCATTTTTACGGCCGCACTTTTTGTAGGAAGTTTTTAAATTCAATAATTTACATTGAAAAGGGTGAATTTGGCATCTGATTGACCAACAACTCTTAAATTGCTCCAAAAATTTCCTTTGCACTTATATCTTAAACTTGTGTAACCTAAAAATATTTATCTTAATTCTTTTGCTGCTTGGTACAAAATGGCTTCTTCACATTATTCAACTCAGAACATAGCAATATTTCAAAAGATATTTTGTAGATCTACAGAATGCATGGGAAAAGCATATTTTAAGTTCTTTTATTCCTACTTTATTGTTAAATTTTTGTCAGTTTGAAAAGCCTTGATTATAAGCAAAACATTTCTAAAAAAAAAAAAAATCCTTTTTAATCAGAAATGTGAAATAGCAGTACACAAACAGTAATGTGCTGCCTGAGAAAATGCCAATTTCAGGAAATAGTTAATAAAAGAAAATTAAACTATTATAAACTGAACATAAATATTTTTCCAATACTGATGCATTAACAGGGACAATCTTTGAGACAGCAGAAAAATAGGTTTTGAAAATGTAACAACACAGCGGTCTTGTAGATGGTACATTATCAGTTAGCAGCCTCAAATTATTTCTGGTAAGCACATTTAGATGCAATTTGGGGGAGGGGAAGCTATAATAGTTTCTTTCATCAGTGAAGCATTTCTACTGTTCCTAAAAGAACAGATGTTTTGCAAGATTCTTTGTTTTTAAGCATATCTTGATATTTAAATTTTTGTTTTATTGGTGCTTTTTCGTTATACCAACACCATTGTCGCCAAGCGTAATAGTTGGTGCAAAATGAAACATTTGTAGAGAAAATATTAAATTAAATTTTCATAAACTATTTTGCTGAGTCGGTACAAATATATATACTTAAAGTAAAAGATGCGCAATAAAGTAATAAAATTGTCTCTTGACATTAAACTTAGCTTATGATTAAATAATAACAATGATTCATAGCAAATCACAATGGTTAGCACAGTTTACACTAAAAATCATTTGCATGGTCAGGATTGAAATAAGACACATTAGCATACATTTTGGCATGGTGTTGGCATAACAGAAAAGTTTTTTGCCATCTAGTGATTCGAAACCATTGTTATGAGTAACAAATGGATTTTTTTCATTGCTAAACTGAGTGTAAACCGACAGTGATAAATGTCCCAAGCTGGGAATCGAACCTGGGGCCTCAGAATAACTCTCTGAGGCTGTACCACTGAGCTACAAGGAACGATTATGTCGTACAGGCTGCAACTGCAGTACAAGATGGAAACTGTCATCCAGAGCACACAAACCCTGTGGATAACTTTAGATGATATTTTTTAAAGCCGCACAGAGTAGCCGTCCAGCATAGATCAACACATACAAGTAAATTTCAATTAATTTTTCAGGAGTGAAATTTATCTGAAACTAATGAGTAACAGAGTTTTTCATTGCTCATCTTTCATGTCGTCAAAAAATTGTCACAGGGTTTTATGTGCTCTGGATGACAGTTTCCATCTTGAGCTGCAGTTGCAGCCTGTCTGACATATGAGTGAGAGATGCTGAATTGGGATATCGTTCCTTGTAGCTCAGTGCTAGAGCCTTAGAGCGCTGTTCTGGGGTCCACTGTTGCACTGTTTTAAAAGAGATCTTTTGTATAAAGTTTTTAAATTAAAAGATGAGAATTTTATTTTGGATAGTCATAAATGTAATAAAGCCAAAAAATTAACAGGAAAATTGAAGGTACAAGTAGTAGGTGTTTATGTAACAAACATTTGGGGAAAATTTAAGTAAAAGCCTTTTGTTTTTTTCTTTATTTAAAGAAAATGTGAATTTTAGAGAATGAATCTATTAGAATCTTTAGTATTTTAGCTTTTATTGTATGATAGATTATCTCATAACACCTTAATACATAGAGTAAAACAATTTTCGAAAAAAATATAGCATACCCCTTCATACGCCTTGAATTATCATTTTAAGGAAAATTTCCTTAAAATCAGTCTATTATCACATTAACTTTTTTAGAATTTATTCATGGACCATTTGTCAGGGGTGATTGTGTTCTGGTTACGTACCGGAATTATGGATTTTTTTTCATTTTCAATACCACAATTTTTTATTTATTTTTTTAATGGTTTTTTGAGTTTGCGGGGGGAAAAAGATCACGAAATTCGTCAGTTGGTTGCAATAAAAATTTGTAAATTTCATCATTAAATTGCGGGGAGACTATCGCGGTATTTATCAATCGATCACGGGAGAATATCGCTGAAATTTTCAATCAACTTTCAATCAAATTTTCAACATTGCGTGAAAAACTGCAAAATTCATCAGTCGGTTGCATAAAAAATCAAGAAATTCTTTACTCTGTCAAATTGAAAAAAAAAAACGTGAATTTCGCTAGTAAGCTGCAGGAAAAAGTCCACAAATTTGCCAATATGTTGCAAGAAAAAAAACTGCAAAATTTGTCAATTGGTAGCAAGAAAAAAATTGTGAAATTTGTCAGTTGATCGTAAGAAAAATCATTCATAAAAAAAGAAATCGTGAAACTCGTCGGTTAACCATGGAAAAAATTGTACAATTCGTCGATCAATCACGGAAACAAACTGCGAAAGTTGCCAGTCGGCCACTAGAAATTATCGCGAAATTCGTCGATCAATCGGAAGGGAAATCACGAAATTCACTTGTACGCGGGAAAAAAAAATTGCGAAATTTGTCAGTCGCTCATCAATTGTAATGGAATGTGTGATTGGAAAGTGACCATGCAGGTGTAGCAATCTATGTTTTTTTTAATTGCAAAGTGGTGACTAATTTTCACATATACATCAAGGCGATAATCATTAACATTTTCTTCTGATAATATCCACTCTTTGCTTTATCCAATATTGAGCCAGTCTCCATGAATGAGAATGTCTTGTGCCATTCACAAATTCATGGAGACTGGCTCAGTACTGGATAGAGTAAGCAATGAATGAAAATGAGTATCTGAGGAAAACATTGATTATCGCCTTGACATGCTTCATGCAAACAATGGTGCCCATATAGAAGTTTAATTTATGCAAAAAAAAAAACTTCAATATATGCTCCTAATATTTTGTACCACTTTACTTTCTATACATGTATCTATTCATTTGTGTTTGTAATAAAAGCTTGAAATTGTGCAAGACTTTGTTGATGCCCTGCCCTGTATTTGACTGTAATCTTATAGAAAAGTCTTGCTGCAGTAACTTTTAGGGGATTTGAAACCCTCCAGTTTGCAAAAAATAATGATAACATCAGTTTTTCATTTTTTTTTCTTAAAATGTATTTGGACATCGCTAATAATATTCTGATGAAATTATGTAAAGATCTGATTATTCTAAATATGTGAAACAGGTGGTACCCTTTAAATGTATGAGTTCCAATCTTTAAATTCATTTTTTTTTTTTACACATTTTGCTGTTTTTAAAATGCTTAAACAGATATGTAAGGAATAACATAGTTTTTTACATAATTGAAAAGGTAAATTGAATAGAAGTAGGGATGGATTTTGTAATAGAATGAATACAAACTTTTTAAAAATATGAAGAAATTTGTTTTTCATTGTTTTCGCATAAAGACATTTTATTTTTTCTCAAACTAACAGGTTTATAGAAAAATATCAATCTTTAAAGTTAAGAGGGACTCCTGTGAATATATATATATATATATATATATATATATAAAGTGTTAAAATATTTTTATTTTTTCAAAATATTGCTATAATATGCTTTTTGTTTATAAAAATAATTTTTTTTAACAATTTCATTTTATATGTAAAGGAAGTAAAAAAAAAAGCATAAGTAATAATAAAAATTCAAAGGGTTCTCAAATACTTTAATATGTAGAATCCTCTCATCCCCAAACCACTTTATTAACACTAGGGAGTTATAATAAAGTGAAACATTTTCTTTCTAATTAATAAACAATAACATATGCAATCAAACTTTAAAGATAAAATTTAGCATTGACAACAACTTTTATTGGTATAAATCCAAGAATAATTTTGGCACCATAAGAGCCTACTAAATACCTTCTGGATGGAAGACTGATGGAATTAATGAGTAGCCCATAATTTTTTTTAAAAGCATTATAAAACAATTGCATAAATTATCTTTCCTCTTTTTTTTTTTTTTTTAAATTCTGATGTGTGACTTATGAATAACAGTAATAAGAACAGGAAGTACATTGGCTAAAAAATTACTAATTTGTAAAAATAGGGGCCAACAAAAAAAAAATCTGTGATAACACTGAAATAACATTATGCTGAAATTCTATAGTTTAGTTAAGTCTCTTGCAATAAAATATGACCAAAAATCATTTGTACAAAGCAGAAAAAAATTCAACTGGGGCCGGAACATTTTGGTGAGTCTTGTGATAAGTCGATGCCTTATTTATAAAAATCCTTTTACCAACGATAAATTTTAAAATTATTTTTATTATTATTATTTTTCAAAATTATCAAAGGTAAATTAATAAAATTTCAAACTTCAGGGACGACCCATCTCCTCTTGCTGGCATACATGACAATAATAGCTCATAATTAAACATTTATAAATTTATACACAGACAATTGTATTATTTTAGATTAAATAACAGTCACACTTTATAAAATGAGAATTAATTATAAATTCATCCTTAAAAATGTGCTTTTATTTTTTTCACATTCACACACACAAAAAAAAAGTTATGTTTCAATTTGCCTTTCTATAATAAAATATCAGAAATAATTATTTTCAAAAATTGCCACGTTTATTAAAAATGTGTTTTTGTTTTTGTTCCCCTTAAATTCTTGAATACTGTATTTGGAATACAAAAGTATCTAATAAAAAATAGGATTTTTTTAAAGTTTTCATAAATTTTATTTCAAAATAAGAAAAGAAAACTTGAATTATGCCATGTACTAATAAAAACATTAAGATTAAAACAACCCAGTAAATGATAAACCATTACAAATAAATAAATATTTTAATAAATCTTAACAATATACAAAAATTACAAACGTTTAATTAATTTTTCAAGTCTTTTTATTCGACTAGATTCATGTTCAGGTGTAGTGATTACTGGCATAATGTTCCTCTCAGAATCTTGTTGTTGGGTGGCATTATTCACTGTTGGTAGGTGAGATCTGAATATATCAGTCATTGCATTTTGTTCACTTCTCTTCAAACCCTACAAGGATTAAACATTAACAATCATGAAAATTCAAGTAATACAAAAACTGAAAATCATATAAAATATTCTGATTAAAATTTTTGGCTTACACTAATAAAACATAGCAATAGATTTAAGTATTTAAATATATATACAGTGAAACTTCCATTTAACGAAGTCTCATCGTTACAATTAAACACTTTGTTATAAAGAAAATTCGTTAAATAGAAATCAACTTAAATTTATGAAACTTGTATACACATAACCCACATAAAATGAAAGTACACATAAAATGGATAATTTTGAAAAGATACGCCCCCAGGGATTAATGTTATCTTGGGAGTTTTGTCTTGTGACATGCCAAGGTTCGATCTTTGATCTTGTCGACCCAGGCAGAAAGAGTACACGAAAGAGTGCACGAAAATGACAGTTAGTTGTATACACATAACCATTTGTATACACATAACCCACATAAAATGGAAAGTACACACAAAAAATAAATATCCGAAAAATGTATTTTAATTCGTGCAGGCCTTTTTTATGTAATGTGATGAGAATAATTTAATTAGAATATTATTTAAAAAAACACATAACAAATATAAATAAACCAAAACCGACGCGAACCTTTTCTTTTTTCATTAAACTGTGATTAAATGTGTGTGTTTTGATTAAGTGATTCAAATGTGTTCATTTTCATACAGTCCTCTGAAATAAATTCATACACCCATCGCATCAGCAATCTCTCTGTTTGAATGCTGTACACGCACAAAAGTGGAATAAACTTCGTTATATAGAATAAGTTTTTCGTAATATGGAGATTAATTTACATGTTAATGATGTTCAAAGTCAAGGTTCTGCAAAAAAATTCGTTAAGTACAGGCATGAAAGTGAGGAAAAGAAAAAAAGGCTGAACATTTTCGACTTCATACGCCAAATTTGGAGAAAAAAGTAGGGAGATTCTACTATGTGCATTTTCTAGAGTAGAGTGCAGTTTTAAATTTTTCATAAACAGGAAAATTACAAGGAGAAAAATAGATAAATAAAACAGATTTTTTTTAAATGGATGTGTGTTAAATTTTGTAAATCTCAAAATAAAGGTGTCTCTATTGAAAAACAGGAGACTTGGCAAGTATTTTCAATTATTGGCCAAAATCTGATGAAGTTTTAACTATAAAGAAACAAAATTAATATGAGAAAAATCTGTTTATTATTATTTCCATTTGAAAATAACTTTTTAAGGGCTACATTACTCATGTGAAAACACCTGTTCGCTAATGTTAATCCTATGGAAGAAATTTTCTTAAATATCTCGTTTGCATTTCAATATTTTTTTTTCATTGGATAGTTGAGGTTGATCTCTACAAAGGCCGTTTTTTACTTTGTCGATTTTGTTAACAGGTTTTTTTTTTATTTTTTTTATTAGGATACTTTCACTTTCGGAACCGATTTCGAAAAATCGTGTCAGCGAGATAGAACACTTAAGATTATGAGGATGTTATAAAAACTTTTAATGCTAAAAAATTGAGAAGAAAATTTATGAAAACATTAAATATCACAAAATTGTTAAAGTCAGTAGTGGTTATCTTAATAAGTACCACTTTCAATAATATATTTTTAAACTCAAGGCTGCTGTAAACATACGTGCAAGGGGACGTGCAAGCATCTGTGTGCCCAGAGCGCATTTGTCAATCGGTCCCTGATAATTCATAGTTAGTAAGGTTATAGTTCTGGGTTTTGGGTTATATCCGAAAATTTTATTTGTAGTCAACCCAAACTAAAACATTGACCCGAAATTTGACAAACTTTAACCCGAACACCAAATGTAAGAATATTCCTCATTTACCTCACCCGGACCCATAAAAGTGAAACCTAACGTGGTCCGAACACGAAACAAATTAAAGTCAACGGTACCCGAATCGAATCTGACCCGCAAAATGTAAACAAAAGTCAAACTGATCCGAATCGAATGCGACCCACAACAAAACAAATTACTGCCAAACGAATCTGGACCACGGGTCAGGCCAGGTTCCAGTACAATCGGGTTACCCAGGGCTTAATTTGCGCCGGTACTTCTCTATTTTAAGTAAGGATTCACCGGAGCTCATAAACAGTTTGCTCCGGAGCCCAGTGCAATAACGCTTCCGAAAAACGAATCCTAAATAACACTTTCCTTTCCCTCCCATCTCCAATTTTTTGCCTTCTTTTGTTTCAAAACAATTATAACTGACGTAATGTGTCGCTCACGTAAGAGATGGAGATGAAACGGGCTCGATTTTTATATCAGTCTCCGGGTTTGGACAGGCTCGATCTCAATCTGTCTTAAATTCAAAATTTTATTTATTTCCATTTCAAATCATTTTAATGCTATTTTGATCAGAATAAAGAGTAAACAGAAATGGTCTTTTTCTATTCTGCACAGTTGCGAACTATTTGTGTTAACACTCTTTCCGAATCATAATCCTGAGCTTATTTAATCGCAGAATTCTGCAATTAATTAACATTAAGATTGGGCAAAGGTTTCTATTTGGAAGTAGTAATAACTAAAAAAGTGGAATAGTTGATAGCTAAGTGTACGCAGATAAATGTATTTAAAATTTTTATTTTGCTAAATAAAAAAACAATGCTTTAAATTTTGAAAATAATGTATGAAATATGAAAAGGCAGATTCGAGTAACGGAGGAGGTAAGGGGGGGGGGGGGGGGTACGCTAAGGATGTTAGTACTGCAGGAATATTAGGGCTCCGGTACTTTTTTTTTTCTTAGAAATTAAACCCTGGGGTTACCGAACCCAATGCCTCTTAATTCGTAGTACCAATCTTTATGAAACAAACGGCAATCAAATTTGTAATAAATGCATTAATCTTTATTTTTCTATGTCCAAATATATGAATGAATACATATGTATTCATTCATATGTATTATTTAGAAAAAATTCCTGAAATAAAATTTCTAACATATTAAGCAAGTTATTCTAAAACGGTGATTTTTCGTTGGAAAAAATTAAAAACTTTTAGCATGAAAATGATATAGCTTTGAAAGAAAGAAAGAAAAAAAAAATCTGAAAGATCACTAGCAAAGCTCTTATTTACTACCGCTTTAAAACACCTCAGTCCAGAATGAATCATCTTTATCTGCAGATTTTTTCCACCGCTATTTACTTCCGCATAAAGATGACCTTTGACCCAACAACTCATTAGCAAACGCACACCATTCCTCTACTCCTCCGAAATCATTCGCAAAACTGCTTCCGATCTAAGTCAAAAAATAGATTTTCACCTCACGAAATACGCCGCTCCACACACGATTACTTTCGATCTAGGGAGCATCCAATTTCCGATTTGAGCTAGCGAAAAGTCCAACAAAAATTCATGACCACCCCCCCCCCCCCCTCCAAAAAAAAAAAAATTCTTTGCATTTTTGCATCGATCCAGAAAATGGCCAAAATCGTCCTCAAAAAGGCGGAACTCTTTCATGCCTGTAAGTAGAAAACTTCGTTAAATAGGGACTTCGTTAAAGGGAAGTTCCACTGTATATATATATTTTTTATGCAATAGTTTTTTTTTTAAATACTTAATGTTTTTTTACACCTGTATTTTCACACTCATCTACCTATGAAAAATATACCAGAAATGAAAAAAATATATTGAACAAGTTTGAAGAAATTCAAACTCATAATGACAACTCTTAATTTTTTATTTATTTCAATGCATTACATTGCCAAATTTGTAAGTTTATTCCATATTTGCATTTATTAATTATTTCTTTTTTAAATTTATTACATTGGTAAAACTGAGAATCGCTAAAGAAGATAAAACTTTTTAACATTCATCAGTTTTTTTTCTTAAAAAAAAAAAATGATTGATAAGTTTTATCCTGTTATATTGGAAACACTTTTGGCTCACACCTAGCCTCGAGACCTGGTACATTTTGTAGCATAAAAGTTAGAGAACTAATAAAATTTCTCTGCTAAAATCATATTTTATATATTGTTTTATGCTTTTATTATTGGATTTTAAGATGTTAATTTCATGCCAAAAGCGAGTCAAGTTGCCAAATACGGTGCTACAAATCCAAACCACTTCTCACTCACACACAGCAGAAGATTATGACATTCGGCCAGGGTTGGCAGGAAAAATTCTATGATAATGAATGAAGCCAATGTCATGCCACCAAAAATGCAAGCATAATGTTGTATTTTTTCAAAATGAAATTCGTAGGTTTTTAAAGGAATTTTTAAACTTTTTTCAATATTTTATTCTTACTATTAACTAATTTGTATTTTAAAGTACTTTTTTCAAAAAAAACTTTTATGTTAATAGTCCGATAAGTGATCTCGAAAATTGCATTTTCAGAATATTAGGCTGCTTTAAAATAAAAAAGATTGTAACAGAAAATTTTCATCAATCGAGCTTCATAAGAAGTAGTTCCCTTGTTAGTGTTATAAAATAATTAACCTTGTTTAACCCTCTTGTTACACAATTTTTAAAAAAAATCACAAATCAATCTTTGAATTATCAGAATTAAAATGCTATTAAAGATTGCGATAAAAAATTAATTTATGCCACAAATGAAGCTTGGAAGTTTAAAAGACATCACTCAAGGTAAAATTTAGATGAAAGCTTTTTCTAAAACATTGCGTTTTATCATTTAAGTTAGGAGTCTCATGTGAGGGTCTGGGGAACGAGAGGCTGAAATGCAGATACATGGTTAACACAAAGAACTAAACAATATATCCCACATATCTCTTAATTATAAGAAACATGAAATGAATTATGTGAAGGAATTCTTGAAAACATACATTAAAATATTCTGCAATGAATATCAAAATATAAAGACATCAGAACATGTGATGTAAGATGCAACAGCTAAACTGGCGATTTATTTTGTTCCACATGTGTTATGTAATAATTATAAAAATAGACATTAAACCACCATTAACTTTAGATATTCAGTAATCTTAAGACATATGTTGTTAATGTTAGGGTAACCAAAAAAGAAAAAAGAAATTAAAATTTTATATGGTAGAATTAGTATCAAAGCCTAGATTTGAAATCAATTATTAAATGTAAAGAGTAACATGAACATTTACTGAATGGAATAATAATGGCAGAAGCTTTTAAATCATTGACATTCCAAGCAAGAATTTGCCAACTTAGCCAAGGTCAAAGGAGGTGGGAAGATAAGCATTAATTTTCCCCCAACCTCCGATTGAAAAAAAAAAAAAGATCCTAAGATGTCTTGATTATTTTAATATAAGTTAGAAAGGTGTTTACTGCCTTTTTATCCACTTTTGTTTGAAGATTGTTCAAATGTGTTATACAAGATTAGAAACAGAGACATTTAGCAAACTTTAATGTATTTCAGTTTTGTCAATGTGATTTTTTTCCCCCCCGATATGAAGTGCTCATAACACCATCATAGTTTTTACATATGTTAATATGTGAAAGTAAATATAGTGAGTAAGCAGTGAATAATAAAGTAAAACATATACAGGGCTAGCACTAGGATTTTTCAAAATTTTAGGGAGGAATTTTAGGAATTTTTTCCCAAATTTTAGGAAAATTTTAGGGGAATTTGAGATATTTTTAACATTACAAGTATATGTAATAACAATATTTTTGTGCTAGTCAGGCACATGTGGTACACTGCCAAAGAATATTCCCATCATTCCAATGAATTCAGCCCTTGTTCCATAGGTGCTTGTGTTGTTTGTTGCGAATGAGCGCATTTAAATTTGTGCAATAACCGGCTTCATATTACAAACCGTTTTGACAGCTTATGCTTACTGCAATTGTATTAATTAGAATTTTGAGTTCCTGGATCATTGAGCCTAACCAGAATGAATGCTCTCCTTCTCTCTCTTTTGGATGTTCTCTGTGAACCTAGAGAACAAGAGGCAGGAAGCAGGGGTGATTATGAGGAAAAAAAAAATTCTGAAGCTCACAGAAAAACTTCTGAAAGGTTTTTTTTTTTTCAAACTTCTTTGTCGAAATTTGCGTTTTTTCCGCGATATTTTGACGAAACATCCATTTTTTAAAGATTCTTTCACGAAATTCGCCTTATTTGCATAATTTATTGACAAAATCCCACGTTTTTTCGCGATCTTTTGACAGAATTCGCTTTTTTTCCCGCGATTCTTAGACGAAATTATATTTTTTCCTTGATTTTTGGATGAAATTTGAGGGGTTTTTCACGATTTTTTTAATCGAAATTCACGTTTATTCTGCGATCTTTTTAAGAAATTCTATTTTTTTTTTTCCCGCGAGATGTTTTTAAAAAAATTGCGATCTTTTGAAGAAATTCGTGTTTGTCACGATCTTTAGAGTTTTTTTTCAGGATTGTTTGTCGAAATTAGCTTTTTTTCCCCCTCACGATATCCTTGGATGAAATTAAGTATTTTCCCGATTCTTTGTCGAAATTTGCTTTTCTCTGTGATCTTTTGACAAATTTTGCGTTTTTTACGCGTTGTTTTGGCAATCTTTTGATGAAATACGCATCTTTTTCAATGACCATTTGTCAAAATTCACGATATTTTTTGGTGAAATTTTGGCGATCTCGAATTTTTAGGAACAAGAAGAAAATTTTAGGAATTTTAGGGGATAAAATAATATTTAGGAAATTTAGGAATTTTAGGGGGAATGCTAGCCCTGCATATGTAAAAATTACAATGGTGTTATGAGTAAAAAAAAAAAAATAATTAAAATATACTTTATCATTTTTTTAACTCTATCATATTGATTGGTAAAGACATCATACAAATTGACATTTTCCCATCTGAGTGAAAAAGTATCCAGGCAAGGAGTCAAACCCAAGACCTCTGACTTAAATTGCCAATGTTCTGCCTATTAAGCTACCTGGACCAACAATCGGCTGACACACTTCACCCAAACAACCTCATTGGCAATAACATCTGGTCTGCAATGTAGACTGCTACAGTTCAACAGAATACACTATGGAACTCCATTAAACGATGGATATATAGATACTTTTTTTATATTATTATTTTTAACACTACAATCGTGAGAAATTTTACTAAAATTACATAAAAATATTTCCCACCAGAATTTTTATTTAAAACTTTTAACTTATTTTGTGCAGTATATAGTTCACTTATTTTATAAAGTAATTTATGGTTTGAACAGACCAGATTATGCACATTATTTTCACTTTGGTGTTTTATTGTTTTAAAGTTTTATTTTGTACATTTTAGCAATTAAAAGAAATAAATTAACTATTAATTATGATGTTTGTGTTAATTAATAAAGTTAAATGTGTTACTCACAATCATTCTTTAACAAAGACAAATTATGACGAATAAATGCAAGTTCAATAATTTTATTTAGTAGCAATCTATTCCTTTCTTTTAAATTCATATACAGTCCTGACCTATGAAACTCAGCACTTACTCCAGATACTGCTGACTAGGGCATTTCAAAATTACCTAACTAATTCAGCAAAAACAGGTAATTTAATTTATTGAATTTCTGTTATTTTAAAGCCCCAGCTTCTTTCAAGTTTACTCTTTAGAAATTCTTGATCTAAACAAGATTAACTACTTTATTGAATTTTCACCCAAAACTGTAAGCTAACTGTCAGCCAACTCTGGTCAGCTAAATATTCAATATTTGGTCAAATTATCTATTCAGTGAATACTTAACCAATATCTGATGTATTACTTGTATGTTATCAGCTATTCCCAACATAGCTATGGATCTATAATAACCTAATCTGGAGAAAAAATTAAACAGAAAATACAATTTTACAGGCATTTTTAAATAAATTTAAATCTATTAAATATATATTTTATTTTAAAAAAAAGGTGAAGTAAAGCTTATCATAAAGATTTTATTTAACACAATTTCTACCGATGTCAAATGACATCTTTAAAAGTTTTTATCTTACTTGTAATTTTTAAAGCTAATAAATATAAATCTTCAGTGTATTAAAAATAATTTGTGATTGGTTTTAAACTAAAAATTACATATGAAATAACCATAAATCAAAATCTTTTAAAAGGTGTCATTTGATACCCATAGAAATAGCGTTACGGCTAAAAGATAAACATGGCATAAAAAATTTACTCTTAAGAAACACACAGCATTGCAATTGATCATTCAAAGAAGTATTGCTATCATATATTATTCGATACCTTGAATGTTTACAATAATTAATGTATACAAATATATATAATCCCTTATAGGCAGAAATGCTATTACGAGAACGTACCTTCATGTCTAGAACTTTCTGAAATTCTGTTATGTCTGATTCAGGCAGCAGCTTCATATAATTATCAACAAAACTTTCAGCATTTTCATGAGGAGCCATAACTACCTGTTAATTAAGTTTTTATAATAACATTAACATATTGAATTTTCAATAAGACACAAATATACTCTAGATTATTATAGAAAAAAAAAAAGTTTATTGTTAAGTCATGTGTTGATAGATTAAAAGAAATACATTGTTGAAATAAAATTTTTTTAAATCATTAAATGTTAGTGAAATAACTTGCTGTTTTCAAACTAACTTTATTTAAAAGTACATTTATTGCTAAATTCAATGGGAGTAAACATCAAAATTCTGCTATGTTGAGCAGCAAAGCCATATGCAATAAAAGTAAAATGAATACTGCATGTCATGACCATGACATCTAGTTTTATTTTTGAACTTTATGTTTGCAAAAGTGTAAAAGGAGTTTTCTTTTCATATTTGACATTGTGTTGAAGACATGTAGTAAGCATATGAAAAATATTAATGAAAACTGTATTACAGACATTTAAATATTCAAAATTTATGCATCCATTCATTAATTTTTAATCTTGGAAAATATTAAAAATAAATAAATTGATATCATAAGCAACAAAACAGAATTGTATGCCTGAAAACTGACACATAGGAAAACAAATATAAAAGAAAGTTAAAAGTGATTTCATTTAATTATTTTAGCTTAATGTTATTGTGGTTTCTTTCTAAATTAAAATTACTAACAAATGTTTCAATTTATGTAATAACATTACAACAAAAATAACATTTACTAATGTAATAATAATAACATAGCTGATCTTTAAATCGTAACACATTTTAAATAAATAACAAGAAAAATGTACTTAAACAAAGTACTTAAATGCACAAAAAGCAATGCACTTAATAAGACAATACATCTAAACATTTCAAAACAAAACTGAAATAGTTTAACACTCACTTTTAAAATCATTTCTGCTTTTGTCATACCTTTCACAACAATTTTTGTATAGCTAAGAAAACATAAAAACAAATACTTCTATAATAATAAGCAAAATACAATAACATACAATAAATATGATTTATCTATTTATTTTCAAATAATATACAAAAAAAAAAAAAAAAAAAAAAAAAAAAAAACCATCCTGTCATAAGAAAAATTTCTCTTTTAAACTGGATGAATCCAGTTATTAAAATAATTCATACTAATTTATTTAGCTTTACATGATAAAATTATTTATTATTTTCAGGTGTTTATTATTATTGCTCAGGCCTGTAAGGAATTTTTTTTTCTTCGAAGTTAAGTATGTTTCTTATGCATTTTTTAATGCTGATTTTGGGAAAAGTGCTTAAAAAGTTCCTTCACATACAGTTTTGACATAAATTGGGAATATTTGTCTGGTTGATAAAGTATGAATTTAGCCATAGACATATCGGAATTTCTAATTGATAAATTGTAAATTTAGTCATAAAGACATCAGGCACCAGTAAGCCTGATAGCTAAGGTTGCCAGACTGTATGTTTTCTTTGTAAGTTGTACATTTTTCAAGCTTATTGTATGGTGTACACTTAAATCTTTCATTTCTTAAACCTTATAGTGTACACTTAAACCTTTGCCCGTACAATGATTTCTTCTGCTTTGTAAAAAACGTGCCTGACTTTTATAATTTCAAGAACTTTTATCAGTTTATATTTCATATTTTCTTCAAAAATTTATTTTTGGTGAACCACAAAATTATAATGCAAAATTAGTTAAGCAGTGTTATTAGAAACTAGAATAAAGTAATACAAATACCGTTAGAAAATAACAATTAATTAATGATTTGTTTAAAAAAAAATTCTTTATAGAAGATATTATTGGCACATTCAACATAGTTCAATAGAGTGTGGGAAAGGATGTTAGTTTGATAAAATAAAAACAAACTAGTGTCAATAAAAATCTTTTTTCTGTTACGAATAATAAAAATCTGTCAATTTTTTTAAAGAGAGAAATCTGGCAACTGATAGCAAACTACTGGTGGTGGCTGCATAGAAAGAAGTCACAAGCGGTACACTAGACAAAGAGCTCTAATAAATAAACAAGTTGGGGTGGGGCATCTTTTTTTTTTCTTTACTTTTTTTAAGCCATTACTATAATTTTTAATTTTGTGGCAGCTATGAAAAAGATAACAAATTAATAAAAATGTAATCTGAAACATTTTAAAGTGTTTTTCAGACATTTCTAGATTTTTTGTATCATTTTCATGGATCTTCATCCTCACTTTGTGGTAAAATCTTATGTGATAAAGAGAAAAGCTCATTATTATTTTTTAAAACTTAACAAAAAACATTAGAAACACGTAAAATGGCAGAAAAAGAAAATAAAAAGCATTATTTTGCAAGCTTGTCTAGGGATGCACCGGATATTGATTTTGCCGGATATCGGATATCCGAAGCTCTTTGCCTGCCGGATATCCGGCACTAGATATGCTTTTAGTTATGATGTATGTTTATTTGTTTCTTTATATAATGCCATCTCAGAACAATAAATTACAAACATGTTTCACACATCATTAAAATATTTTAAATATATTGAAATATAATTTACAAAAACTATATATCTTTAAATATGTATATTAATAATGTTGTATAAAAAATGTAATTTAAACACTAAAACATTCTGTTTATTTGTACAATGCTAGCAGAAGTAAACAAATTTTAATCATAACACGTTTATTAATATACCTATAATTGTACAGTATTTTCACAAAGAAATACATACTTTATTTTAAAAAAAATTAAGCATAAAATATTTACTAATATATCATGGTTGAAGTTTTATGTTCTCCAAATATAGTTGATGCTTTTTTTCTGTTTTAATTTATTTAATACTGTTCTACTTTAAGTCGCATTTAGTTTTATTTCAAATTAAATTGCTTTTAGAGATTTAAAAGTAAAAATAAAATTATTTTTATTTTTAAATATAACGAAATTATACTTTCTCTTGTAGTTTTATGCAGGTATGAAACAGAATTTCAGGTTATGCATTAAAATTCCTATATTAAAAATAATAAGTATAAAGTTTTTTTTAACATGCAAGTTAAAAAAAACAAAAATTAAAATATGTCTGTTTAATTGTTTAACTTAAAAGAAAGAAAGAAAATTAATAAAGTCATACTTTAACAAACAACTTCAAATTTTATTTTACAAACTGAAAGTAAAGGTATGATTTTCTAAAATCTGAAAGTAAAAGTACAATTCTCTAAAAGATGTAAATGTTAATTCTTAAATTTATTATAAAGGAATCAAACATCAATAATAAGAAAGCTGGCAATTCTTTAAACTTTTGAGAGTTACCTTCTTACTCATGGATAGGGAACTTATTATACTTCATGTTTTGCATTATAAACAAAAGTTTTTCAGCATTGTTTGGGGCCAAACGATTTCTGTTATCCGTATATATTCTCTTTGCTGCGCTAAACAAACGTTCTGAATTTACGGAACTTGGTGGAGCAGATAAATATTTTAATACAAGAGGCTTCATTCTTGGAAATTCTTCAATATGATATTTCCACCATTCAATTGGGTTTTCATTTCTTTTAATAAGAGGAATACTGAAATATTTTTCCAATTCTTCTCTTTTCACACTGCTTTCTACTACTGTAGTATCATCTTCATCTTCATTACTTTCATTAACAACAAACTCTGAAAAACAATTCCATATATCTTCGTGAATTTCTGCTGCAAGATTTTGTTCCATTAAATTTTTTCTTGGATCATGCTCATCAATTTTGTTTTCCATATTACTTTCAGTTTCACTCATTTCCATGATAATCCATTTTTTTACCTTATTTACATCATTAAAAAAGAAAGATTTGAAACGTGGGTCAACTGCTGTTGCAATGCAGAATTTTTTTTCATTTTGTATATTCATTTTGTCATCCTTCAAAAACCTATTTTCAAGTGCATCTTTCAAAGCCTGTTTCATCGTTTGTACTCCTTCATCTTTTTGCCTTTTTGATAAATAAGATTTAAGAGTGGCCACAGCTGGAATAACAAAAGATATTATCTCCTTGTCACTACTTGCTTGTTTAGTAATCTCCTCAAATGGTTGGAGAACACGAAGTATATTTTCAATTAAAGCCCATTGATATGCAGTAATTGTTGGGATATCTGTTTCAGCAGAATATGCAGTTACAGCCTGCCTTTGCTCATGAAGTCTTTGAAGCATATAATACGTTGAATTCCAACGTGTTGAAATATCTTGTATAAGTTTGTGTACTGGCAATTTTAAATTTTCTTGAATATCTTTTAATGAAGTTGTTGCAGCAGGTGAGTGAGAAAAATGAGCAACAATTTTTCGACATTTAGCTAGAATATCAATAATAGCTCTTTGAGATAATATGGCTTCATTTATTACAAGCTGTAGAGTGTGGATAAAACAACTTGCACTTTCTGTTGTCAGAAGCCCTAAAATTAAAATACAAAACAATATTCAGTGTTTAAGTTAAAAAAATATATTAGAATGAAACTTCTATGAGCAACCAGCCCTATATAACGACTGATTATAGTTTTTTTTAATTATTATTATTGTTCTGTTATTGATGCATATTATATATTTTTTCTATTTTTTCATAATTTAAAATAGCACAAGTAATAATAATAAATAGATAATAATGCCTTACCTGTAGCTAGCATAATATTAGCTGCATTGTCTCGAACAATGATATGTTGCTGTGCAGGAGAGATTTTCCAATCCTCGAAAATTTCATTTAAGATATCAGATATATTTATTCCTGTGTGTTTTTCTGGAAAATGTTTGCAATTCAGTGTACATATTCTTTGTTTCATTTCTGTACCCTCAATAAAATGTGCAGTTAAACTAATAAAAGATTCATTGTTGATGGAACTAGTCCATATATCTGTAGTAAATGATATATATGCAGCCAATTTTAAATCTTGAAGAATGAACTGCTGCAACTTTTCATACAATTCTGGCAGAGCTTTATTTTTAAAATAGGTTCTACTTGGAAGAGGATAACAAGGTGCTAAATGTTCTAGTAATTGACTAAATCCTTCTCTTTCCACAACAGAGAATGGTTCTGCATCGAGGGCCATTAATTTACCTAAAGAATACAAAATGTTATTATGCATTAATTTTTTTTTTAAATATTTACATAAAATTTAATAAAACACAATACAAATAAGCTATGCACAGTGCATTTCAAAAGAACATAGCCTTCCTTCATCTGGTTTGCACCTGATGAATGAATATGGAGGCAAAGAAACATGATTGAGAAAGATTACACTATATCAATTATTATTTTCAAATGTAAAAAGCTAGCCAAAAATATTTAAGCCTTTCATAACAGCAATATAACGTTTCCTGGAATTTTCATGTAAATAAAAATATATTATAATGGGTCATTCCATGCCAAATCAACCAAAAAATTTAAATATTCAACCTGACCATTTCAGATTTTAATGATACTGTCAGGAATCATTCTCTTTGATGATATAAATGAGAATATATATATATTTTTTAATTTAATCTCATTCAATTTTCGATAATTTTTTTTATTTCGGAAAATCATCATTTTTTGGCTTGCATAAAGGTTTTAACTTTTGATTTTCTCAGGTTCTATCAGTCTTAGGGAGTTGTTTCTTGTTTGACCACTCATTTTAAAGAGAATTCTATAAGGTTTAATTTGATATGCAAATTGACTATGCTTCAGTTAAAAAAAAAAAAAAGTGATAATAATTAAACTTCAAAAATTTTATATAGTTTTTTTTTTTTTTTTTTTCAAAAAACACTGTTTTTTTTTTGTATTATTATAAGCTTGAAATCTTGAAATTTTTAGAATGGGATCTCAATGGGATCAGGAGTTATAAAATAAAAGCGGAAGATTACCATACAAATAATTGATAATAACAATGTAAGCTAGAGTTAGTCCCGCAGTGGCGCGGATGGTAAAGCTCGGCTCTCGTACGATCGCCGAAAGCCAAGCAGCATCGACCACGGTCACAGCTTGGGAGGGTGCATCCTCTATCCTCTCTCGTCTGCCTCTGCTGAGGGACCGTATACGTTAATGGGAGCTGGTGCACGTTAAATCTGTTTGTGGCTCCAAAGTCCTCCAAGTTCTGTATAAGCGCTACCTCTGGGGGTGCCAATCCAGATGCAGATCTCTCATCCGGAATTGGTTCAAAATTAGGAGACCTCTGGGGGATAGTACAATAGACCTCTGGTCGCGGTGCTTTGGCTTTCGAGCCTCCCCATACAGTAATCTAGAGTTAGATTATTTGTATGGTAATCTTCAGCTTTTATTTCATAACTCCTGATCCCATTGTGAACTCACTCTAAAAATTTCAAGATTTCAAGCTTATAATATTACAAAATTTTTTTTTTTTTTCAAAATTAAAAAAACAAAATCTATGCAAAAGTTTTTCGATAAAAAAAATTAATCAAGTATAGTCAATTAGCATATGAAATTAAACTTAATGGAATTCTCTTTAAAATGAGTGGTCAAACAACTCCCTATGACTGATAGAATTTTGGAAAATCAAAATTGAAAACATTTATACAAACCAAAAAATAATTTTTCAAAATTAAAAAAAGTATTTGTAAAAAAATCTAATGAGATAAAAAAAAATTAAAATATATTCTCATTTATATCATCAAGGATAATGATCCCAATAAATTTCATCAAAATATGAAATGCTCAGGTTGAGTCACTAATTGATTTGGCTTGGAATGACCCATATTATGCAATCACAAAATGGCTTGTAGTTCAAGAGCTGATGAATGATTTTGGGTAGGTGTTTGAGGTAACACCAAACTTTGCGCAGTGAATGTTTGTTTGACTACATTTAGGGAAAAATTTTGGTTGGCACTAAAATTTGGTTGTTGCCAAATTTTTCCCATAAAAGTGATCATATAAATTTTTACTTTACAAAATTTGAGTTGGCTCAAACACCTACTCAAGATCGTTAAACAGCTCTGTCTCTTTTACACATTTTATTATAACAAAGTATATTGTGCTGTCCTCTAAAAAAAACCCACAATGAAATGTTTCCTAAAACAAACCCACCCAAATACTACACCAAATATTTTACTAAGGTCAATTTTTTTCGCTTTGTTCTGTTTTTGTGCACCATTTAGAATAATAAAAATAATTAAAAATACCTAATGAGTGCTTATTTACTTTTAAAATAATTTAAACTAACAATTGCAGAATTCTGGCAAAACGTGAGCTTCATTTTTACAGATTTTCTTTTTTTTAATAGAATTGTAAAATGATCTACATAAATTTATATATATATATATATTTGGTTAAACCATTAATATGTAATAAAATGCTTCATTTTCAGCTGATTACGTCAAGTGTGGGTTGTTTTCAGGTAACGTGGGTCATTTTATGGAGTTTTTTTTTTTTTTTTTTTCAAATTCTCACATAATTGGCCACTATTTTGTAATAAAGTGATAAAATGAAAAATGCTCAACATTAAAATCTTAGTCACAACAAGCTGTAATTATTTAGCCGTGTTAAATTTTTATAAATTCTTTATTAGACTTTATATAGAGAAAATTTCAAAAAATGTTTTTTTTTTTTTTTTTTTTTTTTTTTTAGAGGAAAGCACAATACAAAACTTCGGTCTGACAGTTTAGAAAAATGATCATCATTGAAAACAATGTAATTTTCAAAAATTCTATTTTAACTATTTGGCTGTGCCAATCCCAAAATTTTTTTCTATCTCATACAGGTTTCACATACACCAAAATCGAATCAGCACCAATCTATATCAAGATCTATCTGAATCTAGAATTTTAGTAAATTCCATGCATTAGTTCTTGAGATATGACTTCGCTAAAATCACGTAAATCCTAAAAAATGCAGAATAGCAGCGCTACCTGTAGTTAGATTTACACCAAAACCTAATCTAATTCTATTTATGTGAAGGTCTAACAGAATCTGAAGTTTGATGATATTCTATGCATTAGTTCTTCAGATATAATTATCGTTAATATCATGAAAAAAGTAGCATAGCAGAACCACCTTTTGGGCTATTTACACCAAAACGTAATCAGCATCTATCTATGCAAAGGTCTAACAGAATATGAAGTTTGGTGAAATTCTGCGCATTAGTTCTTAAGATATAGCTATCGTGAAAATCAAGAAAGTGCAGCACAGCAGCGCCACCTGTTCAGCGATTTACATCAAAAGCTAATCAGCACCAATTTATATCAAGGTCTAGCTGAATATAATGTTTTGTTAAATTCTGTGCATTAGTTCTTGAGATTGTCTCTTTGTGACAAAAATTTTGTGGACGCTCAGATAGACAGACATCTTCTAAAAGCAGTCAAATTGTGTTCAGGACCTTCTAAAAAGTATAAATCCATTGAAAACCGGAAGTGGAAATTTTCATGAATCCAATACTTCCTTCTTGTAAAGACAGAAGAAAGTAAAAATGCAATTTGAATCTGTTCTAGGAATCACAGCGGCTCTTAAAATTAATCTGAATATTAAAATAGCAAAATATATTAAAAATTGAGAATCACAATACCATTCCCTTTTAACATGCAAATTTCTTTTTTATTAAATACCAAAATGCAATTTTAAAAACAAGTAACATTTAAAAAAAATTGAAACCGATTTCATTTAAACTTTAAAGTAATCCTTCCTACCATATAACCATATTGAAATTTTGTGATCATTCGGGGCATTTGAAGGAAACAGTAAATCATGATGTAATGTATTGAAACGTTTGATTTAGCCCTGTAAAATTCTATGTACGACACAATGATTAATTTAACATATAAAGTAATCATACGCACCTTAATAACATACCTAAATTCCGTGGTGCTGCAAAACATTTTACGGAAAAAGGAAATGATAATATATTCAAACTTTTGGTGCATCGTTGTAAAATCTATGTATGATACAATGACTATTCTTTGTACATAAAGTAATTATTCCTACCTTAAAAAATATCCAAATTTTGTGACAATCCAGAATATTTTAAGGAAACAGTAAATGAGTAAATTTAAGTATCAAATAAGAAGAACCATTATCTAGAACCTTAACTAACTAGAACCTTAACCCTAACTTGAATCTAGAACCATTTTCATCATTTCTTTTTTCAAAATTATGTCAAAATTCAATATTAAAAAATTCTATATGCGTAGTAACATTTTAAAAACAAAATTTTAAATTTTTGATCATCAAGAGAAAATCTAATTAGACAAGATATTAAAATTAGTTAATTAGTTTGATATGTTTATTATTTTGTAAAATTTTTAAAATGCTAAAATATTGTTTAGCTTTTTACTTATTTACTTTTATAATTTTTAAATCATTATTTTTATGCAGAAAACAGAATGTTCATGCACTAAAATTAAAAACAGAAATAAACTTTTAAAAAATATATATGAAATGAGTACTTACATATTTTTGAAGTAATAGCTTTAGATCTCGAATCATCTAAACTCCAGATTTTTCTTTTCAATAATGTTGATTCTAATGTCTTTTGAACTGATTTATCTTCTTTCTGGGATATTTTTGGTGGATCATCAAGATTTGTTTTACTAGAATGTCCTACATTTTTCATTTTCCCATAAATATCAGGATGCTTAAATTGTAGATGGTTCCACAATGGTGTGGTAGAATGAGATTTTAAAGATTTTCCACGCACAATATATTTCTGTGATGATTCTGAAGAGCATAATATACATATGGCTTTGTTTTTATCTTTTTCACAAACTTTAAAATTTTTCCAAATTGCTGATTTAAGATTAGCCATATTTTAATGACTCAAATTAGTACTTAACATCTGTTTATTTTTAGAACATCAGAGCATGAATCACTCACATATCAGAACAGAAAAACATCTCATTTGAAACTCCTGATGAAACTAAAGCAAAGGTTTAAGTTCAGATTTCAAACTAAAACTTCTGTTTTGATTGGTTGAAATCAAAGCAATGGTTTTAGTTTATCAAAGCAATGGTTTTAGTTTATCAAAGGAAAGGTTTAAGTTCAGATTTCAAACTAAAACTTCTGTTTTGATTGGTTGAAATCAAAGCAATGGTTTTAGTTTGAGTTTCAAATCAAAACTGCTGTCCTCATTGGTTGTGGTTTAAAACTCCAAAGGAAATCATAATAGAATATTTTTAACTGTATGTAGGAATAATATTAAGAAGAAAATATTAATGAGTAATTTTTATTTAAAAAATACAAATTTTGTGGACTTAAATTAAATCTGAATTTTTTTTATTTTCTTTCTATTTAAAGCTATGCAGTAGATTAAAATATATATATTTTTTTTTTCCCTTCAGAGAGTATAATTGCAACAATATTTTCCAAAGCAATTAATTAGCTGTCTTATTCCTTGATGAAGGTAATCTTGATTAATTGCTCTTGAAATTGCAGTTGTGATTTTACTTATTCTCTGGAGGAAAAAAGAAGTTTTTAATCTACTATTTCCAATCTCCACTATGTTTTATTATTAAAAATGTTACTGGAATAGTAATTTAAATTATTAATAAATTACTCAATTTCAAAAACTTTATTAAGACATACATTAATAGTAATGATTTGACTAAAGAATCAATAAAATTTATTTTGCATGATGTAACACTTTCTTGATTCCTTTTTCTAATTTTTATGAGAACTTTGAATCTTAAAGCAATTAAATTATAACTAGGGGGCTCAGCCCCCCTACTCGCTAACGCTCGCCAACCCCCGGTGAATTGCAAGGCAATTCACATTGAGACCGCTACGCGGTCACAGCTCGCTTTGCTCGCTCGCCTCATTTTATTTTTCTAATAATTCTAGCCGGAATAAGTACTACAATAAATCATTTGAACATATGAAATTGACAATTTTTTTAATGTAAAAAAGTAATTGAAAACTCCGTTGAAAACACAATTAAAAATGCATTTAGTTGATGCTACTAATGGACATATAAATAATTTAAATACTATGAAAAGAGGATCTTGGAAACATAATTAGCACCTATAATATTGTACAGCACGGCTTAAATTCATTAAAAAAACTACGTGGTAGGAAGATAGTTTATCATCAATGATTGTTTAAATTTGGTTCAACATTTTAATATTCTAATTGATTATAGATTTCTGCAAAAGAAATTATTTTTACTTCAATAAAACGGCAACAGATGGCAGCAGGGCATTCTAGAAAGTTTATATTTTATTATCTCAGATTTTTTGTGTGAGTGAAATTCGTAAATAAATTCTAAACGAATTCATTTGAAATTAACACTATTTCTCATAATTAAAATGAGGAATCATCTCAGACACTTTGGATTACGTTCATATTATTTTATTTTTAATAATTGCTAGCTTCAGTTTCACTCCTCTGACACTTTCCGCCATATTGGAGGCGGGGCTAACACAATCTTGTCTGTTCATTGGTCTGAGCTCTGGAAACTACGATTGTTGCCAACGATAAGGTAGAAATTCAGCCCTATTTCCGCGCCACGTAAGACAAATATATTAAATTATAATTGTTCTTAATGCTGTACTGTTTTTTAAAAATTTGACATAAAATTGTATAATATTCATTATTGTCACTCATATATTAAAGACTGGTACAGAATGATATCACATCTCAATTTGACATCATATTATAAAACATATCAGTTTAAAAAATGTTTCCACCAGTTTTATGTGTCACTTTTATCAAGGATTTTCGAATAGAATTCGCCATCCTGTCCTATGCATTTTATTGATAGAACTTATATAATAGAGAGCCGGATATCCGGCAGAAAAGTCGGATATCCGGTAATTGTGATTCGGATATCCGATGGTATTTCGGATATTGAAAAATCAGCCGGATATGCCGGATATCGGATATTTACCGGATATCTGTTGCATCCCTAGTTATTTAAATAATTATTAATTACATCTATACTAATAAAAGAAAGTTTCGCTCTGTGTGTGTGTCTGTTGGCGATGGCTAGCAAAATCTATCCCACCTAGAAGCCTGCAAATTTAGATTTAGGTAGTCCAAACCCTCTCCTGGTGCACCTGAACCTCAGATTTTTAATATTTTGAAAATTAGAGTAATTATTAACTAAAAACAGATCAAAGATCGCAAATAAAAAAATCACTTTTTCGAAAAGAGTTCGCGCATGCCCAGAAGGCATTTAATCATTCCTCCGTTAAAAGATGAAACAAAGCGTGGATCATTCCATTTCTTTTTAAGTTTTTCTAAATTCGCCATGGGCGAACGGCTCAAAATACGGAAAAAGCGTCTACATATTCTGAAAGAACATACTTTTACGTCTTGAACCATCTGGTTGGTTTGAAAAATTTTTACATTTAACCCTTTCAAAAAAATAATCAAAAAGCATCGAATTCATGTTTTTTATTTTCTCCTGTTTTCCGAACCTTGCATCCACTGGAATACAAAAGATACGGAAAAACGACGGTCACCAAATTAAAGATCTAAGTTTGCCCTTTTCAAAGCCACTATTGGTTTTTAAAAATATTAAAATTAACCCTTCGAAAAAGTATATTTTCTGTATGCCGTTTTGCAGTTTTTGCGATTTTGGCAATTTTTAAAAATTTGCATCGGCGGTTCAGAGAAAGGTACAGAAAATTAAAAATACCAGACAATATCTACATTTATTCCTTTTTCGATATCTGTATTTGTTTTAGAAAAATACGAATATTAACCCTTCGGAAAAAATTTGCGCGCAGGACTCACTTTTGCGAATTCCGATTTTCTGCGATATATAAAATCTGGCATTGGCTCTCTAAAATAACCAAACAAAAAACAAACACACCTAAAGACATCTACATTCTATCGGGTTCAAGCAGAAACATTTAATTTAAAAAAATGCAAGTTAACCCTTTCGAAAATGTTTTTTACCGTAAGTCAATTTCGCTTTTTAACTATTTCTCCTATCTTTAAAAATCCGAATCGGCGTTTATAAACAAGATACGAAAAACTAAAAATACCGCGCCTAATCTACATCCCTTTGTTTTTTAAAATCTGGTATCCGTTTTGAAAAATTTTAATTTTAACCCTCCGAAAAGAAATCCTTTCCGAAACTCACTCACACAATTTTCGTTTTTCGGTCCAGGTTTAAAAATCAGCATAGACTCAGGAAATGTGAGTACGGACAAACAGTAGACTCCAGATCATAGACGCGTTCATTTTCTTCAAAACGCACAGTTGGGTTTTAAAAAATATCTACATTAACGCTTTAGAAACCGATCGATTACATAACCCACTTTTGCGATTTCCGCTATTTTGGCAATGTTTACCCGTGGTTAAATTTCAATTCTGCTAGGAAATTTGGTTGGGTCGAGTGTTCTGAAAAGGCCTCTTCCAGAACAGACTGCGCCCCCTGGCGGTGGAACTATAGGAGTATATCTGGTTCTATGGACCCGATTACGGCGGGTTTGGTTTAAGTTTCGTATAGAACAGATTATTAATATTCTTGGCCCGTGCAATGCCGGGCGGGTTAGCTAGTATCAAATAATCTTCAGCAACACAAAATAAAATCACCATCATTTACAAAAGCATGTACAAAAGAGAAAAAAAAAGTGTTAAAAAGTATGTAAAAGAAAATATTTACACAATGACTTTTATAGTACTTTATGAATATTACATTCATAATCATTGTTATCATTATTTTTATTTCAAAGCTTACACTTCATTTATTGTTTTCCTGTATGGCAATTATTCTCAATATAAATCATGTTTTTAACAATGAGCCATTTTGCCTCACAGCCATTCCTTGATATAAATGGCACCATCTCTATCTACTATTTCAATTTAAACTTAAATGAAACACAAAAGGTAGCTAATACTTTATAGTAACTAAAATACAAGATTTTTGTGTCATAATAGATTATGTATAAGATTTTAACAATGTCATATCAAGAAAATTTTATAAGTTTTCAACATATTTTTTTCTTTTATTTAACAATATTTATTTTGGTACTTCTCTATTATTCCGTCGACCACTTTTCGTAACAAAAAACTATCCCAAACTGTAACACCAAATAAATGGGAGAACGTTGCCATTTGAATATCAAAATAAATAAAATTTAAAAATTTAAGGGCACAATTGTTAGTTTAATTAATGAAATAACTAATAAATCGGTAAAAAATAATGAAAAATACACACAAATGTCGAATTAAAAACCACTTGATGACATAACAAACACGTATAATGCTTCTGACATCAAGTAAATGGGACTGCATTTTTGGCATTTAATCTTACAGTTTGGCGATAGTTTTTTGTTATGAAAAGTGGTCAACGGGATGATAGAGAAGTACCTTTATTATTATTATTTTTAAATGGTATGTTCTTTTATCTTCAAACTTAATAATAATTTTAAAAAAACCTATAAAAATCAAAGAAAATTCACTAGAATTTAATAGCTGTTTAACTTTATCATAGATTAAGAACTTAATATATCAAGAATGGAAAATTTTCGTACATAGGAGGTGGTTTTCTCATGGATACAGATCCCAGAGATGGAAGGTCTAATAATATTGTCTTTAACATATGAGTGTCCAACAAAAGCTGAAATAAAGAAAATGAATTTTTAGTTATATATTTTTTTCATTCATCAATAATAAAAATAAATGGAACCTTTTAATTAAAAATAGAGTCAATTATACCTGTTCTGCGCCAATAGGACTGACTGGCTTACATTTGAAAAGGTGACATATAAGCTTTGGTATGAAAGAACTGCAAAAATGTTGAATTATGTTATAAAATTATACCACATTAAATTATACTTTTTATTTTTTTTTAAAACAGAAGAATGTTATAACTGAAAGTTTAACAATTTTCAGCACAGAGATTGCAAAATTTTATTTTCTTTTAGTGGTACAGGACAAACATTTAAATACACTTAATATTTGATGATGTAATAGAAAGTTCTAATCAATTGCTCATCTGAATTTTATTGATAAGAAATTTATAAAAGGTTGATTCATGTTAATCTCATATAAATTAAGGAAAAAAATGTGTTGATTTTATTTTGCATATTTTAATATTCCACACTGTGACTTTTAATATTCCAATTGTAACATCATGAAGTTTTCAGATAATATTACTGTTATGGTGTTTATTAAAAGCACTAATTCAGAATTATAATGATAGGCCAGATCTGTCTGAGTGTAAGCAGTCACATGACAGAGTGTTGTGCTTTAAAAATAGCTCAACTCTCTTGGAATATGATAGATCATTCATTCATCTCACTTATGGTCTATTATTATTATTTTTTTTTAATAATGATTTTTAATATTTAAAATATATATTTTTTGAAAAATCCAATTTATTTTTTAAGCATTTTTATAGCGATACTTTTTTTATTAACTTTTTATTTTAATTAAAATTAAAGACTAAATAAAATTTGTTAAAATGTATTTGTATATTGTATCGTGTGCTTAAAATCTTAACATGTTTGATGTTTTTTTTTTAAACAATATTTTTACATTTTTAAATTTATTTTAGAAAAAGTAAGCCCTATTGTAGAAAGGGTAATAAATGAAAGTTTAATACTATATCTATATGTGAGAAATATAAACATTTGAAGTCAGTTATATCCTGCTGAAAGCAACGAGATCGTCGAACCGACTGTCTAGATGGGCAAAGAATGGCTAGCATTAAGAATGCTCTTTTACAAAAATGACTGCTGTTACTTGAAAAATATATTTCCTTAAATTTAAACAGATACATTTATTAACTAGTATGATTAGAAAACAGTATAGATTGGCAAGTAAAATTATGTTACAAGAAAAGTTAATTTTCATTATTGTACTAAACAACGTACAATAGTGTTACGTCATGAGTTACGAGATTAAGAAATTACATGCTTGAAAATTATTTTTAAAAACATCTTAAACTGGTAAATTAAGCTGTAGTTTTAATCAAATTTTATTTAAAAGTACATATTTTCTCTATTCGATATAGACTGAAGTTATGCGATATTTAGAAATGAAGATACATGCTAAATGGTGCATGTTGCGTAACATGCAACAACTACAGTTACTTTTGATCTTTGTGTTAATGATGGGCACATTTGCAATTTATAATATTGATGTTATTCAAAATCAAGCTCATATAAAAGAAAATATTATTTTATAGCAAGTGAACCTCACTGCACACTAGAAGTATCAAGAGGGGCAAACCATTCACACTCAAATATGACAGCCCACTGTATAGTGAAAGTATCAACTGGAAAATTCATACCGTAAATGATTTACAAATAACATTTTTTTTTCTTTTCCTTTTTTTTTGTCAAGATTGCACATCTTTTTTGAAAAATAAATGATAAACACACCACCATTTTTTTTTGTAATATTATTATTTTTTATTTAATCATTAACACTAATGAGTTACTGCTTTTATTTAGGTGGACAAAAATGATTGTTCTTACTTGCGAAATACATATACTTAAAGTTAAACAGACACATTTATTGACTAGTAAGATTAGAAAACAATAATATAGATTAAGTCAGTGGTTAATTTATAAAACTGTCAAAATTTGGCATGGATATGGTGGCCCATAAAACTAAATAAGTTCACAATATTAAATCAGTTAAAATTTAGTTTGAATACAAAGTAATAAACTAGTATGTTGTGGCCATCATAAAACTTTCTTCTTTATAAATCAAATCAAATCAATTAGATGATTTAAATAGTACAAGAAATTACATTGATTTAGCAAGTAAGATTTTTACACAATGTATTACCATATTCAGGATACGAAGCATGAATTTTGGTTGAATTCTGCGCATTTAAACTGGTGATGTATGCATCGCACATTTCGAAGAAATCACCAAATTTCAGCACCCTTTCTTAAATGACTGCAACCAAAATTGAATGACAATCTACTCCTATCATGATGATTCTAAACTTCATGTTTCGTTGAGTTCTGAGCACGTAAACTGGAGATATAAGCATTACATAAATCGAACAAATCATTGATTTGCGGCATCCATCTCTTGATAGTTTTTGCCCAAAAACTAATCAGCACCTGTTCACATAGGGATAGAACTTCATATGAAATTTCATCCTATTCTATGCAATAGTTCATGAGTTAGAGCACCCACAAAATTTGTGCCATATGCATACAGACAGACATTTTCTAAAAACAGTTATATTGTCTTCAGGACATTCTAAAACATATTAATCCGTCAAAAACCGGAGGTCAGTATTTTTCACGAATCCAATTACTTTCTTCTTGCATAGATAGAAGAGAGTAATAAGTTTAAATTAAATCAGTTCTAAAAAAAATATATATGATGATTCTACATTTCCTCATATTTAAAGTTAACCATATTTATAATATAACACATATTTTATCCAAGTGCAGCACTCTTAAGAGTAAAAAAGACAGACTAATAAATAGTATAGGAGGAAAAAACAAAACAAAAGAAAGACAAATCATACACTGTAGTTAATGACATACAATTTAATTAAAAAAATTTCAGACATTTCTTAAATATTTGCAAAATGCATATTCATGAAAACATTAAATACAATTACAGAAAGGTATATTAGTCAAAATGAAGTACTTTCATGTCTAATCAAGAAAAATTGTAGATTTTAAATCTTAACAAAAATCAGTTTAAAGGGAGTTTACTGCTTATCGGCCTGAAAATTAGGTCAACATCGGAAATTTTTCTTTTTGCATAGAAATAATAAAGTAGCACAAAAACTGCATTTACCCACTTATTATTCACAGTTTTTACTATAAAATATATTTTTATTATACAATAATTATTAAAATTGATGGAGATATTGTCAGTTGCATATGGGTATGCTGTGTGTGTATCACCCTGTGTTGTATAGCGCACAGCTTGTGAAAGTCATCTCAAACAAGCAAAATAAAATTTCTCTGAAAACATATTGAATTTAGAAGGGTGGGGGGAAGTGTCATTTTTTCGACTTTTTCCTTTAACATCAACATGGCTTAAAAAATATTATTATTATTATTATTTTACATATGAAAGATTCATGACATCACAAAATAAATAATCTTAACACCCCCCCCCCCCCCCCCCACACACACACAAAAGTTGATTGACTGACTTATTTAAATGCTGTTTTTCATGACACACTGAAAAATGTCGTTTCAAGAAAAATGCAATTAAGGTTTTACTAAGGAAAAAGAGTATAAAAATTTTTATTAATCGTTATATTTTGCAACTTATAGTTAGTCTGCGATTTCTGGATTTATACCTATGAAACAAAGAATTCAGCACGCATACAACTGTGTCCCATCTACTCGTTTTTCAGCCGGTCTATGCTCACTTTCAATTGATTGCAACTTCTTAAATATTTTGAATTTCACCCAACCCATTCTAGGGTTTTATTCTACACGCTATAAGCATTTTTTTAAAATAATAATAATAATGATACTGACTTTTTTTTTCATGAACAGTAACTTCTTATTAACCAGATTTACATATTACAGTGATGGAACACCAGGATCATCATTTTGGAGCAGCAAAACACCATTTTGGAGCAGCAAACCGCTCATTTTGGAGCAGAAATCGCTCATTTTGGAGCAGCAAATGACTCATTTTGGAGCAGCAAATCGCTCATTTCGGGGCAGCAAAACGGTTTTTCAGCAAAAAATAACTATTATGGAGCTGCAAAATCCCTCTCTTTTAAGCATGAAAAAGCTTTTTAGAGAAAACGTACACACACACAAAAAAAAAAAAAAAAAAAAAAAAACTATGTTACAGCTATCACAAAACTTTATATCAATCAAATCGTTTGTAACCAAAATTAAATGACAATCTACTCGTTCTTGAGATAGAGCTATCGCGGAAATTGTGAAAAACAGAGAATTAGCAGCACCACCTGTTGGTCAGTATACATCCAAATCTAATAAGAATATATTTATGTCAAGGTTTAACATAATATGAAGGTTGATGAAATTCCGTGCATTAATTCTTGAGATATAGCTATTTCAGAAATCGTGATAAATGAAGTGCAATAGCGCCACCTGTTGGGCGATTTACACCACAATCTAACTGGCATCTGATTCAGGGGTAATTCTGAGTAAAAAAAAAAAAAAATTCTGAAATTCACAACAAATTTTCTGAAAGGTTACAACAAGGGAGACGGGGGAGGGGAGATCCACTCCCGGCACAATGATTTTTTTCCGCACCCCACTGACGAAATTTGCAGTTTTTCCTCGATCCTTTGATGAAATTTGCCGTTTTCTGCGATCCTTTGACGAAATTTGCCGTTTTTCCGCGATTATTTGACGAAATTTACCAGTTTTTCTGCGATCCTTTAACGAAATTTGCGTTTTTTTCGCGATCCTTTGACGAAATTTGCCGTTTTTTCGGGATCCTTTGCGAAATTTGTTGTTTTTAAGCATCTGTTGACGAAAATTGCGGTTTTCCCACGATCTTTTGACGAAATTTGCCGGTTTTTCCGCGATCCTTTGATGAAATTTGTAGTTTTTTCTCGATCCTTTGAAGAAATTTGCCGTTCTTTCGGGATCTTTTGACGAAATTTGTTGTTTTTAAGCAATCTTTTGACGAAAATTGCAGTTTTCCCACGGTCTTTTGACGAAATTTGCCGGTTTTTTCGCGAGCCTTTGATGAAATTTGCGGTTTTTTCGCGATCCTTTGACGAAATTTGTCGTTTCTTCGGGATCCTTTGACGAAAGTTGTCGTTTTTTCGCGATCTTCTGACGAAATTTGCGGGTTTTCCCGCAATCCTTTGACGAAATTTACAGTTTTTTCGCGATCCTTTGGCTTAATTTGCCGTTTTTTCACGATCCTTTGACGAAATTTGCCGTTTTTTCACGATCCTTTGACGAAATTTGCCGTTTTTTCACGATCCTTTGACGAAATTTGGCGTTTTTTTTCACGATCCTTTGACTAAATTTGCCTTTTTTTCGCGATCTTTTGACGAAATTTGCCGCTTTATCGCGATCCTTTGACGAAATTTGGCGTTTTTTCGCGATCCTTTGACAAAATTTGGCGTTCTTTCGCGATCCTTTGACGAAATTTGCCGTTTTTTTACGATCCTTTGATGAAATTTGCCGCTTTTTCGCGATCCTTTGACGAAATTTGGCGCTTTTTCGCGGTCTTTTGACAAAATTTTGCGTTTTTTCGCGATCCTTTGACGAAATTTGGCGTTTTTTCGCGATCTTCTGACGAAATTTGCGGGTTTTCCGCAATCCTTTGACGAAATTAGCGGTTTTTTTGTTATCCTTTGACAAAATTTACCGTTTTTTCGCGATCCTTTGACGAAATTTGCCGTTTTTTTCACGATCCTTTGACGAAATTTGCCGTTTTTTCACGATCTTTTGACGAAATTTGCCGTTTTTTCGCGATCTTTTAACAAAATTTGTCGTTTTATCGCGATCCTTCGATGAAATTTGCCGTTTTTTCACGATCTTTTGACGAAATTTGCCGTTTTTTCGCGATCTTTTAACAAAATTTGTCGTTTTATCGCGATCCTTCGATGAAATTTGCCGTTTTTTCGCGATCCTTTGACAAAATTTGCCGTTTTTTCGCGATCCTTTGACGAAATTTGCCGTTTTTTTCACGATCCTTTGACGAAATTTGCCGTTTTTTCGCGATCTTTTAACAAAATTTGTCGTTTTATCGCAATCCTTCGATGAAATTTGCTGATTTTTCGCGATCCTTTGACGAAATTTGCCTTTTTTTCGCGATTCTTTGACGAAATTTGCCATTTTTTCGCGATCCTTTGACGAAATTTGCCGTTTTTTTCACGATCCTTTGACGAAATTTGCCTTTTTTCACGATCCTTTGACGAAATTTGCCGTTTTTTCACGATCTTTTGACGAAATTTGCCGTTTTTTCGCGATCTTTTAACAAAATTTGTCGTTTTATCGCGATCCTTCGATGAAATTTGCCGTTTTTTCACGATCTTTTGACGAAATTTGCCGTTTTTTCGCGATCTTTTAACAAAATTTGTCGTTTTATCGCGATCCTTCGATGAAATTTGCCGTTTTTTCGCGATCCTTTGACAAAATTTGCCGTTTTTTCGCGATCCTTTGACGAAATTTGCCGTTTTTTTCACGATCCTTTGACGAAATTTGCCGTTTTTTCGCGATCTTTTAACAAAATTTGTCGTTTTATCGCAATCCTTCGATGAAATTTGCTGATTTTTCGCGATCCTTTGACGAAATTTGCCTTTTTTTCGCGATTCTTTGACGAAATTTGCCGTTTTTTCGCGATCCTTTGACGAAATTTGCCGTTTTTCCACGATCTTTTGACGAAATTTGCCGTTTTCCGCGATCCTTTGACGAAATTTGCCGGTTTTTTGCGATTTTTTTTGACGAAATCTGTCGTTTTTCCGCCATCCTTTGACGAAATTGGCGATTTCTTTTCGAACGATTGACGAAATTGATTTTTTTTCGGCGACCATTTGTCGAAAAACGCGCTGTATTTTATGTCCGAATTTTCGGATTTATGACAAAATTTTTTTTAATTTTAGGAAATGACTGCCTTAATTTTTCGGAAAATTCGGAACAGAATCACCCCTGACTGATTATGTCAAGGTCTAACAAAATATGAAGTTTAACGAAGTTCTGTGCATTAGTTCTTGAGATATAGTTATTGTGAAATCATGCAAAAGTAGAATAGCAGCGCCACCTGTTGGGCTATTTATATCGAAACATAATCAGCATCTATTTATGTCAAGGCCTAACATAATCTGAAGTTTGATGAAATTCTGGGTATTAGTTCTTGAGATACAGCTATCGTGAAAATCATGAAAAAAGTAGTATAGCAGTGCCACCTGTTGGGATAGCTACACCAAAATATAATCAGCATCTATTTATGTCAAGGTCTATAACTGAATCTGAAGTTTGGTGAAAATAAGTGGATTAGTTCTTGAGATAAGAGATTGCGGAAGTCGCGAGAAATGCAGGATAGCAGCGCCACCTGTTGAGTGATTTACACCAAAAGCTAATCAGCACGTACTCCCGCCACTTTTTTTTGCGTCCCTTTGACGAAATTTGCAGTTTTTTCCGAGATCTGTTGATAAAATTTGCGTTTTTTTCGCTATTTTTTGACGAAATTTGCCGTTTTTCGCGATCTGTTAACAAAATTTGCCGTTTTTACAGGATTCTCTGACGAAAGTCACGTTTTTCCCGCGATCTGTTGACAAAATTTGTTGTTTTTTCGCGATCTTTTGACGAAATTTGCCATTTTTCGCAATGTTTTTGAAGAAATTTGTCGTTTTTCGCAATGTTTTTGAAGAAATTTGCCTTTTTTCGCGATGCTCTGACAAAAGTCACGTTTTTCCCGTGATCTGTTGACAAAATTTGTCGTTTTTTCGCGATCTTTGGGTGAAATTTGCCGTTTTTTGCAATGTTTATGACGATATTTGCCGTTTTTAGCAATGTTTTTGACGAAATTTGCCGGGTTTTTTTTCGATTTTCTGACGAAAGTAACGTTTTTTCACGATCCGTTGATAAAATTTGCCGTTTTTTCGCGATCTTTTGACGAAATTTGCCGCTTTTCGCAATGTTTTTGACGAAATTGGCCGTTTTTTCGCGATTTTCTGACGAAAGTCATGTTTTTCCCGCGATCCTTTGACAAATGGCGACTTTTCTTCGAACGAATGACGAGATTGATTTTTTTCGGCGATCATTTGCCGAAATACCTATACATTTTATGTCCGAATTTTCGGATTTATGACCGATATATATATGAAATGAATGTGAAAAAGTATGAAAGAATTTTGAATGTGAACGAATGTGGATTGATATGAAAGGATAGTTTAGTTAAACCCATTCCAAATCAGAAGCTAAAAGATAAAAATTCAAAGTTTAAAATCCCTAAATCGTGTGTCAAAATTTTAAAGTTTTGCCTTCATTTCTAGTTGCCCCTGTAACTTAACTTTCCTTACGATACATTTATTACGAACAGATATCAATTTTGAATCCTCGTTAAGATTAAAAGTGCTGACGGTAGCGCATCTCTCTTCTCCCGGTGGCTACATCTTGCATGTTAATTATCTGGGCTGCTTACCCAGATATGAGTCAAGGGCTAAGTAGCCAATTAAAATACATTATTTCATAAGTTGCAAAGCGGTCTCTGGCGGTAGTTTCGATGTATATAATGTGAGGAGCACGTTTTTTGTATGGCTTTTTGACTCTAATCACTCTCCACAAAAACTACGGCCAGTATTCTTCAAAGTGCGACGGCATCCTTGCCGTTGTAAGTCCGGCAATTCGCCGAAATATGAACGATAAGACGATGTTTCCCCGGTAAAAGACTCTTCAAACTGTCCCCTGGGCCTAGCTTATGAAGAGACTTGTAATTATTTGGAATAAAAGCTAGTTCCCAGGAAAATGCCTGCTTATTTCTCCTACTTGTGCACGACTACATTAACGATGGATATCTATTACTGGGATGTGTGATAGCGGTGATCGACCGCTCGTTACAGAGAGATCGATGTGTGTTCGTTATATCGAGGTGCGCTCGTTATACAGAGGCGTATCGATATCTTACAGAGGATATCTTACAGTGAGTCGGTAGGATTGAATACCTGCCATGGGAAAATCCTTTCTTTTAAATAACTATTCATTAATAGGAAACATCGTAATCGAACCAACCATAAAAATACTTTATTTTTAATCACCGGGCCTTTAAAAGAAAATAACAGAAGACTAGTGTGTTTAACTGAAAAGAAAAAGTGTGTGTCCAAAATAAAGAAATAAATATCTACAATCCGTTAATAAAAGAGCTCCTGCTTCCTCATTAAGCTATCAAATCTCGGATAAACATTTTATTTCGTTGCCTACTTAAAATAAACAATTTTTCTTCAGCGCTTCACTCCAATCACTCCAAAAGAAAAACAGTTTTGTTCATACACTTTCAATAGTTATCTCAAATGACCTACTATCCAGCGAAAGGGATGGTTCACAGATGGTTTGTGGAAAATTCAAGGTCAACGATCTCCTGGCAGAAGGAGGAATGTTCTTTTTTTCTCCCTTTCTTTGCGTGTGTCGTGTGTCAAGAGTCCGTTGTTTGGTTGATGCTTCCTGTTTTGGTTTCGTTTTAATGTTGATATTTTTTTTTCTTTTTTTCACGTGAGTATTCTGTGCAATCAAATGGATTTAAAAGAAAAAGAAGAAATAGGTATGTTCGATTTTGTTATTTTTTAAGAAGAATTTAAAAGTGGACAGAAACTTTCTATTTTTATTTTTTGAAGCAGTAAGAGAGAAAAACAATTAAAGAAAAACAATTTGAAATTTTATTATTTTTTAAGTGTTATTTTTATAAAAAAATATTTTTGTTACTATTATTATTTTTATTATTATTATTATTATTATTATTATTTTATTATTATTTTTATTATTTTATTATTATCTCTATGTTACAACTTAAGTGATTAAATGAAGCAGATTATTTTTGTTTATTATTTTGGAAATTTAAGCGGGATTTAATGAAAAATTAAGAAAAAAAAAAAAGAGGGCAAATTAAAAAAAAAAAAAAAAAAAAAAAAAAAGATTTTTTCTAGTAAAAATATTTTTTTTTTTTTATATTTTGTTTAATGATATTGTAAAAATAAGTAATAAAAATGAGTGCAGAAGACAAATCCACTCAAGTGGGTGAAGGTGACGAATCTTTAAAGGAAAAAAATACAGAAATTGAGGGAAATGGGAATCCCCTTGAAAGTCCTCCAAATACGGAAATACATGAAAGTGCCCCTGTAAATATGAATGGAGCCATTAGCCCAGAGAGCCAACAATCTCTTAAAAATCAGGTCCTAATTCCTGAAATAGAATTAATCAAAAAGGCCACTGTAGGTAGCTATGCAGCAAATAGTGAGGAAAAAACAAAAGACCCCGAGATTATCCCGTTTTCGCCGGAAGCTAAGATGATCTTTGCCTCTTGGCTTGCTTATTTTGAGGCTGTATGTATTGAGTCCAGAAAAGATGATGTTTGGAAGATAAGAAACATCCAGAAATTTTTAAAAGATAGTGCCCTTACCCTATACATTAACAACTGTCTTAATGTTTTGCACTGGAATGAGTTTGTTTCACTATTCCATGAAAATTTTTCTACCCCAGATACACTATCACTAAGCGACTTTGCTAGTATTCGGTATAGGTCAGGTGATGACCTCAACGAGTACTACCAAAAGAAAACTAAAATGGGTCGTAATCTGGGTTTAGATAACAAATTCATTCTAGAAGGGTTATCCGAAGGTTTGCCAATTTCGATGCAGAGACTTATTGTGACTAATGCCCCTAAAACTGCCACAGAATGGAGAGAATTAGTGTTTAAACTTACTAAGCTTGAAGTAGCAGGCAAGAGTCCTGAAAATAAACCAGACCCAACTCCCCAAAATCAGTTCAGACAATGGCGACCATATCGCCCTAATACCACTGAGCAGAATTTTCCAATGCGATCCTGGAATTATAGATACCCTTATCAAAACCCCCAGAATCGCCCAAATGTGCCTAACCCTCAAAGAACTTTCCAAAATGTGAGACCATTTCAACCGTCTCCTCCTAGACCAAATATACACTACCAGGCTACATTGCCACCATCGCCATGCCGTGTCTGCCTTAATCTTAATATTCCAAATGCTTACCATTGGGTACGAGATTGTCCTTTTCGAAAGCAATCTTTAGAGGCCTCCTCTCTAACCCAACAACCAAACATTCAAATCCAGAATCCAAATCAGACACAAAGTGATTTTTCTGCAAGCCCAAGTAGTAACCAATGACAACTAATAGTACCCGGGTACATAGAAAAAAGAAAAGGATCCAAAGAAAACCCAAAGAAACGTCAAATTACTACTCTAGGGATACCAGAAAACTCAATACCCTGTTTGATCGACTCAGGAAGCTCGTTAAGTGTCATTCCATTACATTTAGTCCAAAAATTCCAATTAAACACTTCCAAAATTCGTAAAGGTCTATCGGTCGCTCAAACACAAGGCATTCTCACCTTGCAGGAAAAATGTCGTGTTAATTTGAAAATTGGCCGCATATCCAAATATGTTGATCTTTATGTTATTGATAATAAATTACCCTATACCCTTATTGGACTTAACCATTGCCAAAGTTTCCAGTTAAATATTGATTGTGTTAAGATGCAAATTTTCCAAAATAACCAAAGAGTGCCTCTCCTGAACCAATTACGAAATATTCCAACCATTAATTCCTTGCACGTGTCAGAACCTAATGAAGATATCTCAGAAAAGGAAAATGCAGGGATATTTGGCGAAAATTATGAGCCGGAGTTTGTAAACGCCACTGAACCTATCCAAGTTCAGTCTGCACCTAACAAACTGCCTACTCTCTTAGCCAAATATGTCGGTATTTTTGCCAAAGATAAATATGATGTAGGATGTGTCAACATGGAACCACAGAGAATACATTTAACTTCTGACTTACCAATTTCGCTTAGAGCTTATCATACTTCCCCTAAGGAAGAAGAAGAAATTAGAGAACAAGTTCAAAATTTGTTAAAAGCCGGTATCATTAAAGAAAGTCATTCCCCTTATTCTTCACCTGTAACCTTAGTTTATAAACGTGAAGAAGGAAAGAAAACTCGGTTGTGTGTCGATTTCTGAAAATTAAATGCCATAACCAAAACAGATGCAGAACCCTTACCCCGAATCGACACTTTATTGGACAAATTGGTGCAAGCTAAAGTGTTTTCCACTCTCGATTTAGCAAGTGGATATTGGCATATACCTATCCACCCTAAAGATACTGAAAAATTAGCTTTTGCCACAACGTTTGGCTTGTTTGAGTGGAAACGTCTCGCGTTCGGCTTGAAAAACACGCCTGCAAATTTCAACCGTATCCTTCGAAGAATCCTAAATAAATATAAAATTGACTTTGCATGCAGTTATTTTGATGATATTATTGTATTCTCACAAAATGAAGAAGAACATTACCATCATTTGGAAATCATTTTTGATATTTGTGTCCAGGAAAATCTTAAATTAAAGCTGTCTAAATGTAATTTTGTTAAGAAGACAATTAATTTTCTTGGATATGAAGTGTCGAATGGTTGTATTACACCCGATAACCCAAATATTGAAACCATCAAGAGGTTAAAACCACCAACCAATGTTAAAGAGTTACAACGCTTTTTGGGATCTATTAATGTTTATAATAAATTCATTCATAAATATGCTGAGGTTAGATATCCTCTAAATAATTTGCTAAAGAAAAATGTTCCTTATGTATGGGACCAGGACTGTCAAAATTCTTTTGAAAAATTAAAAGCAGCTCTAATTCAAAAACCTATCTTAAGATTGTTTGATCCCAAAACACCTTGTAATTTATTTGTAGATGCATCAAGTCTTGGAGTGGGATGTGTTGTGAAACAGGCTGATGAAAATGGTATTTTGCACCCCATAGCATATCATTCTAGAAATCTTCGCGACTATGAAAAAAATTATGCAATTACTGAACTCGAATGTTTGGCAATTGTGGATGCTCTAGATAAATTTTACCATTATTTACACGGTCAAAAATTTGTCATTCATACAGACCATGCGGCTCTCACTTGGCTCAAAAATGTTAAAAATTTAAGAGGACGTCTTTTCCGCTGGTCCCTTAAATTGAGTATGTTTGACTATGATATTAAATATAAAAAGGGCTCCACTAATGTAGAGGCTGATATGCTGTCTAGATTACCTGTTTCAGAAGACCCCCCACATCATACACATTTACTCAACTTGAACGATATCAGAGAAAATCAGAAAAAAGAGAATGTCAAGGTAGATGGTAAAAAATATGTTGAAATTAATGATGTTATTGCGATTAAAAAGAAAAGTTTGTATAAGATTGTCGTCCCCATGGCTTTACGTTTACCCCTCTTGGAAAAAGCCCACACAGATTTTGGACATCCTGGAATTTATAAGATGATAAATTTAATTACAAATCAATATTATTGGCCTAATCTTAATAAAGATATTGAAAATTTTGTTTAACATTGTCATACCTGCCAAATCAACAAAAAAAGTAGGCAAAAAAGATTTGGTTTGTTGCAGCTCATGCCCCCAACGGATATACCTTTTGAATGCTTGGCATTGGACTCTGTTGGCGGATTTAATCATTATAATTTGGCAAAGAAGTATCTGCATTTGGTCATAGACCATGCAACTCGCTATGTGTGGGGTTTCGCATCAAAAAGTGTAACAACTGAAACTTATACAAACATTTTGAAACAATTATTTCAAACTCAAGTACCAGAAAAAATACTTACTGATAGAAATGGAGCATTTACAGCTTCTAGATTTAAACGTTTTCTTCGTAATTATAATATCAAACACCGATTAACCTCCAGTCATCACCCGGAAACGAATGGGAAAATTGAGCGTTTGAATCAAACTATTGTCACCAGATTAAAATGTATTGTAAATTCATCACCAACTAAATTACCTCGGACAAAATTTTTAGATGAAGTATTGTACCAATATAATGCTACTCCGCATTCTGTAACTCAGTTTCCACCTAGTTATTTGCTGTTAGGAAAATTACCTTATGATCCTCTTTTACCAGATAATGATTATTACCCTCCTGTTGAAGAAGCTAGAAAATTGGCTAAGGAAAGAACAATAGCTTACCATAAAAAAAACAAAATCCATTATGATGCTCGTTTTCTTCCTGTAAAGTTTAAAGTTGGTGACATTGTAATGTATGAAGAATTCCACTATCCTAATACACGTAAATTGACTCCACCATATTCTGGACCATATACTATCTTAAAACAACTATCTGATGTAAGTTTTGAAATTGATAAACCCAGTATACATTTTAAGAGAAATTCTGAAATAGTGCACGCCTCCAAGTTGAGATTCTATAACCCTCCTCAAAATTTAAAACTCTACCATGAATAACCCCCGTCTATTTCTTTCATCTTTCAATTTCTTATTTTTGCTTTCCTATCGTCCCTCTATCATTTTAGTGTTTGGATGAGGACCCAGCTGGATGTTAATTTAAAACCCAGCGGTGTAGTTGGCGGAGCAGTTTTAAAGTACTGCTAACCTTTTTATTTTTTTTTATTACTCATACAATGACAAAACTAGGAACACGTTAGGGGTCCTCCGCTCCGTGGCCTCCCATCTATAGTCGAACTGTTTTCCCATTTTCTCTTTCCATGTAGAATGGAGAATTTGGCAAAACTGCTTCGCTTTCCCTCTGTAGGTGATTATCGGGCATCCACTTTTCCTTTTTTCTTGTGCAAGAGACACATTTTTTTGGATGGTAATCACCTCAGAGTTTAGAAATCCATGTCTCACTGAGCATGGTGGAAAGGATAGCCTAAATTTTTTTTATTTTTTGGTTAGAATTTCCTATTTTTACAAAGTTTTCAAGTTCAATATTTTTTTCTCTCCTGATAATAATTCCCACTAGTGTCCTATAAGCCCAAAGATGCTTGTAAGTAAATATTTTGGAGTAGTAACAGACCTTGTAACTGCTCATATGACATTTTCATGTTTGTGTTGTTTTTATTACATTTATAGTAATTGTTTTGTCCTATATTTACAATATATTTGAAATATCTTTTATGCTATATTTTTTTAATTTAATGTTTTGAATAAGTGTTTATATCATGTTGAAGTATTTTTATAAGTTTAAGTGCATATTTTAATTGTTTGTGTTTGTAAATAATATAAGTAATTGCCATATTATATTTCTGCTTTAAAGTATCATATTATTTAGTTTTTATTGTATTGTATGTTTGAAAAAAGGTGCAATGTTTCCCTTTCCTGATGAACCAAATATAATCCACGAACAATTCTAACAGGACATATTGGTTAACAGAAACTTTTGAAATGTGCTAAAAGACTTTAAAAAAAATAGCACACAATGTTCTCGCGAGGCAGCTGTGTGTTTTGTTTACAATATATGTCAAATGTTTAATCTTCAGTGTATATCATCAAATAGTACCAGTATTTTATGTAAAAGTAAGCCCAAGCAGTTTGAGAGTCTAATTAGAATTCCGTAGAAAAAAAAAAAAAAAAAAAAAAATTCGATAGCCTAGTTTAAAATGTGTTTAACTTATGGGGTTGAGCCCCACAGCCCTTGCTGGCAAGTACTGTGGCGCTCATTTTTAAAGGGGGGGGATGTGAAATGAATGTGAAAAAGTATGAAAGAATTTTGAATGTGAACGAATGTGGATTGATATGAAAGGATAGTTTAGTTAAACCCATTCCAAATCAGAAGCTAAAAGATAAAAATTCAAAGTTTAAAATCCCTAAATCGTGTGTCAAAATTTTAAAGTTTTGCCTTCATTTCTAGTTGCCCCTGTAACTTAACTTTCCTTACGATACATTTATTACGAACAGATATCAATTTTGAATCCTCGTTAAGATTAAAAGTGCTGACGGTAGCGCATCTCTCTTCTCCCGGTGGCTACATCTTGCATGTTAATTATCTGGGCTGCTTACCCAGATATGAGTCAAGGGCTAAGTAGCCAATTAAAATACATTATTTCATAAGTTGCAAAGCGGTCTCTGGCGGTAGTTTCGATGTATATAATGTGAGGAGCACGTTTTTTGTATGGCTTTTTGACTCTAATCACTCTCCACAAAAACTACGGCCAGTATTCTTCAAAGTGCGACGGCATCCTTGCCGTTGTAAGTCCGGCAATTCGCCGAAATATGAACGATAAGACGATGTTTCCCCGGTAAAAGACTCTTCAAACTGTCCCCTGGGCCTAGCTTATGAAGAGACTTGTAATTAATTGGAATAAAAGCTAGTTCCCAGGAAAATGCCTGCTTATTTCTCCTACTTGCGCACGACTACATTAACGATGGATATCTATTACTGGGATGTGTGATAGCAGTGATCGACCGCTCGTTACAGAGAGATCGATGTGTGTTCGTTATATCGAGGTGCGCTCGTTATACAGAGGCGTATCGATATCTTACAGAGGATATCTTACATATATATATATATATATATATTTTTTTTTTTTTCGGAAATCATTGCCTTAATTTTTCGGAAAATTCGGACCAGAATCACCCCTGTAGCAGACTGTGATTGGTGTCTCGCGAGCCGAGCTTCCTAGCTGTAGTCATATATAGTTGGTTCCTTTGCAGGAAACTCAATCCAATCAGAGGATCGACTGATCGGCGCGCGCGAGCACGTTTCGAATCGTAACAGGCACTTTAAAGAGGGGATTTCGTACCGCGAAGAATGACGAAATTTTTCTTATATAGCAAAATGTTGCTAGAAGAAAATTATCGAAGTGGCGCAGTTGGGCGCAATTTTGTTGAAAAATGATCGTTTTGGCGCAGAGTGGCGCAGCATTATCGTTTTGGCGCAATTGGAGCAATTGGCGCAGCTGTTCCATCACTGATATTAACAAAAGTTTAAATAGATTTACATCCCAACAAAAACAATTTAACTTACTTTTAAAATTTGTTTTGAGTAGAAGATAGTTATTCTCAATTATATAATTTTATTTTGTATAATATTTTTAGGAAATCATTTGATGTGGATTGAGGAAAATAAAAGGGTATGTTCACATTTTTTAATTGCAGACATTATGTAACTTATTACATTAATTGGATAAAAAAAATCCAACTTACTTTGCAAAATTCATACAAAACTTGGTAAAATATTTACGTGAAGTAGCTAAGTTGTCTCGTAGTAGAGGTAATGTCTGCCTAAGATGAGTTGTTATGGCAGTTACATAGCTACTTTGATCCCCCACAGTTTCACAAGCAGACCACTGAATCTAATAAAAAGTAAAAAACAGAAAATTATTTTCAAGAATTTTAAAACCTACATTTATTGTATTTTTATTTAATTATCCTATATTTTACTGTTTTTAAAAGAAATATATTTTTTTTTTTTTTTTTTAATAATAGAGGCCTTGGCAAGAGAAGAAAATTTTTCCTAAGTTATTTCTGGTGATATATTCACATCTTTTATATGCACAAGTGATTTGTTCAATATTTATACAATTTGTTTGATGCGTGCATTTACATACAGAAGTCATTTATCAAATGCATGCAAGCAGAAGTAATTTATCTAATATGTGTAATTAGAAGCAGAAGCATATTTTTAATATACATAAACAAGCTAATAAATAGCTCATCAATTTTGTTTTCACAGCTGTATATATCACTTTGCTATAAAACTCACTTTACAAATTGAAAATTTTTTTCCCAACTGAATTAAAAAATGTGTTCAAGGCCAGTAGTTTGAATTCAAGACCTTTGGCTTAAATTGTAATAGCTCTGCCTATTGAGCTACCTGGACCGACAACAGTCCGACATATCTAACTCAGATAATCGTATTGGCAATAATCCCTTTATCTGAGTAAAATGCATCATCTGGTTGTCGGTCCAGGTAGCTCAATAGGCAGAGTGTTGACAATTTAAGCCAAAGGTCTTGAGTTCAATGACTGGTCTGGACACGTTTTTACTTTCATTACAATTCCACTTCTTTACTTTCAATTCGTATTATATCTTTACCAATGAATATGATTGAATTAAAACTAATAAAATCTCACTTTCTTAAATCTTAACTGTGAAAACACATTTAAAAAAGCACCCTGGTCCTTATAGAAAGAGAAGTACCAAGAAAACTATAAAGAAGCAGATGCAAGGGGGAAAAAATGCAATACGTAATTTAAAAATAAGTAGGGAATTTTTTAACAATTAAGATATTGAGTAATCAAAATAAATTTTATTTATTTACAAATAATAAATACATATAATGCTAGTATTTGACTTTCAAAAATCAGACTATTTACTTATTTATTTCCTGGATTTCTCATGGTGTAACTCAGCAGCAGTAAAGAAATTTAAGAATAGTAAACCCATAATATTAAATTTACATAATGCCTTTTCTATTTTTCTAACATAATTAATTATTAAAATATTCCCTCTGCAAGGGAGGGAGTAACCCGGCAATCTGAATAATAATAAAAAAAAGTATTTATAAATAATAAACTAATAAAGCCTATCATATATTTTTTCTCAGATTATTGTTCAAAGCTAATTTAAAAATATTTACACAAAATCTAATTAAATTTATTTATTTATTTATTTATTTTTTAAGTTCAGCTCTAGTAAGCCATAAAGTATTAGCAATCCTGTTTCATTATACTTTCTTCCAGTAGATTTTTTTCTTCTGATGCAAAAATTTAATAGATATTAAGACAAAAACATAAAATTTAGGTAGTTTTTTTTTTTTTTTTTTTAAAGGCTAATAAATAATTTTTATGGATCATGCGTAAATCTTCAATCAGAAGTACAATCTCCACTCCCTCCTTTTCTCTACAGTGAACGTTTCTCCCCACATTCTAAAAATAGATCAGTGCAGAGTGCAGTCTTTAATTTTTATTTATGCTTGCAGGTGGATTTTATAACTGTGCTTCAAAGATCTGTGGAATTTAAAGTCTGTTTGTAAATCGTCGTTGTTATATTTAAATGATGAATTCTATTCTGTTATGATTAGATAGAGATATAGAAAAGAAGGGAATCCAATAAATGAGGAAAATAAAGATGTATATTATCCTTTTTTGAATCACAATATTAAAATATGAATTTATTACCTTAGTCATAGCAGTCAGAGCTGGTTCACATGCTGATTCTAAATTCTGAACAAGCAGCTGAATACAGTTAGATATAACACTAAAAGAAAAATATTTATATTCTCATGCATTAATTAAAAACATAATCCATACAGAAACAAAATTAAGAAGAATTTGTTAGAAATACTATAAGGACAATATAATTAACTTAACACTCACTGTCTAGTAACCAGTTGCATCTATAATAAATACAGCATGGAATTGTTGGCCAAGAAAATATTGCAGGGTGGGAAGAAGGGTTAGTTTTAAGTTGCTTTAAGTTTTATTATTTAATCAAGCAAAATAAATCATAGATACAAGCACAGGTTAATATAATAATGTCCATTAGGGCTATTGAGTAACAACTCACTAATATTTTTCATTAATAAAAGAATAATCAATACATATTTTATAATCTAAAAAGAAATATTTACTGAGAAAGCATAGTAAAATGTCCTTTAAATTTTTTCGACTGCCAGGATCTTCAGATGCCATAAATTACTTTATCAACTTCCTGCTGGGTGCAGACTGGAAGTGTTCAATTTGGCACGTTAAATAAAATATTTCACTCAAGTGGGTATCAAATTTGGTTATAGCTGTTGCAAACGCACGGGGGTATCTTTTTGGCACCAAAATGGCGATTTTATGCTTGGGCAACCCGGCGATTTTGGCGAGATTTTGCTTCGTATGGCAACCCTGTAGAGCAGATTATGTTGGTTTTATATTAAATTAAATATTGTGTATTTTATAATAAATTAATCATTGTGTGTGTTTTATAATAAAATAATTTGTGTGTGTTTATAATAAAAATTGGGTGTGTTTTATAATAAAATAATTTGTGTGCGTTTATAATAAAAATTGGGTGTGTTTTGTAATAAAATAAACTGTTTCATAATAAAATCGAACTAACATGCTGTTTTAGCAATCTAGGCCTAACAGGTACTCAAAAACAGGTTTTTCTCACCAAAATGGTGCAAAACAAAAATCATGCCAACCCGGTGCATATGCGCTGTTCCCAAATTTGTAGACTTTCTGTTCTCTTGGTACTAAAACTTCTGTACTTTTTTTTTTTCAATAAATAGGTACTTTGTAATCTGCCTACAATGCAAAGACTACGAAAAGCTCATGAGGAAAATTGGCAATTTTTGTATGACTATTTCTAATTAATTGTTAAATAATGGGGCTTTTTACCTTTTTAGTACTTTCTTTAGACGTAAACTAAGGACAGTCTAAAACTCTTGAGCTAAAGAAGTGGCTTTTGTTGATAATCTGTTACGAATGTCTTTTTTAAAAATAAGTATGCATTATTTATTTCTAATAAATTATTAGGTAATTATTTTTGTGTTTGATTTATAAGCTGATTTGTATGCTTTTTAGGTTTTCAATTAAATAATGTTTGAATAAAGCAAGTTCCATAAAGCAAGTCTGATTATTTAATAAAGTTTCCTCTCTATCAATTTTTGAAGACTTTTTTGACAATATAAAAAATAATGTGCATGAAATCAGCAGACAATTTTTACAGTCCTATAGACTGTCAATTTCCCTGATAAAAGAATTTTTTCCAGTGAAAGTTCAATACACATTACAAATGTACTGAGAAAATTTATCTAAACACACTTATAGTCATCTAACTTAAATACCTAATATAAAAAAAAAAAAAAAAAAAGCTATTTAAGGAAAAAAAAAAAAAAAGTAATTTCTTATTTCTTGATATTTAAATCACTGAACACTGAATTATAATTGCATATTTAATATTTAACAAGCATGATAACACAGAGAAAAATTCAACAGGACTTAAACTGTGTTTTATGACATTATTTCTAATCACTTATCTGTATAGTTTACCTATGTGTCATTTGTGGGCACTAGGACTGGACAATGTCTGGAATTAAATTTCATGATAAATCGGCAGTTTTATATCATGATATTCCGATATATCGATATTGTGACATATGAACAAAGTAGCAAAATTTCAAGTTATGTATGAAGCTGATCAAAGTAATAAAATTATTGATATTAAATATATAGTATATTTTTAAACATTTCTGAACTCTTCGACCCCGCTAGACATCTGCCCAGTGGCAGAACTTTCTTCAAGTGTCTGCAACGCTAATAATGTTTTCAAAAATAGTCTGCAATACGCAATATATCATCTTTTATTATATTGTTTCTGAGTACTTGCCGTTTGCTGCTATTGTAGTTGTAGTGCTAATTAAGGCATCAGCATTTATCTGCCTTTCTGAGTAAAAAAAAAATTCTGTAATTCACAGCAAATATTCTGAAAGGTTACAGCAGAGGGGGGGGGAGAGAGAAAATCCCCTCTCGGCAATAAATTTCTTGTTGCAGGTCGGATTAACTCTGCTTTTGATTCGAGTCGATTTCAGGCTGAGTGTAGATTCTGGCAAATTGAGTTCGGGTTAACCCGATTTTTCAAAAGTTAGTTCAGTATATTGTTTCAGATCAAAAACTATGCCTATATTAATAAGCATAAGAACTTTGTGTGTCTGCTGTTTTCTAAAGGAATGCTGCATCTTTTCCGGGGCTATTTCACAAAATTCACGCTTTTTTCGTGAACTTTTGACGAAATTAGCGTTTCTTTTTCCCCCCGCGATCCTTTGGCGAAATTCGCGTTTTTTTTTTCGTGGCCCTTCGACGAAATTCGCACTTTTTCTGTGATCCTTTGACGAAATTAGCATTTTTTCTGCGGCCATGTGACGAAATTTACGTTTTCTCTGTGGCTCTTTGATGAAATTCGCATTTTTCCCACGATCCTTCAACGAAACTCCATGGTTTTTTTTACAGTCTTTTGACGAAAATGAAGTTTTTCCGCGGCCCTTTGACAATTTGCATTTTTATCGCAATCTGTCGACAAAATTAGCCATTTTTCCAGATCCTTTGATGACTTTCACGATTTTTCTTTGGCCTTTGGACAAAATTCGCTTTTTTTTTTCGAGATACTTCGACGAAAATTGCCGTTTTCCCGAAATCATTCGACAAGATTTGCCGTTTTTTCGAGATCCTCCGATGAAATTTACCATTTTTTCGAGATCCTTCGACGAAATTTACCGTTTTTTGGCGATCCTCCGACGAAATTTGTCGTTTTTCCGCGATCTCTCGGCAGAATTCTCCGCTTTTTCACGATCCGACGAAGAAATTTGCTGTTTCTTCGACGAAATTGACCGTTTTTTCGTGATTCTTTGACGAAATTAACAGTTTTTTCTATGATTTTTCGATGAAGTTGGCGTATTCTCCGTAGCGCTTCGGCAAAATTCGCATTTTTCCGTGATCTTTCAAAGAAACTCAAGTCTTTTTTACCGCCTTTTGACGAAATTGACGTCTTTTCACGTCCTTTTGACTAAATTTGCGTTTTTTTCGCGATCCTGTCAACGAAATCAGCCATTTTTCGTGAACTTTAAATGAATTTTGCGTTTTATCCGCGATTCTTTGATGAAATTCGCCGTTTTATTCGCGATTCTTTGACGAAGTTTGATGTTTTTTCGCGTAATTTACGCGCTATAGCTCGTCCGCGGCATCGCTGTATGTTTTTAGTCTGCAGGTATCCTAAAAAGTCTGCGACGCCCGTCGCAGTGTCGCGTACATTCTGCCACGTGGGACATATGGAAGAAGTATCGGATGACATGAGATGTGTTTTCAGAGAGAGGAGAACACAAAGAGCCGAAGATGCCGCATAAACGTTCTGTCAGCTTGTACTAGTAATAAAAGGAAATGATGCGAATTCCATGCTCTCTTTTTTCAGTTGTTTATTGCAACCTTTCTAAATTCTAAGTATGGCAGCCCTCTGTTACACCGCGCAGTCTGGAAGACACGGAAAAACAGCGTGATATAACCAAGAGCATTAAAACATTAAGAAATATAATAACAAACAAGAAAATGTTTATATTTGTCCCCAAAATAATACTTTATATTAATTTTACAATATTTTATTAAAATAATGATATATAAATGCACTTATTCTAATCAAATTATATATAAATTATAAAACTGACATTAAAGTAAAACTTATTATTTTTCGGGGTATGCGTACAAAGAGCGATATATCCAAATGAGCAATGTAAAGAGGCGAGATATAACGTGTGGCTACTCTATTAATACAGTCTATGCTTCCATGGGCACCGGCAAAGGGTTGTAAGTGAGGGCCAATACTCCGTCGTGGATTCTAAAATTTAATAAATTAACTTTTCTTTATATATGAAAAAATATAATTAATTCCTCCTATTTGCGAATTAAAATAATTAAACAGCAAAAAAGGGAACTGAAATTTTCATTGATAGAAGGGAAAAAATAATAATCTAGCTAAAATCCATTTTCAAATTGAGGACGTGAGTTTCAAAACTCACCTTATCCAAAATTAAAAAAATTGTGTTTTCTCTATCAATTTATTTTATTGGTAAATCTTCAATGAAAAAACACTATAATCTGCAGAAAAACTAGTTTCAGCATGTACTTCTGGCATTTTAAAATCTTGGTTTACAGTGAAAACTGATAGTCCCGGTATATCGGAACAGCCCGTGCATACACCAAGAATGCTGGCTTCTAAAATTTAATTAAACTATAAGCAGAGTATTGGAAGCTGAAAAATAAATGGCAGAGTGTGGCAGAGTGTAAAATAAACAATCATAAAGCAAGTTAAGTTTTAAATAAACTAAACGTTTATTAACAAAAAAAAAAAAAAAAAAAAAAAATTTAATAATAAATGCAAACAGAATATAAATAAACTTAAAGTATGAAAAATAAACTTACATAATGAAAAATATTAAATGGCAGACAATGACAACACAATGACAAGGTGGCAAAAACATTCAGTCTCATTTTCATAATATCCTTTATCAACCTCTAATTCAGGAAAGGATGTTTGAATAAACTTGTAATACACTTGATAACTCTACATAACATAAGTAGCACAAACATCTTTCACTATTACTAAAGGAAAGGAAAATAAATAACAACTACACAGCTGGCATGAGGTTGGGATGAAATAAACATCTGGTCAAAAAAACAAAGTCCAATTGCATGAAACTCCATTATGCTTTCAAAGCAAAAATGGTTTCTAGAACTCATCAAAAGAAAAAAACCAGATAATGATAAAGTCATGTTAGTACATATATACCCCAGTCCAAACTAACAGCTGAATCAAAGTTGTAGTACTCATTCATTCATAGAAGCCCTCTTGTGGTTAAAGATAACAAACATCCAATTCAGATAAAGTAATGAAGTTGGAGGAAAAAGAAACAACAAGCTGATATGATGTTTTGAAAACATTCAAAGTGACATAATCAGGATCTCTGAAAAGATCGATCTAGATAAACAACTGCTGGTTGGAATGGGAAAGAACACAGCTGTTTAGGTTAAGTTTTAAAAAGGAGTTTAAAGGAAAAGAAATGAAAGCATTTGATTATTGTATAAGTGATCAAGGAAAGCTTTATATATGCTAACAAAAACTGATGGAAGCAGTCAGAGGTTTTTCGCGATTTCCTCGAATTTCATATTTTGGTTAAGGCGAGTTTTGAAACTCACGTCCTCAATTGTTTATACAGTAAAACCTCCAAAGTTGACCACCTCTCTATGTTGACCGAAATTTATTAGTTTGAATGGTCACAATGCATTTTCAATGGCGATTTACCTCTCTATGTTGACCACCTCCGTAAGTTGTAAGTTGTATGTTGACCACTTTTTTAGTAAGTTTTACTCTCTCTAACTTGACCACTGATGTTTTCTTGAATTTTCTTTTTCCTCCGTTTGTTCTCCATCTGGTTTCCAGGAATTTTTTTATCGGTCATTCGGCTTATCTGAGCAACACTCGCCCCCCCCCCCCCCCCCCTTGTGGTGCTCTATTCATTGTTCACTTCCAGTATGATACAATGGGAGGGAAATGCCAGAATTCCTGGAATCTGTCGAAAAATGTCAGGGAAGTGGGGGATGTGTGTAGTGGTGTAGCTATACGCAGAATTGGAAAACAACGTGTATCGCTCTCGTGTGAAACACATTCTGTTCTTTTTTTCTGGATGTCGCGTCTAAATGGGACCGGTCGTTTATTTGTGAATTTTCATTAAAAATGGTGCAACGAAAAGCTCTAAAAGAACTTAAATTAAAGGAGAATTTGGATCTTCTTAATTTTCTGGAAAGTAGCAGCCAAAGAAAGACAGCGGAAAAATTTGGTGTGACAATTGTGAGCAAAATTTTAAAACGCATAGAAGAATATCTGGAAAGATATTCTTCCGAAAACGGGGGACTCCAAAGTAAATGCAGAAAAACGTGTCTCGATGCTATGAACGAAGCCACGTTTCATTGGTTTAAAGAGATGAGATCAATCAATAAAAGAGAATCGGGACCTATGCAGGTTGGCTTGAAAAATTCAAACTATGATACGAGATTTCTCCAAAAGTTTTGTGTGGGGAATCGAATGAGGTTTCAGCTGAAGTGGTGGAGAAGTTTATTGAAAAATTCCCAAAGTTTTCTACAGGTTTTACGGATGAGGACATCTTTAATGCTGATGAGTGCGGTCTCTTCTTTAAAGCAATGCCTTTCAAAACAGCGTTTTACTGTTCTTCTATGTGCTAGTATGACTGGAGAAAAATTTAAGCCGACGGTGATCGGCAAATCCGCAAAACCTCGTGCATTTAAAAATGTAAAACTTGAAGACCTTCCTGTTTTGTTAAAGATCCGCTTGGATGACCAGTGCTTTGTTTGAAGAGTGGGTTAGAGGAATTGACGCAGAAATGAGGAAAAAGAAGCGGTCTATTCTACTTATCGTGTACAACTGCCCCAGCCACCCAAAAGTGAATAATCTCACAAATGTGAAGCTAAAATTTTTTGCATTCAAACACAACTTCGAAAATCCAACCTTTAGATGAAGGCATTATTCATTACTTCAAAGTGCACTACAGGGCTCAACTTCTGGAATGCGTGATCATGAAAGCAGAAACCTGTGGTCCGTCTGCAAAGTCATCGTCAACAGCTGTGCTTTGAATGCTGTTCATTGGATTAATTCTGCTTGAAATAAAGTTACGCAAACCACGATTAAGAACTGCTTCAAGAAGGCTGCATTTGTTACAGCTACAACATCGGTGCAAGAGGATGAGTTTCTTCTATCTACGTTGCTAGTTTTTGATGGAGTTGATTTTGAAGATTATGTTACCATAGACGATGAGTTAGTAACATGTGTTGAACCAGACCCAGAGGCAATCTTCAATGAGATACTCTCTGCAACTAAGCACAACGAGGACTCTAAGGTACAAGAAATGGACGGCGAAGAGGATGATGATCCAAGTAACGACAAAACTGAAAAGTTCCCAACTCTGAAGGAAGACGATGTAAAGCACATGATGGAGCAACTTAAAGATTTCTCTGCAGAAAAATGCCCAAGCATGATTAATCGACTTGTAAACTGTGAAAGTTCTTTTTGCAGTTACATAATGAACAAAAAGAGGACTCAAACAAAAATTGAATTATTCCTTCAAAAATTGTAAAAATGTGCTGTACCTTCAGTAAAAATAAAAATGAGTAAGTGCAAATTTTTTTTAAAAAATTTTCCTTAAAAAAATACTAAAAAAGTTTACTAAATTTTTTTCTAATATAGTACTAATTTTTTTCTACAAATTCTCTAAGTTGACCTCCTCCGTACGTTGACCACTTAGTTACAGTCCCTTGGGTGGTCAACTTATGGAGGTTCTACTGTATTTTATATTTGTTTTTAAAAAAAACTCGGCCTATTCTGCAGGCCACAATCACCTGTGTTTCAAAATTGATCTCACCCTTGATTTTGCTCTGCTAGTGCAAAAAATAATTTTATACAATAGCTGATAAAGATTTTAATGCGTCATTGTCCCTCCTTTCCAAATATGGAATACACACTTTGCTTGCCTTGCCCGCCGACGATAGAGAGAGAGAGAGGGAGAGAAACATTTGAAACTCATATTGTGTGACGTGCAGCAAACATAGTCGACCTTCCAGTTTCGCTAAGTGCAATTCCTTCAATTAAAAATAGTTCCAGGGATTCCAGGAAATAGTTCCAGTACCCTTTCGTAACAACAACAACAACAAAAAAATAATAATAATTGCAGTTAACAGTTAGGTTTAGTACTAACAATCCACAAATCCATTAAATTTAATCCATTTCGGGCTCGAGTCAGGTTGCATTATTAATGTGAAAATTATCTTGTCCGGTCCGAACCCAACAAAATATTTTTTTCTGACTTAAAGCTGAAATAAAGCCCTGTGGGAGGAATGTCTGATGATCTGAGGAAAGGGGGGGGGTATAATATGGAGTTCCGGAGAGAAATGTGTACTTCTATAAAAATAATAAGCTTCAAATACAAATTCTTTTTTTCAGTGGGGGGGGGGGTTAGGGATACACTGCTTGATGCTCTGGGGATGAACGTCCTCCCAGTTCATACACTTAATTCATCACTGAACGTGCAAAAATCAAAGCAATTTGAACTCGAAAACTAGTCGGATGTGTCAATCCCAAAACTTTCTTCTATCTCACAGAGGTTTCGCATACACTAAAAAGAATCAGCACCCATTTATATCAATGTCTAACTGAAGCTCAAGTTTTATTAAATTCCGTGCAGTATTTCTTGAGATATGACTATCACCAAAATCGTGTAAATCCTTCAAAATGCTGCATAGCAGCGCCACCTGCTGGGTGATTTTTACCAAAAGCTAATCAGCACCAATTTATATCAGAGACTAACTGAATATAAAGTTTTATTTAATTCCGAGCATTAGTTCTTGAGATAGAGCTATTGTGGAAATCGCGAAAAATGCTGCTTAGCAGCGCCACCTGCCGGGCGATTTTTACCAAAACCTAATCAGCACCCATTTATATCAGGGACTAACTGAATCTAAAGTTTTATTAAATTCCGAGCATTAGTTCTTGAGATAGAGCTATTGCGGAAATCGCGAAAATTGCTGCATAGCAGCGCCACCTGCCGGGCGATTTTTACCAAAAACTAATCAGCACCAATTTATATTAAGGACTAACTGAATCTAAAGTTTTATTAAATTCCAAGCATTAGTTCTTGAGATAGAGCGCCACAAAATTTTTGTAAACAGGCTTGTGAACTTTCACTGTTACGGGTCCTGTGTCCTCACGCGGAAACACCGCTCGCTGATGTTAATCCTATGGACAGTTATTTTACAGTATCACAGTTGCATTTTAATATTTCAAAAGGTTTTTCTTTTGCATTGGATAGCTGAGATCAATCTCTACAACTGCTGTTTTTTGCCAGTTCCGAAATTGAAAGTATCCTATTAAAAAGAACTACAAACAAAATTGAAAAAGTAAAAAACGGCGGTTGTAAAGATTAATCTCAGCTATCCAGTGCAGAAAAAACAAAAAATCATTTAAAATTATTGAAATGCAAACGAGATATTGTAAATAACTGTCCCATAGGATTAACATTAGCGAGAGCGTGTTTCACGTGAGTGAATGGGAACCATAAGCTTATTTTCCGATTATTTATTTTAATTAAACACGCATGTATTAAAAAAATATGCATTTTAAATATATTTTTAAAAATAATTCAATTGCAGATGTAGACTAGTTCGGTATTTTCTTTTCAATAATTCACGACATTGGTTTGTATTAATTTACCCGAGATTCATTCATTCACAAACAGTGGAAATCAGGTGCTTTATCCAGATGCTAATGATTAAATAAAAGTAAATAAATAAAAATTTACTCATTCATATTCAAATACATGTTTTTCATGAAACACTGCTCTGTACCTTCTGTTGAAAGCTCTGGTTAACCAGACCTGACCCACACCAGTCAAAATACAACTGAAACAATTTGAGTCAACCATACCGACAACGAAAAAATTTCCGTAAAATCTGTAAATTTTCCTACTGTAGTCACAAACCACAGAAAGGAAGACTATTCAATTCACGATTTTCTATTCATTTGCCCAACATTCATTTACACTCATATTCAACTTAGACGTCTATACAGCCAAAATTTCCAGTCCCGGCCCGGCCTGTACAAAAATTTTATTGGCCCAGCCCGGCATAAAAACAAAATGTTCAACCCGAGCCCGACCTGACTGAATTTCTACAAAACATGCCGGATATTTCATACATGCCTTTCATATTTTTGCCTAGAAATTTATGTACTATTCTTTTAAAAGAATCTTAATTCTAGAATAACGGCCATTTAAAAATCTATGCATTTTTTGCAAAAAAAATATTGTGCCGGGCCTCATTTTACTGATTTTTGCACGGCATAAAAATTTCTGTACATGCAGACCTCTAGGAAGAGTGAATTCCAGGCCCAGCTTGCCCCGGAAAAAAGTCTGACCCAGCACGGCCCAGCCCGGGAAGAGTGATGACTAGCCCCCGCCCGGCCCGAGCCTGCAGAAAAATGTTCGATCCGGGCACCCGAGCAGACCTCTAATTCAACTATCTATTCATTGAATTCCACTCAGCACATGAGCTAGTTTCACTTAATACATCGAAATCGTGAGTGGATTTGTGAATGAATGAGTCCAGTGAATATTGACGATCGCAAAAATATATTTTTTCACTCAAGAATGTTCGATTATACTCGCGAGTATATTCAAATATTCATATAGATTATGCCAGCTCTGAAGCGACCGGCATGATATCGATATCCATCGATTGAATATACTCACGAGTACAATCACGATATAAGGCGAGTGCAGTGAGTGAGACCTAGCGAGTGACTGTTTCAGCTTATCGATTTCTTCTCTTCTTGGTGCTATTCTGATTGTATTTACGATTGCGATATGAATATAACGTTTGCCTTGCAGTGCACGTACCTGATTATTTAAGATTATAAAACCAACTAACTAGGAATGCGATGTTAATTCTTTATAAAATTTAAAAAATGCCAGAAATCTTAAGTTGTTCAAGTGAAGGTGGATTCCCCCCACCCCCCGAAAATATAGAAATATATTATATTTTAGAAATTCCTTTTTTTTTCGGGGGAAAAATTTGAAATAAATTATATTTTAGAAATTGAGGAAATATATATGAATATTGTTAAGGCAGTTCCCAAACACAATCTCGGAGTTTTCTGACACATTCGCGAAGTCAATCTTAAACTTAGATGCATGAAATTGAAACGTACGCTTATTAAAAAAACTACAAAATCAAATAGAGTTTTCCTTTTTTTGATAAAGCGAAGAATTTATTAGAAAAAAGCTGTCATGTTTCTAAATCACTTCAATAGTGTTAGGGATGATAATTTCTTATTTTTGTGTTTTAAAATGACCGTGAATGTGTCAAAAATTTTCGCATGAAAAAATACTTTTTGAAATGATTCTTAAATTTAGGAATTTAATAATAAAAAAAATACAGAATTAAAAAACAAAAGTTTTCTCTAACATTTAAGATGCTATTTCTTCAGCCGCATATGTCTCTAGGAATGTGATGTTGATTTTTTATAGAGTTTTAAAAATGCCAGAAATCTTAAAATATTCAAGAGGTGGATTTTTCTTTTGTCTTTTTTTTTTTTTTGGTTGTTATTGTTGGGGGGGGGGGGGGGGGGGATCTAGAAATATGTTATATTTTAGAAATTCAGGAAATATATATATATATTATATTGTTAAGGCAGTTCACAAATACAATCTCGGAGTTTTCTGACACAGTCGGGAAGTGAAGCTTAGACGCACGAAATTAGAAAGTGCACTTATTAAAAAGCTATGAAATCGAATAGTATTTTTCATTTTTCGATAAAGTAGAGGATCTGTCAGAAAAGGGTGTCGAAAGTAAAAATATTGAACCAATTTTCGTAACGCGATAGCCGGAAAATGACCATTATGAGACAACAATCGCTTATAACTTAAAATGCAGTACATTTATCGAAAAATGACAAATGCTATTCATTTCTAAATCATTTCAATAGCACAGTTATTTATTGCTTTTGCATTTAAAAAAGTCCGTGAATCAACCAGAAAGTTTCGCATGAAAAAATATTTTTTTTCAGAACCGCTCTACGAATTTATTATTTTTTTTTAAATTCAGATTAAAAAAATGTTTTTTCCTAACCTTGAAGACTATTTCTTATGCCTGTTTACGTTGCTAGAAATGTAATATTGATTCTTTATAGAGTTTTGAAAATGAGAAAAATCTTAACGCACGCAATTGGAAGGTACACTTGTTAAAATACGGTGAAATGGAATAGCGTTTTTCCTTTTTCAATAAAGCAAAGGATCTATCAGAAAAGGCTACAGTAAACGTTTTAAACTGATTTTCGTAACTCGACAGCCCGAAAATAGTCATTACAAGTCCCGCTTATAACTAAAAATGCACCATCGAGCATTATTTTTCTAATATCTCATTTACATTTCAGTATTTTTAAATGATTTTTTTTTGCATTGGATAGCAGAGATCAATCTCTATTTCCACACTTGATTCGATTTTCTTTGCGGATTTTTTTTTTTACGAAGATACTTTGACTTTCGAAACCGGTTCCAAAAGTGAAAGTATCTCGTAAAAAAAAATCCGGAATGAAAATTGAAAAAGTAATCAACGGCGGAAATAGAGATTGATCTCTGCTATCCAATGCAAAGTAAAAAATCCTTTAAAAATATTGAAATGCAAACGAGATATTAGAAAAAGTAATGCCCCATAGGATTTACATTAGCGAGCAGGTGTTTTCAAGTGCGTGAAGAGGACCCTTAATTGGAGAATAAGAAATTTTGTTGACTAATGAATGAATATAACTATAGATGATATATCGATATTTAAGGAAGATTGAAATCGATTGAGACGATATGTTATAGAAATCGTTATTTGATGATGTATCGATATATCGCCCAGCCCTAGTGGGCACACTTAAAAGTCACCCAATTTCACAGAAAAAATCTGTTGTTAAAAAGTGCATTTTACAAGTTACATATATGATAAAACTATGTTGCATAGTTATAAAAATAAAGATATATTCGTACTTTTATTGACATTAAAAAAAAAAAAAAAAAAAAAAAAATCACTGCAAAATATTAGTTATTTAGTGATTTATTTTTTGGCCCTATGCTCGAATTTTCTTAATGATTAATCTACTGTGTGCTGTGCGGGTCAGGTAGTTTAATTATTAAAAAATATTTAGTATACTATGAAAGTAGTAGGACTGAATGGATGCTTACAATATACATACACTGATTTTATAAAAACAACATAAATTAGCAGCTTACTTATGAAAGACATCTTGCTCTGCAAGAAGATTAACTTGGCTAGCAAGAACTGGATCCACTTTTTCCTTTAACTTGCTTTCTAGCTGAATACGAATTTATTAGTATTAAATGAAGCATGTAACATTTGTAACAAGTTATTAAGATTAAATTAATAGAAATTAAATAAGTGAAATACTATAATGTATATAAAAGATATTAAAATATTAAAATCCCATTTTAAATCTAAAATTTAAATTAATTTCCAATTAAATATTTTTTCACTCTCAATGTCTAATTCTGAAGCTGCCTCCTTTAATTTGTTTTCCCAGCCCGACAAATATTACTTTCAGATACTAAACTGTAACCAACTTTCAGATTCAAAATGCAAACTTGAACGCAATCTGCAGTTAATTGTAGCTGAGGACTGGTAAAGCATAGGCCCGTGAATAGCAAGGATCTTGACTACACATCAATTAAAAGCTATTAAACCAATTAAGTTTAAGTTTCCTCCCAATTTGACACCTTTGCTCCCTGCTGGAAAATTATACAAGTGCTGATTAAAAAGCTAGAACTCTTGTGAAAATGACAGACTTTGAAGATTTGAAACACTCTACAGACTTTATGAAGATGTAGAAATTACTACAACTCCCAGGCCTCCTCCAAACATCATCGGACTCACAGCTGTATCCTGGAACTGTTTAATAAAATTAGTTTGGTCAATAATCAAGGTCCTGAGTCAAAAAACTATTTCATTATTTCCAGTTTTTCAAGTTATTTTTTATTATATCTATCTGCACAAATCTCACGATGGATACTATAGAATGCACCCATAAATTCCACATTTTACATTTATATATATATATATATATTAAATGTAAGATATAGTTGAATATTACAGAAAGAGAAAAAAAGATGAGATTAAGAATTTTTGAGATATTAAGATTTGATTTTAAATACATTTTAAAGTAAAAATGCATATAAAATTGATAAAATAGTATAATAAAAAGTCTCAGTATAATAAAAAATAATGTATTATTTATGTTTAATTTTACAAATTTAATTTTTTTTAACTAAAAATTACTAGCTTTATTAAGTTTTAAATTTTATTATTTAATCGAGTAAAATAAATAGACGGAAGAAATCCATCCAAGCCAAGAATGAAATATTTTCAGGTTAGTGAGTATCAGCCTCAATGGGGTAGAAGACTTTTATTTGTTTTGTATTATGATTACAAATACCTGATCTTATAAAACAAAAGCCAATGATTAAAACAGTTTTTGCTTATAAATTTCCCATTATTTAAATAAAATAAGTAAAATATAATTTACTATTAACATATTTCTGGTTGTTTTATAATAGTAAAGAAAATGCAGTACTTTCCTTTACTATAAAAATAGTAAAGAAAACTATTAGTTAATTTATTATTTATAATGCAAGAAGTACAGAGAAAATTATCTGCTCAGCAAAAGATGAAGTTACCTATTTTTCTTTACCCAACAACATGAAACTTTTTGACGCATTTTTAAACCTAAAAGCATGACACTTGCAGGCATGATTATTGAAATCATTTGTAATTGAACAATTTTTTTCATTTTTCATTAAATTAATTACATGTTGAGTTGCCTTATGACAGCAGTTTCTTTTCTGTCCCATGCTGTTGAGTCTGGAAATTTGGTTAAAAATGCCAACTCGGACAGCCTTTTCTGACAGATTTTCTGCCATTACTAAAATAGGGAGTAATAATAATAAAAAATGTTTAATTACATAATTTCTGAATAAGACAACCTGCCAATTTCATGCATTTGCAAACAAAATTGAATTAAAAAATGGTCAGAAAGTAGTTGGTTTCAATTTGAAAACAGTCTTAAATGATGGTAGAGAAAACAGGATAAACATAAACAAGATGCAAAAAAGACATTATAGCAAGTGGAATCAAAATGCTTTTGAAAATATTTTAATGGAGAAAAAACAATTTAATTTTCAGCATTTAATTTTTTTAAACTTAAGGAATAAAACTTAACTGTATCTACTTCTTTTCATTTGAATTTTAGTTACAAAGTGCTTTAACAAAAAATCATTAACAAAATTTTGTATCCATTAAAATTTTTAGGAGTAGACAATTTTCTATAGTGTGATAATTGATGTGAATGTTTGCAGACCAATAATTTCAACAGATCCTTAAAGGTGTGGAATAATATTTCTGTCAAATAATAACAGATATCAATATTTTTGGAGTAAAATTTGAAAATCCCCTTAAAAGATATGTATTAATATCCTTTTCTGTCGCTTTCATTGTACTTTTAAAAACTCTGTAAATTTGTTTCATCATGGGATTTTATATCCCATTCAGATGCTGATCATGTTGTAATTTCAACATCTGTTAAAATAATGCATTTTGCAAGAGAAATGTCTGCTTCAAAGATTTCTGCCACAGTGTTTATCAGGTAAAAATACAATAATGATACACAATTGCTAATATTAAACCTTTTCAGAAATTCTTATAAAAAGAATTCTTTGATGTCTTTCTTCTAAATTTATGGTGCTTTTATTTCAGTTAATTGTCTCTAGAGGCGGTACTAAAATTTGCAAAGTTCTGTATGCATGGTAACATCATCTATTTACTTTTGTTTATTTCTGCGTAATAAGTCTCAGTATGTGTTGATGTTGTGATGTTATGTATTGTGTTTGTGCATTGTAATTAAATATGTAAAATAGCTTTCACTCATCCACATTTCCTGAAAATGTGTTCTTACTTACAAAATTTTCACATTTATACAAATTATAAATTGTTATCACCACATTTAGCTATCTTGATTAGGAAACAATGGCACTACAAACAAAATATATGTAAAAAAATTTCATACAAAATTGCATAATTTACTAACTTTATTTTAAGGAAAGCAAGTACATTATCATTTAGATTTTTAAAAAGTTAAAAATTTGATTTTTTTTCACTAAATACATAGTCATATTTCCCCCACCACACCTTCATATTTAAATATGATATCATTAAGCTTTATAAATAGATAATAATGGGAATAAATAAAATTAAATTGTTAGAGCATAATGAATACATTGAAAAAAATATATAATTTTCCTTATTAAAAACTATTTAGCTAAAAAATAAAAAATACATATAAGAGAACTAACAGAGCTTATGAAATTGGTATGTTTTTTTGAATTACATACAAATACCGGACACCCACCCTTCGTACAATTATTTAAGTGATAAAAATAAAAAAAACAAGCACAAGCATATAGTAAGTACTTTTTAAAAAAAATAAAAATTAGACACTATAATGTATCAAAATGATGATACCTGTAATGTAGTTTCCAAACAGTAATCAGCAGTGGTAAGAATACTGCAAATACGGATTTGTTCAGCTGGACTAAATCTAGTAACTTCACCTTCTTTTAAAAGACTCTGGATTAAATTTGCAGACGAAGGAACATTTCCAACTCTAACAAAGTAAGTAAAAATAAAATAAATTAAAATAAAAAGGTAGAATAAAAATACAGAAAATTACTTTCAGAAATATTTATACAGATGTATTCAGCATAGGAAAGCCTTACACTCTTAAAAATGTTTCAGCAATTGTATTTTAATGGTCACTCTCTATATTGAATCACTTAAGCGAGTTATTTAACTTTTTTGTTTTTGTTCTGTTAATGATTGATTAGCATAACATAATTGCACTGAGTAAATGATAAAATTTTACTATTTTACAGAAACATTTAAAGTTATCCATTGAATAATAGATGCTTTTTATAAAACAGTAAATTCATTCTGCTAAATAAGATAAATGCTTTTTAATGGAACTAGGAAAATATAAAATATACCAGATTGATATGTTTTCTATATTTTAAAAATCCTATTTTATTTACCGTAAACCGGGACAACCTTGTCACATTTTGTTTTAACTACCCATCTTTTGCTTACTCATAATGTTCAATAGTGCTTCAAAATCGTCTTAAACCATTAGTCTTGAACTCTAGTTTAAGAATACAGTCCACTCCTGCTAATCCTCGACCCTATAATCTGCAAACGCCTATAATCCGTGATGTATTTCACATGTAAACAAACTTTTTCTAACACAATACTTTGTATATATATTTTTTATTTTTTTATTTTGACTATAATAAAAGTCTACTGAACGGATAAATTTACTAAGATAGTTTTTAAAGGCAATTCTGCATGCAGAGAAGGAAATTTTTTGTGTGTCATTCAAATATACTAACATTATTTTTGTTTCACGAGAGCCTACGTATGAAATGTTGCCATTCCTAGAAACAAAAACCAGATAAAAACGTTATTGGTTAACGAGCGACCGCTGTGAACAGACGTCGAAACGAAGATCCAAGGAGAAAAAAATCAAGGTCAAGCACTGATAAAACACGTCTGCTCTGTTCGGTGTCGCCGAATCTGACATGAACTTTCGTTCGCTTTCGTGTCCGTGAATAACGAACACCAGAGCAGCATCTCATTCAATCAAATCGCCATGGGAGTTAAGACATGGGAGTTAACCATGGGAGTTAAGACATGTAGCAGAGCCGCAAACTATCAATAAATTGCAAGCGATTGCAACTGCGACTGTAGTGAATAGACTCAATTTATGGTCAGTCATATTATTAGTGTTATCTATATGGAAACGGGTGTAACATCATTGTATGTCAAATCTCGGCAGTGTACTCACTTGCTAATCGTCGTTAGAGCAAGTTCAATTTGAGTAACGTTATTGCATCTACATTTAATGTTATTTTGTAATATTTTTAATATTATGTAGATTTTATTTGATCTTTTAAATTAAAAAAAGGAATGTCAGGAATTAAAGATCTCAAAGCGTAAACATGTAACGCTAACTCTTCTACAAAAGGTAGATATTATAAAACAGCTAGAGAGTGGATCATCAGTGAGATATTTAGCTTTCATGTTTGGTATAAGTTCAAGAACTATGTACGATATTAGTAAAAACAAGCAAAAAATTCTGCAGTTCTACTCCAATAGTGACAGCAATGCTGGGATTGCCAAAAGGAAAACCATGCGTCCTGCTAAAGATGTAAATTTGGATGCCATAATTTATGAATGGTTTAAGCAAAGGAGGGATGAAGGTGTGCCTATAACAGGACCATTACTGTGTGACAAAGCAAAAATGCTCCATGAAGAATTGAAGATTCAAGAGCCATGCAATTTTTCTTCTGGATGGTTCACAAGATTTAAGCAGCGTTATGGAATTCGCTAACTAAAATCTTGCGGTGAAAAATTATCCGCTGATACACAAGCTGCTGAAGATTTTGTTGACGAATTTTCTATATTGGTTCATGATGAAAATTTAACTCCTGAACAAGCTTACAATATGGATGAAACTGGACTCTTTTGGCCTTATTTACCTAGGAGCACACTAGCAGCATCCAATGAAACTGCTCCAACTGGTGTGAAAGATACGAAGGAAAGAGTCACAGTTGTTGTGTGTAGTAATGCTGCGGGCACACATAAATGTCAGTTGATGATAATTTCAAAAAGTGCTCACCCCTGAGCCTTGAAAGGCCTTAAAAGTCTGCCAGTCGCTTGCAAGGCTAATAAGCGAGCATGGATAACCAGGGAGTTGACTCTGGAATGGCTTAGAAGAATTTTATTCCAGAAGTCCGTGCTCATGGAAATAAAATTGGTTTACCAAGTGATGCAAAATTTCTATTGTTACTTGATAATTGTGCTGCACATCCGGAAATATTGACACAAAATAATGTTTCTGTTGTATTTTTGCCTCCCAATACAATATCCTTGATTCAGCCAATGGATCCAGGGATTATCCACAGTATGAAATGTCAATATCATTTCGAATTCCTGCAAAAAGTAATTGCCTTCAATCCTACTGTCAACAAAATTGATGAACTCAAAAAAAAAAAAAAAAATCACCATAAAAGATTGAATATTTTTAGTTGCAAAAGCGTGGGAGGCAGTTTCTCAACAAACATTAATCAATGGTTGGAAAACTCTGTGGCCAGCTACACTTTTCCTTGATGTCCAGAACGATGATTCGGAATTTAGTGGATTTAGATCATGTGTTGCGCATGAAAAAGTAGCTGAATAGCTGAGGTTTGCCAAGGAGACATCAGCTTCTCTTCTGAATTCTGCATCAGAAGATGATTTGGTTTCCGAAGATGAAATCTTGGAGTTACAAAAGGTAACTGATGCAGAAATAATATCTCCTGTACTGAATTCAGGAGAGACAGATTCAGACACAGAATCTGATGTTGAAGAAGAAAAGATTGTATTTGATGAGGTGCTGTTTCATGGGGATAAATATCTCAGTTTTTTAGAAAAAGAAACCTAAGATGTTGTTACTGATCAAGAAATCTTGACTCTAAGAAGGTTTCAAGATAAAATTGCAGAATTAAAAAAAAATCTTTGAAGCAAACCACAATCACTGCAATGTTTGACAAATTTAAAAATAAGTAGAAGTTTAGTGAGTTCTATTAATTTTGCATTGTTACATATATCATTTAAATGTGTTTCTAATGTTGTATATAGTATTTTCTTTCATTTCTGTACTACACTTATTTACTGTGTGAGTATTATATTTGTATATAAATTCTAATAACATTTAAATATATTTCTAATATTAAATATCATTTTTTTATGTATAAAAAAATCATTTTCTTCATTTCTGTGATAATTATGTATAGTGTGATTACTATATTTGTAGATAAATTCCAAATATTAGAACGTAAACAAAGAAATGACCTATAATCCGCACAACCCTTGGTCCCAACCTGTGCGGATTAGAAGGAGTGTACTGTATGTGGTAACATGTTAACTTAAGTATGCACTTCTATTTTTTTTTTTGTGTAAAACCGTGTTAACAAAGTTACCTGGGAAATAGGGCAACTTTGCCAACTGTCTAAAAACCAGTGAAAATCAATAAAAAACACAGTGAAATTGAATTTTAAAATTCAAATAATGTATTTAAATCATGACATATACATCTCAATAAAAAAGAAAAGAAATAGAAGAGCAGTTAGAAAAAAATTCGAACATTCTTCTCAGAAAACGAAATTTTTCCTTTATTGTATGTAAGGAGTTTCAACAATATACACAACATCAGTTACGTTGACGGACACCTCATCTGGAACAGTAGGAAAATGGAAACTCCACCCATTGTCTTTCGTTCTAAGGTATGACACCTCAAAGTCTTCATGTCCGTAATAATGGATGATTTTTGCAGCATAATGTTCTACACTTTTTTTCGCCAAGAACTTAGCGATCACAAACATCCCAACCTTCAATTGTATGAAGTTCTTACCATCTTGGGCTAACTTGATGTCTTCAGTCATTAATGATTGTTCATCATCTTGAAGAACAATGTTCCTCACAAACTCTTTACTGGGTTCTTCAGGTTGCTTGTGTTCTGCATCTTGTTTGGGATCTGCTTCTTCCTCTGGTACTACACCTTGCTCGGATTCTGATTCAGATGTGTCATGCAAGGAAAACACGCAATCCGATTTATAAAAAAATATGAAAGAATCTAGAGAAATGACAAAATTCTAGGTTGTCCCACTCTTCCCAAGATTTCTGTGCAACTTTGCCAACTAATATTATCAACCATAAAAATAACATTCCATCACGTTCCAAAAGCGATTTTGAAAGCTTATGTACACTTTATCAGACAAAATAGACAGTTTTTACTTACGTTTGGATTAAAAAGGTGAAACGGAACACTTTTTCAGATGTTTAAAATCGCCCATTTCCCAGTTACAAAATATTTTCACTGATAACGGCCATAAAACAACTAATAAGACATGTAACGTGCAGGAATAGTGTCACACAATGTCTTCTTTGTGAAATGAAAACACTAGCACCTATTTTAATTAGATCTCAAACTTCCCAGAACGCCAAAAAAATTTTTTTTTTCAAAAAGTGGCAAAATTGTCTCGTTTATGGTATACATTTGATATATTTGTAATAACAACTTAATGAACAATATTTAATCATAATATACAATATTTAATGTACAACAGCTTGCTAACATTTTTAAGATATTTCAAAATTTAATAAGTTTTACCGATATAACAAATAGTTCACTGATTTAAAAAATGCAACATAATAAAATAAATATCTGACTGCCAAGAAATCTAAAAGCAATAAAATTAAAATTAAAACAAAAATATAACTTCATATGCATAAAAAATTAAAAAAAGTTTTTGGGGAAAAAAAATAATAATGGAGAGCTGGGGCAGGGGAAATAAAATTGATTTTAAAGTGAAATCCAGAAATCATAAAATAAGAAAACTTTAATTCAATGTGATTTGAAAAGCATACAAATAAGCGTATCTGAATTAATATTACACAAAATAAGTATAAAAGTAAAAATTGTTTTTTTAAAAAAAACTCTTTTATAAGCATTCAATGTTCATCTTGAAAATCATGTCTAAGTCTTTGACTACAATTCATGTTTTTTCAAAAAAATTCCATTACCATACATTCATTTGGCATGGTCACCGAACTTATTTATGAAATTCTATTTATTTATTTTACGCTCGGTAGAAAGTGCAAGCAGGTGAATTTATTATAAAAAATATTAATTTTTGATCTGTTTCTTTTTTAAGATATGGCAACTGGAAAGAAAAAATGAAACAGTATTTACACTATCTTTTTAGGATTTCTAAATTGATTTCTCAATGTATAATCATAAATTAATTAAAATTAAACTATTAATTGATAAAAGTGTATATATTTTAAATATTACACTCTTAATTTTTTATTTATGATTAATTTTTATTTACTTTTTAACCTTTAAAATGTTTCATTATTGGAGTTTCAAAGCCATTTGGCATATTTTGGCAAGCGTGTATTGGCACGTAATTAAATACATTGTTGTTTCAACCCCCATACAATTGTATGAGTTACAGAGAATATTTGGTGATTTATCACCTGTGTCAGGCTAATGGAAAAATGTCTTAAAATGGAAAATTAATTTATAACTAAGTTCCAAATGTATTAAAATGTTGTCACTGGAAACATACCTGTGAACGTATTTTTATAATTCTAGCATATCAAGAAGTTAATTAAAAATGAATTACAATATTCCATCTTTACATACAAAAAAACAGGTTGAGTGTAACAAAAGAATGTAATTACACAATTACAAAAGAGAAATTTTCTAAAAATTAAGTTTTTTCTATCAACTAGAAAATGGGTTATGATTATTAAACTGAATTTTGTCAGGTCTGACATACGTATATTACATACTATATTGAAACAACATAAACAACAAAATAAATAACACGTAAAATAAAAGTTTAGCAGAAAAATACTCAACAGAGACTATAAAATATGTTGAAATATTTACTTTGGTAAACTATTTTGGAGAACTCGACTAGCATATTCCCTGAGGTATTTTTGGAATGTAGCAGTAAGGGCTAACATTGGCTGCCCAATGCTCAACTGTGAACACTGTACAAGACACTTCTTATAAAATACAAAGAGATCAGCGCAAGATGGAAGAACGTTGGCATGATCTACTTCGGGTTTTGGCAATTCTTTTTTCTGCATGTCCTCCACAAAGCCATCCATTAACTGAGCTAAGTTTCTGTTGAAATGATATGAAGATATTAATTGATTCAATAACATAGATGCCAACATTGGAAGAAAAAAAATAAAGCAGATTCTTTTAGTGACATTTTCTGGGTTAGCGTGCAGTTAAAATAAGTGTAAAAGAAAAAATAGTTTTTTAAAATACACTCTTATATAAGGATTCAATGTTTATCTTGAAAATCATACCTAATTTCGAGACTGCAATTTATGATTTCCAAAAAAAATTTCTAGAATAATATGTTAATTTGGCACCTAATTATGGAAAATTCACTGCTTTTTTTTTTTTTTTTTTTTTTTTAAACGTTTGGTAGAAAGCATGAGCTAGACAATTTATCTTTAAAAAATTATAATTTTTGGTCTGTTTCTTTTTTAAGATGTGGCAACAGGAAAGAAAAAAAAAACGTTATTTAAATTATCTTTTAGGAATTCTAAATTGATTTTACAACATATAATCATAATTTAATTAATATGAACTATTAATTGATTAAAACATATTTTTTTTTAAATATATATTACACTCTCTATTTTTCATTTACTTTTTTAACTTTTTAATGTTTAAAATATTTGCCGCTTCACAGCCAACTGACATTTTTTAGCCAATGTGGTTTAGCACATAATTAAATCCATTGTTGTTGCAACTTGCAAACAGTTGTAACCATAAAAAATATTTCGCAATTTATCACCTGTGGCGGGCTAATGGAAAGATGCCTTAAAATTAATTTATTAATTTATAATTAAATTTTAAATTAAAATGTTCTACCGTCATCAGAAACACATCTTAGTACATAATTTTAATAATTCTAGCATATCAGAAAGTGAGTTAAATATCAATTACAAGATTCCATCTTTATAGGGGCTGTACATATATAACTTTATCAACATTTTGGTAATTTTGGACCTCCTCACCCCTCCCTTATGATATCATATGTTATTATTCTTCGACCCCCCCCCCCCTGTTAATGATATCGTTATCCATGTCTAAAAACATTCTTTTTATTTAAAAAATTTTTTTTTCTTGTTTTTCCTTTTATACGTTTGCAGTGGTATAATACAGATATGGTTATACATTTATTATTTACATACTTTATGGATTCAAATGACGATAAATGAATAAAATATCACTATTATACATGAAATACCTTTATATCAACATATAAAAGAGATAGTTACTATTAAAAATTATTTAAGGGTTATCATCACTTATATTTTCCTTATACTGCTAATGCTATATTTTTAACATCAGAATTGCACATTTACTATTGAACCGATTTATTAAAAAATTTTTTTGGTGATATGACTTATTTCTTTGAAACGACGCAAATTTCATAAGTGAGATGTAATTACCCTTTTTTTTATTTAAATTTTAAAATTTTTAATTTGTTTCCAATAGATTTCACCAGAGGGCACTACGGGTGCTGCAGATTTTTGGCATAGGTTACAAAACGATTGTTTCAGGCAGTTTTTATATATTTTCTTGTTAATTGTTGTCATTATCTTGTTATAAATTCAATAAGGGGTATTTTTTACACGATATTATATAAAAAATATCGTTCAACAAGCATTTTTGCCTTTGCTGCAGTAATTTCATTCCCAGCTGCCATGTCAGAAAGACAAATTTTTCCAAATTTTCAGCAACCCTAAAACACTTCCGTTGAGGCAAATCAACAGGAGGGTTAAGATGAGATTTCCGATATCACCTTTTCTCTACGTTTGCTTTTCAAAGGGAATGGAACGGGAGGAGGGGGGGGGTTACATTTGTGGTTATTTGCTTTTCTCTCTGTAAAAGGAAATTTGTCTGCTTTGTAGAAAGCATTTATTGAATCTGGGAAAGCGAACTGTTGGTTGACCCCTGACCCCCTGACCCACTCTCTATGTTCCGAAGGTTTCAGATTTTCAGTATCACTAGGTTTGCGAAGGGATATCTTCAAAATGGGTAACTTTCTGTTAGCGAAAGTTTTACTTTCTAAAAATAAAGTGAAGCAGGCGATTTTTGTTTCTTTGATTTTTCCTTTCAAATAGATTTGTTGTATAACCTTTCCCTTTAAAAAAAATAATTTTCATTCCTTGTTACCTTTAGTTGACATTGCATTAGATGTACACAATTTTTAATTGAAAGAAATTAATGTACATTTTTGTGTGAAAGAGAATTTAACGTCTAAACAATGTAAATTGCACCCAATGTAAATTCGACACACACAAGTAAGCCGAATACCGAATATTCAGTCGGCTGAATACTCCAATGTTCCAGGGTTAAAATATTAAAAGGTTAAATATTAAAATAGCTTTATCTCATATTTAATACAAATGCTGCCTAAATTTTAATTTTTTCTCTAACTTTTAACTTTATTCCTATTTTTATGAACATTACTTTCTCACAAGTAAACTTCACACTAAAAAGAGAGGGGAAAAAATATGTTTCAAATTATTAAATAAGATTATAATTTTAATACTTGTAAATAACGCTTTTAACTTTGGCTTTCTATGTGAATTAAAATAAATTAATACAAATTTCGTTTCTACCACTTTTTGTAATATCATATTTCAGATAAAGCAGTGTAAGTCTAATAAAAAAATATCGTAACAATATCTTTACTATAATTAAAGTTGGGAACAAAAATTCAAGCTCGGCTTGAAGTGAAATACTCTGTATTTGAATAAATGGATTAGAACCTGGCTTCCTATACAAAAACTGTCTGAATGAAGCTGTAAAGTAAAACCTATATTATAAATTCTTTGTAGATTTTTCAATTGCGTAAAATGTGTAAACTGTATCACGTCTTATTTATTTATAATCGGCTGCACTCTTAAATCCTCCAACACTTTTTTTTTTTCATTTCTGAAGGAAACGGATATGTATTTCGAATGAAACTGTAAAGTATAACCTACATTATAAATTCTTTGTATAGATTATTCAATTGCGTGAAATGTGTAAAATGTATTATGGTTTATTTATTTATAAGCAGCTCTATTATTATTATTATTATAATTTTGCTGTAAGGGTTGGTCCTATAAAAAACTTGTCAGTATAAAAGTTGTAGATAATATTAAGAGGATTTATAATAAATTTAAGCGGATTTGATATCTAGTGAATTGACAAAGTTATGAATTTTTTTCTTCTGAAACCCCTCTTTTTCCCCTCCTCGGGCCATTTTTAATGATATCAAAAATCTGTCATACATAAATTTTTGGCCGTTTTCCTAGATGTAATAATAACTTTAAACGGATTCGATACGTATCATAATTAAGATTTATGGGGATTTTCTGTTTTCACAAAAAGCCCCCCCCCCTTTATTTGATTTTGCCCATTAACAAACTTGACAGAGATTTTATGCCCCTTGATTCTATGTATCAGTTTGGAAGAGATTTATGTAGAATTATTGCAGTTATCGTGTCCATAAAAAAGTGACATAGATAGATAGATAGATAGATAGATAAAGTTTTGGGTTCTGGGAGTCATGATCGGTGTAGATCTACAAAAATTTTCCAGAAATTCTAGCATAGTGGAGAATGTAATCGGTAGTATTTCTTACGAAATCTTTAAAAAAAATGATCAAACACTAAACACGTTGTCCGATAAAAATGAGTACAGTTCTTACGACAGTTAATATATCATATGCGCCAAATGGGAGCTCAATCAAAAGCAACGTTTAGACGCTATTGTGTTCACTCACATATATACAAATTCATATATAGGCATCATCATAAAAGTACCATAAAAGGACACAAATGGTCTGAAAACGAAAAAATACCAACATTCACGTATACATTACGGAATAATTGTAAAAAATATCAAACCTTCAACATTTAAAGACATCCTCAAAATGTAAAGATATATAAATATTTCCATAATAAGGTTTTATAATGATTACAACCATTTCCCCAGCACTAGATGTGATTGAAAAGTAAAAATGTAAATGAAAAACTTAGAATCACTGGGCACATCAGTTATGTTCTTAGTAACATTAAGATTTCTTTATAAAAAAAATTAATTTGGCAGATTTAAATATATAATATACACATGAATTGATGCCACATAATCCTAAAATGTACGTGTATCAAAGAAAATATAAATTCTACAGATAAGGTAATTATAAATTTACCAGTACACCTGTGCGATGATTTCGCACTGCAGTCTAATATTCTTTAGATGCAAGTTTAAATTTCTAAAGAAAAATTAAGGACGAAAACATCTGCAAACAACATTAGTCAAGTTTAAATTTTAGATGCAAGTTTAAATTTCTAAAGAAAAATTAAGGACGAAAATATCTGCAAACAACATTAGTCAAGCCAGAATATCATGTCATTCATCCCATCAAAATTGAAATAAAAACTAATCAAAGATAGCAAGAGGCACGCACGAGAAAAAAAAAATAACAATCGTAATTTAACTTCATTGGAAGATGACGTCATCCGCTTCGGGAAAAACATGGGACAAAAAAAATAAATTGAGCACATATAAAATAGAATTTAATATAACATAACATACATTTTAGACTACACGTAAAATACCACTGCTTCGATCGATCAATGGTGTCTTTTTCTGCAAACATTTGAATTTGAATTTTGCTTTTTAATCATAAATATAAAATAAACCCGTGCGTCCCGCTTATCTTTTATTGTGCTATTTATTTATTTATTTTTAAATTATTGTTGAGCACAATATAATGTAGTATATATATATATTTTTATGGCAAAATGATTTGAGAAAAAAAAGTCATTTCATTGAAAAAAAAAATGCTGATTTAATTTTTAATTAACTGTAATTTTTAATCAAAAAACATGTTTTAAAGAAATTTGAGTATACTATGTCAGAAGCCTGTTCTATGTCAGAAACCTTTCGAATGATAGCTCATTCATTTTTGTGCATTTTGTAAATGCATAGAAAAAGGGATGTTGGCAACAGAAATAATACATATGATTAACTCATAAAATTAAAAAAGCATATGTAAGTACAAGGAAGTCAGAAATGATAACTTATTGTATGATAAATCTAAAACTTCTAATATAAATTACATAAATTTTTATTCTTAAAATGAAAGCCTATATAAAATATTAAAATACATACAATTAGGTATAATTGCAACTCAAGTAATTTATATATGAAAAATCCCTGACGGCTCGGCCTACAGGCATAGGTAGATTTTGAGGACGCAGATCGTGGGGCGCCTGTTTGTTGGGAATTGCAGAAGAAATGACCTTTTTGCCATGATGTGGCAGTTGGAACCACCTACTTCAAAACCTAACTTGTTTGCTGGCAGAGCCAGCAGGGATTTTTTTTTTTCTGCTATAAGAGTTGGTCCTATAAAAAACATGTCAATATAAAAGTTTTAGATAATATTAAGAGGATTTATAATAAATTTAAGCAGATTTGAAATCTTGGGAATTGATGAAGTTATGAATTTTTTTCTTCTAAAACCCCCCTTCCCCTTGGGGCCATTTTTAATTATATCAAAAATCTGTCATACATAAATTTTCGGCCCTTCTCCTAGAAGTAATAATAACTTCAAACGGATTCGATACATATCACAATTAAGAAATCATGGGTTTTTTTTCTGTTTAATAAAAAAGCCCCCCCATCCCCCCCCCCCCCCCTGGTTCGATTTTGCCCATTAACGAACTTGACCGAGATTTTATGCTCCTTGATTTTATGTATCAGTTTCGAAAAGATGTGGGAGTTGGAACCGTCTACTTCGAAAAATAACTTGTTTGCAGGCGGAGCCGGCAGGGATTTTTTTGGTTTTAATTTTTTTTTGCTATAAGGGTTGGTCCTATAAAAAACTTGTCAATATAAAAGTTTTAGATAATATTAAGAGGATTAATAATACATTTAAGCGGATTTGATATCTTGTGAATTGACGCAGTTATGATTTTTTTCTTCTAAACCCCCCTTTTTCTCCCCTCGAGGCCATTTTTAATTATATCAAAAATCTGTCATACATACATTTTCGGCCCTTCTCCTAGAAGTAATAATAACTTTAAACGGATTCGATACGTATCATAATTAAGAAATTATGGGTTATTTTCTGTTTTCACAAAAAGCCCCCCCCCCCCCCCCACACCCTCCCCCCCTTGGTTCGATTTTGCCCATTAACGAACTTGACTGAGATTTTATGCCCCTTGATTTTATGTATCAGTTTCAAAGAGATTTGTGCTGAATTATTGCAGTTATCGTGTCCATAAAAAAGTGACATAGATAGATAGATAGATAGATAGATAAAGTTTTGGGTTCTGGGAGTCATGATCGGCGTAGATCTGCAAAAATTTTTCAAAATTTCCAACTTAGGTGAGAATGTAATAGGTAGTATTTCTTACGAAATCTACCTAAAAAATAAATCGGTCTCTTATCACAGTTATTTTGTAATTTATTTTTAGTTTATATAATTCGTGTAATAAATCAAACTGTGTTTTAAATTTTTTATCACTTTAAGGTGATTTTGATGTTAAAAAATAGTAGAAGGAAAACAGCGTAAAAGTTGGCAGCTATGCAAACATCGTAGAATAGCTTTCACGTGTATCAAATGGTACTGTTAGTAAATGTATTGCTGCTAGCGATTTTCTGATTCATTTTTAAGCATAAAAGCATAATACTTGCAAGCATGATTATTGAAATGATTGAACAGTTCTTTATTTTCAAATAAAGGAATTACATCTTGAGCTATAGGCTATTATTGTCCAAGGACGGCAATTTGTTCCTTTCCTGCGCTGTCACGTCCTAAAATTCAGTTAAAAATGACAACTTTGACAGCATTATTTGAAAATCTTTTGCCTTTACAGGAAAATGAAAAAAATATATATTACATAGTTTCTTAATAAGTTTGTGAATAACAAGTAATATAATTTTTTTTTAAAGTCAATTCCTACTTTTTAATCATAAATATATAAAATAAACCCGTGCAGCATTAATGTCCCACGTTATCTTTATTGAACATTATTTTATAATCATCGTTGCAGTATTTTATTTCTATGGCATCACTCATTTGAGATAAATCTTTCATTTCATTTATGAAAACAATGGGAGGAATTTTTTTCTCCCATTTAAAACTAAAATTAATTCAATTTAATTATTTAATTAATATTTGAAAAAACTGTATTAACATAAAGTGTCATCCACTACAAGTTTAAAAAAAATTATTTGAACTTGAATGGATGAATAGAAAATATTTTATTAACGATTGAAAATTTGAACAAGATATATATAGAGAGTGTGTGAGCTAATAGTAGGAATTTAAAAAAATCAATTAAAAAATGTGTCAGAAAATGCACAGTTTGGATTTCAGAACAGCCTTAAGTAAACAAAATGTATATGCAAAAAAATTAAGTCAGAAAATAAAACAAATGCATTATGTAATAATATTTAATAAAATATATTTGCTGATAATTATCATATATTTAAAATTCTAAATATTTTTTGTGTTTAATTAAATTTATATTTACATCTTGATTACTTTTTTTTTCAATTTCGGTTCGGATTACTGGGTTTCTATTGATATGGGTAAGCAGAAATATTGATGTACAATGCTTCCCCCACCCCCACCCCACCAAAAAAAAAAAAAAAAAAAAAAAAAAAAATGAACCATTAATTTGGATAGCTAGACTTAGACTTAAAGATGGGGGGTTCGAAGAACCTAGCACTGCGACCAGAGGTCTATTGTACTAACCCCAGAAAATAGTCCTAAAAAAGGCCAGTAGCTGAAGCAAAATTCAGCAGACATCTCAAAGGAATGTCATAAAGCTCCCAAGGTTCAATTATATGGCGACCAAGGTGCTCAAACCTATAGGCAGAAAACCCCTCACACTCACATAAAACATGCATGGTCGTTTCCTCCATATAATGGCAACCCCTACACGTTGGATCATTTTTTACACCCATAACTGTAAGGTACCTTTTCAAAGGGCAATGCCCCGTTAAAAGACAAATGGCTTTCCTAATGCCATTCCTACTCAGCATTAAAAGTTCCTTATGCCTAACACTAGGACAACCACGGTTAAGCTCCTTTGCTTGCCGCTGTCCTTTAATGTTACGCCAGTCATAATACTGCTTCTTTCTAAAGATCTTAAAGACAGTAGTCCTAATAAGATTACTTGAAATCCCAATAGCTGGTTCTGGACCAGCAAAAGGGGTAGCAGATACCTTCCTTGCCAATTCATCAGCCAACTCATTACCAGAAACACCTGAATGCCCAAATACCCAGTAGAGAGTGACCGTGTTGTCAATTGCCAGTTGGCATAGTAAAATATAACATTCCCAAACTATATGGGAGGAAATAACAGTTTTACTCAAAGCAAGTAATGCCGCTTGACTATCAGAACAAATGTGAACACATCTTTTCCTACAGCCAATGTCTAAATAAATTCTGCAGCACATCAGAATGGCAAAGACTTGAAAGACAGTAGAAAAATTGCCCAAAGAACACGAGTACTTAATGCCATCACCAGGGCAACAGACACCAGCACCAGTGTTCTTGTTCATCTTTGAGCCATCCGTATACCAAATAGAGCACTTCCTACTAATATGGGTAGGAACCAAATCCTAATCACCACGTGAGGGCAAAAGAGTTTGAAAAGGTTTATCAAAGGCATACTTTACAGGCATGCCATCACTAGGCATACCAAAAAGAGGATACCCAAGAACATCACCATCAAAATTTTTCCAAGACAAATAGTCTGAATAGGACTTCCAATGACCTAAATACTTAAGCCTTCTCATGCATATGATAGCCTCAGCTTCCATACACATATTGAGAGGATACAGCCCAAGCAGAAGCTCAAGGGAAGCTGTAGGAGTGGTTCTGATACAGCCAGTCATAGCAATACAGACCATCCGCTGAAGCTTGTTTAATTCTTTTTTAGCTGAATCCAGCCTTGTCCTAGACCACCACACAATGGAACCATAAGTAATAATAGGACAAATGATCATCCTATAAATCCAGAGGATAGTCTTCGGACGTAAACCCCAGGTTCTGCCAATAGCACTTCTACAGGTCCAAAAGACTTTTTTTTGCCCTATTCAGACAAAATTCAAAGTGCTTCTTCCAACTCAGTTTAGAGTCAAAGTAGATGCCAAGAAATTTGACATCCTGAGAGCATGTCAGTGCCTGACCAAAGAAGACAATATTTTGCACATCACGATCTCTCATACTCGTAAAGGCAACCATTGTGGTTTTATGTGGATTAACTGAGAGCCCTTCATTACAGCACCACTTTTCAATACGTCTAAGTGCATCAGACATAATGGAGCAAATAGTTTTTATAAATTTGCCTCTAACAATGACAACAACATCATCAGCATAGCTAATACAAGACAAGCCTGAAGAAGTTATGTCATTCAAAAGAGAATCAACAACTAGGCACCAAAGAACAGGTGAGAAAACACCCCCCTGTGGACACACAGCATTTGCATGGACAGTGTAACTGTCCCCACCAAGAGAAGCATTAATGTACCTAAAAGATAACAGAACCTTGATCCAGTTGACGATAGTTGCATCAACGCCCCTCCTATTTAGGGCCCGAAGGACAGTGTCAATAGGGACCTTGTCAAAAGCACCCTCAATATCTAAGAAGATTGCCAATGCAACTTCTTTAGATTTCAAAGTCTTTTCCAAAATAAATGAAAGACTATACAGAGCAGTATCGGTAGATCTGCCAGGCTGATAGGCATGCTGAGAGTCTGAAAGCGGAAAAGCATTCAGCACTGTTTCTCTAATAAACCTATCAATAAGCTTCTCCATTGTTTTTAACAGAAAAGAAGTGAGACTAATAGGTCTAAAAGATTTAGCCTCATAGTAATTATCTTTCCCTGCTTTTGGAATAAAGATAACCTTAGTATGCCTCCAGGCACTTGGAATATGTCCATAGGCAATACATGCCTTGAAAATTCTACAAGTACCGGAGCAAGGAGCTGAACACCTTCCTGAAGAAGGGCAGGAAAAATGCCATCCATACCAGGCGTTTTGAAAGGCTTGAAGGACTTAATAGCCCAAACAATCCTATCATAAGTAACAACCTTTTTTGCAGTATCCTACTTTCTCTTCCCACAACTGTTTGTTGAGATGGGAGAGAGGGGAGTAGCAGCAGTGACAACACGAGAACCTGGAAAATGAACACTCAGCATTTCAGCTAATGTTTCCTTTCCAGTATTAGTAAAGTTGCCATTTGAAAGCTTAACAGTACTTAAGCTACAGTTCCTGTTCTTGGCCATAATCTTTACAATTTTTGCCATCGTAGAAACATCATTAATGTCATTACAAAAATTCCTCCAAGCTTTATTATATGCGGTGAGAGAAGCTTTATAGGTTTCCCAATCACCACTCTTCTTAGCTCTATTAAAGAGCTTTTTGCACTTGCTACGTAAAATACTGAGCTCTTTAGACCACCAAGGAACTAACCTTGGTGAGTCAGTAACAGTAGCATTACAATTTTGATAATACGACTGGAGGATGGCATGTTGCAACTGGTCAACGGCCAGCTCCAAGTCGGCTATCAAGGACAACTTACCAACTAGGTTGTTCAAGGAGCCCTCCAGATCTTCATAATAGGAACCCCAGTTAGTCTTTCTGGGGTTCCTACTTTCTGTTACAATTCTTGTAGGTCCTGTAACAGAAAAAATGATTAGCCGGTGATCAGACATAGTTACCTCATCAGACACCTTCCAATCCTTAATGTAATTATAGCAAGAGCTATTGCATACAGTAAGATCAATGACCTCCCTTCTATTCTTTGTTACAAAGGTAGGTTCATTGCCCCTATTAATAAGACAAAGGTTAAAACCTAATATGTCTTCAAGAAGATCTTCACCACGCTTGTTGCAGTCAGTACTGCCCCATATAACATGGTGAGCATTAGCATCACAACCAATAATTAATTTCTTTTTATCCTCAATACAGTGCTCAATAAGAGCCTTCATTTTCCCTGAAAGAGGATCCTTTTCTTCATAAGGAAGATAGGCAGACATTAAGATGATTTCATCTTTATGTCCCTGAAACTCATAAATAACCCTGATAGCAACATTGTCACCATCCAGATAATTAATAAGATTTAACACATTGAGCCTAGAGCTAATAAGTATGCAAGCCCTAGGCCTCACACAGGTAGCATCATAAAAGATTTTATACCCTTTAATATTCAGACCCAGGATTCTACCATTAAGGGTCCAAGGTTCCTGAACTAATGCAATGTCATAACCACCTCTAGTCAACCCCCTGCCAAGAATGGCCGATGCAGAGCGACTATGGTGAAGATTGATCTGTGCTACTTTACAGCTGCTATCCATAACCAAGGTATAGAGGCAGCAAGAAAATTAGGAAGAGGTACCACCCTTCCCATCAACATCAGATAAGGGTTTAACCTGCTGATCCTGCTCATTCAAAACCTGCAATTCCATTTCAATCTCACCCATAGATAAGGGTGAGTCTGGTTGAAGGGTTCCTTCAGAACTGGTATCAATCACCAAATCACTAATTTTAAGCAATTCACTATCTTTATCAGAAAGAATATCGGAATCACTTACCTGAGAGGAGGTTGTCTGTGTTTCAGTCAGACTCTCCTTCTCCTTCACCTTGGGTTGGGTTGGGTTGATTATTGACGGCCAATTATCTACACATGGGATATAGGCCCGGGGGGAGTGCCCTTCGTGGGGGTCTTCTAAGGGAACCTAACCCGTATTTACGCATGGATAAATCCACGGCTCGAAGAAAACCACGAAAACTCCGAACGATTAGGCCGACGGGCGCGATTGGGACTCTTTCACCTTGGTGTTGGGATCATTTATAATTTTAAATGTTCCTCTATCCAGGCCTGTGTATGCACCAAAGTTTGCCCGCTTGATCGCTTCGGCATCCTCCTGGTCAACCTCAAAGATCCATCGTATAGAATGTGGGTCTACCAACTTGTGGAGAAGACGCCATTCTTCCGACTTCAACTCTGGGTTTAACCGGTTGATCCGCTTTAGCAACAAATTGGGCTCCTTTGTGTACACATCTCTGGTCTTAAATGCCACCTTCACAGGCTTTGGTAGCTCACTGGCATTCATAACTTTGAGTGTCGTGCCACCAATAACCTCCTTGTTGTTATCAAATATCTTTTTGAGCCAGTCCCCAGTTTCAATATCATCACAGTAGATAATCATGGATCCAGCCTGCAATGCAGATCTCTGAATTTTAGGCATAAGATCCCCAGAAGGGATCAGGTCAACTTGTTTCAGGATCTCCATCTGAATGCAGTTGAAGTCTTCAACAGAAAGCTTTTCGGAAGGAAAGAATTCCCTCACGATAGCCATCTTGACTGCCTTCACCGCATGTGCAAATGACGATGGCTGGTTTTCCGTCCGTGGTTTCTTTGACAATGCTGTTTGTGCAGGAGAAGGAGTTGAAACCTCAGACCTAAGTCTTTTGGTTCCCCCTACCTTCTCTTCTTCAGTTGGTTCAACTGCTGAGACTTTTAGCTTCTTCTTTTGTGCTCTGCGCTTATTGCGCTTTTGAGTTTTTGTAAGTTCTACCAGCCCCCCAGCTGCAGTGTTGTTAGTGTGTTGCAAGCTAATTCTCGCATCGCCACTTCCACCAGCAGCAGGGTTGCTGGTTTCCTCCTTGGTGCTAGGACCCGGCTTCAAAGCCGTTTCACAAGCTGATTGGGTACCTCCCAGGGGAGAACCCAACCCTTTCTGCTTTTCTTCTTGTTTTTTTGTTTTTGTATCATCCATAATTGGACCGGAGAACTGGGAGGAACAGAAAGGTCCACACCTGCTAACCTCCCTATACAGGTGTAAGGCGTATGGTCAGCGAGGTTTCGCCTGGTTCCTCGAGGGGACCGTTAGTGACATCATATACCCCAGATGCCATTCATCCCTTCAGCACGGTACCACACACCTTGGGATTGGGAGCCTATTTTAGTCGCCTCTTATGACATGCATGGGCTACATTGGGACTATTCTAACCCGGTCACCACACGGGTTATTTGGATAGCTAAATACATTAGCAATTTAACTCCAAATTTGAGGAAATATAATTAAAACATATCAATATTCAGAAATTCTGAATCTAGATCCTTTAATTTAAAAGCGTTATTTAGCGCAGCTATTTTCCTCCTGTTACATTACAAAATCCCTTTTTAATTATAGCTAAACCATGTGTTTCTCTCAATAACATGAGATTACAATTGACTAGTTGATATCTATTAAATAAATAATTTAAAAAAAAAAACTGGCTTAAACCGCGATGGAGGTCTGCATGGGCTGAAATTTTCACAACTGGGCCCTGCCTGAATGAAGCCATCTTGTTCCGGAGTACCCAGAAAGTAAAGTCCAAAACCAAAACCCATCCTCTATACAGATCTATAACCAAAAGCTAATCTCTAATCTTCTAACTTACATTTACTTGGCACAGAGCCTCTGTGTTTACTCAGAATCGGCTTCAAACGGGAAGTGACGTTTCCTAGAAAATAGGGCTACCAGAAAAAGAAGTTTTTCGCCCATGTGAAAGTCAGCGCCATCTATTGAGTAAAGGAGATTTTCATAATATCTGACGCTCCTTTTTAAAAATAGCTTATTTTTATATAATACAGTCAACAATAATATTATTAATAATTGTCTACTTGCACTTGCCCCATGCACGGGGAGGAGGAAAGCAGAACAGGTGGACAACATTGTTTCCCATTCAATACGTAAACACAAGAACGAAAAATCATGCGTCAAGCATAGATTATGTAACACTTTCCAACGCTTCCAAAATAATTTTACAAATCATTACCGTTTAGTAAGCTGAAAGATAACATCTAAGTAAACAATTTGGAAAACGCATAACATATTTAAAAACATAATTTCAGGAATTTCCAACATATATTTCCAACATATACAATATTCGGAAAAATATTCGAATACTTTTATTCAGCCCTGTATATGATCTATAGATTTGTATATGTACTACATAGGATGCTAAATTTTAGTTCAGTTAGGAAACATGTAGCACAGTTTAAAATTCTCCTTCTGGAGTTACTGTCAATAAGCAGAAATGTGTTCGCGAACTTTTGTGCTGCCCTGTATACGATCTACAGAGTTTATGCACACCAAGTAATAGACAAAAATTGAGTTGAATTTAAAATCGCGTTCAGCAACTTAAAACACACTTCCAGGAATTATTGTTAACAGACAGTAGAGAATTCTTTTGTGTGTCCCTGTAAATGAACGATGACTGCTATACACACATTATTCTGTAGTAAGTCTCTTGTAATGCACCTTAGTGATATATATAAATTTAAATGCGTTTAAAATAGTGAAACATTATTTAATTATACTGCAAACGATTTTTCTCCATAGAAGTAATGTAATGAAACTCTTTTGACTGTCCCTGTAAAGTAACTATAAACGCTATGCACACCCTATTCTATATTACAGTAAAATACCGTTAATCCGCCCTTCCCGATTAAGCGCCCCCCTCCAACTTTGTAAACAAATTGGAAAATTCAAAAAATCCCGAGAAAGCGCCCTCCCCCAAAAGAAATTTCGCCGTGCACGTCAAGATCAACACCAAAAATTTTATCTCCCGAGTGTTTTTTTTTTTTCCGACGGATCAGAAAGGCATGACGATTTTTTGATATATCGCAAACATGTACAAACACATTGTCGATCTGAGAAAGCAATGTAACCAAACATTAGTTTTGCTGTAAATTTATCTCCATGGCGATATGAAGGTAATGAAAATATCGATAGTGAAAGTTTCTCATGAAATAAGTTAAAAAAATGTGTATTTGATGCTGTGTGGAAAATATATTGATTATAAGAGAATTTATTTATTTTATTAAAGAATTTATAGTCGTATTTAACATTATTATGAAAACCAATCACAAAAAAAATATCGATTAATCGATCAGAAAAATCGAAATGTCGATACACAGTCGAATTTGTAGTGTAATTTGTGCTTTCTTTGTGGTAGTAATGTTTTTTGTTTTAATAATCAGACAACACTACCAATTCATTCTATATGTTCTTAATTTTTGTGACTTGTATTATTTATTTAGCATTTATAGATACGAAATCATGATTTTAAAAAAAATGTTTATTTAATCTTCCTAACTTACAACAGATGGCGACACCACATAAAATGTTACTAGTTCTCGAAATTACTTCAGGACATTTTCAACTGCAATTTCTCAGTGTTTTTTACTTATTTTAAATTATTAAGTTCGTTTATTTTTCTGTTACCATATTAATGACAGATATTAGTGTTATTATTTATCTAAATGCATTCCAGTTTCAAAGCTTCTGAATTCCATAATTTTCTATAATCTGAAATCGCCATTAATCGTGAAGTTATGCTGTTTTTTTATTTTGTCTACCATTTTTTTTCAAAATGATTTTCTTTTGTTACTTTATTAAAATAATGCATGCTTTGCGATGATCAGACATTAGCATCTCCCCCCCCCCTTCCACCACCCATAAATATCATATACTACAGTTTTAATACCGTGTAAGCGTCCCCCTGCTTATTTTACGATTTTCCGTTGTGTTTAGGGGGGGGCGGATTAACGGGATTTTACGGTAAGCTTCTTGTAATGCACCTTAGTGATATATATCAATTACAATGTTTTTTAAATCGTGTAACATCATTAAAATAAACCGCAAATGATTTTTCCCCATAGACTGTAATGTAACGGAATTCTTTTGAGTGTCTCTGTAAAAAAACTATAAGTGCTACACACTTCAGTTGAAATAGGGAACATGCTATAGAAAACGACAATAACATATAAAAATTGCAGGGCAATCCGAGCATATTTACGGGAGTTAGAGCACGGACAGACGGCCATATGGCCAGACAAACCGAAGTCATTAAACACTTTTCAACTAGGTTGGAAAGTGTTAACAAGTATCATTTCAAACATATTTCGCATTTGGTTTCTCCAACAGCGGATTATATGTGCATATGGCAGAAGAACAGGAATGCCAAACGTTGGGGGTATTCCAAATTTTGGAATGCAATGATTTTAAAATCATTTAATGGATTTAGTAACTTTGTATTTTCCTAACAATAGATAAGACTAAAAAAAAAAGATAACAGACTATTTTGATGTAGAGTAAAAGTGACTAAAAAGAAAAAGAAAATTCTGTTAGTATAAAAAATGATAACGATATCAAGAAACATATCCCCCTAGAGATAGCTTACGATATCAAGTGCCAGACCCCCCCACCCCCTAAAGTGATAACGTTATATATGCACAGCCCCATAAACCAAGTTGAGTTAAATAAAAGAGTGTAAAATCATAGATGAACATACAAGTTACAAAAAGAGAGAGAAATATATGGTAAAACAGAGATATTTTTAAAATAAATATGTATTAACTTTTTAAACATGAAAAAAAAATACTTCAGCATAAGAAATAATTTTAGAAAGTATTTTCTTTGCTACCAATCACTTAATTTTGTTAATTACATCAAGTTAATCAAGTTAATTACAAGGGTAATTACTAACTGGTGTTATTTTTAGAAAATAAAATAAATTTACATCTGATGATACACTCTAACAACAGATTTAGCTTTCAATAAAAAAAAAAAAATTCATAGAAATTTTTGTCAAATTAATAGTTTTGTTATAAAAAATTATGAAACATTATTATTTTTTAAATATTCAAGGAAAGGGAGAAATGTTTGAACATAAGGGAGAAAGGGAGATAGTGTCAAAATTTAAGGGAAACTTGGCAAGTATGCAATATACATAAACACTTAAACATTAAAAAGGAGAGAAAGATCAGCATATAGGACCAATCATTAAAATTACCCAATAACAATCATTTCATGTTTAAAATTGCATCACCTCATTCAATAATCATAATAATTTAACACATTTTTGCATGAATTTTAAATTCAAAGTTAATAGTTTTGTTAGAAAAAATTATGAAATATTACTATGATTTTTTTATATACACAAGAAAAGGGAGAAATGTTTGAACATAAGAGAGAAAGAGAGATAGTGTCAAAATTTAAGGACACTTGGCAAGTATGCAATATACATAAATACTTAAACATTAAAAAGACAAGAAAGATCAGCATATAGGATCAATCATTAAAAATAAACAATAACAATCATTTCATGTTTAAAATTGCATAGTTGTTGAAAACTTTTTTTGATTAAGTGATGTTTTATAAGCTTACAAAAATGATTCGAAATTCAGAAAGCTCTAAAAAACTTGGAAAATTTATTAATTGCTGAATATATGAATTAAAATCATACCTATCTTGGTACTCCACATAAATGTTTAAATGAGGCTCAAAACATCTTGAAATGATACCTTGGAATGGATTTTTAACCCTAACAATGGAAGCCTATAAAAAATAAACCAATAAATACATTAAATAATAATAATCTAAACAATTAAATAATAAGTATATTATAGTCCTACCATGATAACTTGGCTGATGCCAGGCAATCAGACCACACAAGTTAAAAACATTTCATATACTGCCTGATGTACAGAATATAGATAAAAATTCATTTTTAACTGAAAACTCCAATAGTTTTTTTTTTTTTTTTTAAATACTTATAAAGGAACCACTTTTGGTGCAACTCGCACCTAGCATCGAGACATGGTGCATTTTGTAGCCCTATACATAAAAGTTAGAGAACCGATAAAACTTCTCTGTTAAAATCATATTTTATATATTTTTTTATACTTTAAATTTTTTATTATTCGATTTTTAATTGTTAATTTCATGCCAAAAGTGAGTTAAGTCGCCATATATGATGCTACGAGTCCATCCCACACAGCAGACGACTATGGCATTCGGCCAAGGTTGCCGGTTAAAGTTCTACGATTACGAACTAAGCCAGCTTTTTCCATGCCAAAAATGTAAATATATTGTAATTTTTCAAAATCAAATTCGTAGGTTCTTGATGGAATTTTTAAACTTTTTTCAATATTTTATACTTATTATTAACTAATTTGCATTTTTAACTGCTTTTTTAAAAAAAAACCCTTCTATGTTAATAGTCCGATAAGTGGTCTCTAAAATTGCATTTTCAGAAAGTTATGCTGCTGTAAAATCAAAAAATATGATTTTAACAGAAAAATTTTATCTATTCTCAAATTAAGTAATATACGGCTTTAAACTATACCAGGTCTCAATGCTAGATGCAAGCTGCATCAAAAGTGGTTCCCTTGTTAGTATATTTTGTTAAACTGCCTACTAATTACACCAAAACGCATTTTTGGTACTTTCGTATTAGCCTCATACCAGCAGCCAACCTTTGTGATTATGATTATTTCAGTGTTTAAGTGCGTAGTTCGATTATATATCTGTTAAAAACATGTTTTATTTATTTATTTGTGAAGCTTTAATTTCGTTTGGCAATTTAGTTATGGAATATTACACAGAAATAAACAAATTCATAATTATTTACATTGTTTCAAGTGCAAATGAAAATTGCAAGTGTAAATTGAGACACAGTTTTCAAACAAATTGCATTTGAAATAATTTTTTTTTCTATTCTACAATGTAGATATGAAATTGTGCAATGTTTAGAAGTTAAAAATATTGCAGTAAAAGTGACATTTATTGACCAGGTTGTTTTAAATCTGAAACACAACTGTTAGGATAAATTGGTTAATATTATATTAATATTTTTTTAAATGGATACCAACTTTCAAGAGGAAAATAAATGTAATTATGGTCTGGTATTTTATTTTATATTTTACATGTTTAGATCAGAAGTGCAGATACAGAATTTTAAACATTGCAGAAAAAAACAAAAAACCGTGTAATGGCATTTGAGAAAGAATTTTTTCAAAAGGGTTAATATTAATATTTTTTAAACCAAAGACGACATTTTAAATGAAAAGTACACTGTTTAAGTGGGTATTTTTTAATTTTTTCATATTTCATATAGTTAAACCGATGCACGTTTTGTAAAACTCAAAAGACATGAATTTGAAGTTTCTAAATTAATTTTTTTGAAAGGGTAAACATTCATATTTTTTAAAAAACAGATTGTGCCAGTAGAAAGCTTAAAGTATGTAGATAGGGTTGGTATCTTTCATTTATTCATATTTTGAATGATTGAGAAGATGCAGGCTTCGAAAAATGCAAAAAAGAAGCTGTTTTGCCCTTTGTATTTTCTATGCCAACGAGCTTTGAAACGGCTGCCGCATGTCATTTTGAGAAGAGTTCATTGTGGTTTTCAATTAATATCTCAGCTAATTGCCAAAAAATGAAAAATCTGAGCCTCAGGTGAATTCAGACCTGTCTTGGACTATTCTCATCCAAATTTTCTGACCTTTACGTGTGGTAGATTTCCCTAGCCATCACCAATAGACAGACAGACAGACACACACACACAGATAAAAACTTTCTTTTATTACTATAGATAATGCATTTCCTGCAACATTTGTGTCTGTTAGTAACTTTCTCCTAAATGGGACATAGAAAGTTATTGTGGAAGGACTATAGATGAGAGAAAACAAAGAAAGAACAAGAAAAAAATTATGACGAAGAAGGGGCATGGACACCTTTTCAGAGCCACCAGCATCAGAAGTAGGGGTTTCTGCTTCTTTCTTCATATCTTCTTTAAATGGATTTGAATCTTCAGCCTCTTCAAAGGGATTTGGACCCTATAATTTCAAAGTTAATATACTTATGAAACATACATAAAGTTTAAAACAAAGATTTAGTAAGATAACAAGAACAAAACAGGAGTGTACAGTTAGAATAAATATCAAGTAATGATAAAAATACAAACAAAAGTCCATAAAATAAAGTAATGATACACTGAACTGCAATAAAAGTTAGAATATGATGTAATAAAGCAAAGGGTAAAAATATTCTTAAAGAATATTGTCAAAGAGTAAAATGTAGAATAACCTGCTGATTTCAAATGAAAAAAATTAATTACCCTGTAGAATTCCATTAAAAAATATATATTAATATAATAATAAACATTTTAAATTTCACATCAGATGCAAACAAAAATTTAAATCTTTCAAAGCACAAGGCACTCGGGTAACAATTGATTAGGTCCTCTGTGCCCCTTATTTAACATGGATCAAATAACTCAAAATATCTGAGAACATAATTGACAAAAGGAAAAAAAAAAACTTTTAAAACTAAACTAAATTAATTCATTTTAAAATTTCAATTTCATATATGTTCAAGTTTTCTGTATCATTTAAAGATCTTAAATAGTTTTTAAATGTCTGCTGAAACATCTGCATCACCCATATATAATTTCACATTTAATATGTTGAGGAAAAAAAAGAACAAAAATTAAAGTTCAATTACAGCATAAGATTAGAGTAAAAGCACTTTTCAAAAAACATCTTTAATCTATCTTTTATAAGAACATCTTAAAAAGAATCTTTTGGGTGATTTCATTGATTTTCAGGAATAGACAAAGCACACAAATCTTAACTGCAAATATGTAAAAGTATTTACTAAAAATAAAATAAAATACAGGCAAACATTAAAGTTTAATGACCCCCCCACCCCCCCTCTGAATCTATTTTCTATAACAATCATCTAAAAAGAAATCCTTTTGAAGATTTCACTGGCATGCAATAATAATAATAAAAAAAGAAAAACATAAATACTAATTGAAGTACACATAATGATTTGCAAATCAAAGATACAATAGCTATTATAAAACACATGAGGAAAAAAAATCTGTGTTCATTATGCTAATTTAATGTAGCAGTTATTTGATTAATGGAGAATTTAAAAAATAAATATAATTTTACAATGTTTTACCTTATTAATTTGGAATATAATTAAGAACATTTAACAAAAAATGTGGCCCAGAATTATAAACAAAACATATTCTTATAATGCAAAATATACTAATATTGAGGTATACACATTGGATATCAGGATATCCAATTCAAACACTTTTAAAGTAATTCAAAATACCTACTTCTTTTTTAGCAATCTGATAACTTATAGATGAATCCAACGAAACACCAGAGAAACGTCTTCCAAGAAGAGATTCAAAAGTAGTAGTTTTCTGGATTGCATAGAGTAACAGTTGCACATTTAGTTCAGATCTTCTAGATATCATAATTTTGCTAAGATCTTTTCTAAAAATAAATAACATTTCATAGAACAAAATTTAGGGGATAAAAAAAAAAAAAGAGATAAAATTAAGTAATTTTAACAAAGGAAATAAATGTCATATATCTAACATGCACACCTGCAGAGCAAAACCCAGGAAGGGGCAAGATTTTGGAATAATCTGCATTTTAAAAAATGGAGAATATAAAAATAAAACAAGGTAAAGTAAGAAATTTTGTTAAATCGACCCATACAAGACAATTCTTAAACATTTCAACATAAAAAGCAATACAGAATGCAACAAACAAGAAACATTAAAAAGCCAAAAGTAAGCTTATACTAGCTTTTTTCAAAATGAAAATTTGAAACAGTTTATTTTTTAATGGGGGGGGGGGGGAAGAGAACCCTTAGAACTTCCTGCTTAAGGTAATTCCCAAACACATTAACTAAAAAGGTATACTAAAAAAACTACCATAGGTGGTTCAGAGGAAAAGGTTATCCCCTGACAAAAAAAATCTTAGTTCCTTTTTCTCTTTTATTATTTAATTCGTTTAAGTTACTTGAAAAGGATAAATGTTTATTATTATTTTTCTTTAAATATCAGAGAAAAAGAAAATTTCGTTAATTAAATTTGAAAATCCAATGAAGGCAATTGCATTCAACTGCCAACCCCATGATTTTTGACTTTCCTTTTATTAATGTAACCTATATTTAATTAAATTGTATTTGCATCTTCATATTCAATGGTTGGAGTATCATAGCTGAGCTTTATTCCAACAGAGCGAGAAATGTCTGGGCCAAGACTCAAACCTGGGTACCTTGGCTTGCCGAGCCAATACTCTTCCTACTGAGTTACCAGAACGATATCCTGGCTGGCATAATTCAATCTCATTTGTTCGACATAGCTGCAAACTGCAGAGCATCAATAGAATTGGAACAAATTTGAAATAGAATTTAATTCCCTGTTTGATTTTAATAGGTAACTATAGCTAAATTTCAATTGAATTTCTATAATATGGAGACATGTGTTTTAACCCTATATTGGAAGTTAAAAATCTAAAAAAAGGCAAGAAAGATGATGCGTGAAAAAATTACATTAACAGTTTAACTTAACTTTATGTTTATTGAAAAAAACTTTAACTTAAATAAAAAACATTTCAAAGCTATGAGCTCAACTTGAGCTAAACATTCTTCAATTATTGGGTTACTCCCAATACAAAAAACATCGTTCAACATTGAACGGAACATGGAGAGACAACATAATCAAATCCTTGCTATCTCCCCCCTCTCTCCACTGAAATCTGTGAAGTAACAACTATATATACACAGGTAGAATTACCTAGAACTAAGATATTTGCATATAAACCGTGAAACAAACAGTTAGTTGTCTAGACGAATCACGGTGCAGCATACGTCATAAAAAAAAATGGTGTCACGCAACAGCAGAACACCAGTGCCACCTATATGCCCTGCAAAAGCAACTTATCGCACGATGAAGCATTCGTGAGACAACTAAACTTTGAAAAAGTGCTGGCGAAAAGGTAAACAAGCCAACGAGTAAATGTAATGGCGCTAAAACAAGAATACGTTCTCTGTACAAGAGTGGATGAACAAAGTTTAAGAGGACAATATTTGAGTAAATGGTAAGCTAAATTTACTTCTAAAACAAAAATATTTCTAACATATTTACATAAATAAATGAGAATCATTTTCATATACAAGAACATTATCTAAAAATGCTTTTGATACCAAGAATATAAGATACTGTCACGAATTGAGAATTATACTAATGTTTATCTAAAGAAAATAGAGATGGCAGCACTATACCATTTTTTGGATTAAATGTTTTCTTGACTTCTTCTACTAACAGAAGATGTTTTGTAAGAAGTTGATGCAGTTCTGGGCTGTTGAAATGGCGTAGTCGAATGTTTATTGACACACAAGTATTATAATATGAATAAATATACTGTTTGTTGAGTTTTAAAAGAGCTCTTTTCACTCACTCTGTGTGTTTTGCAATAGATACTAATAACATATCTGACACAGTCATTTGAAGGACAACTTAATTTTTGGTTTTTGACAATAATATTATAAAAGCCCTTCATTCTTTTGTGTCTTGTTATATCACCCATTCAATAATCATGCTTTTTTTATGTTCCTCATAAAACAACAACAACAAAAAGTCCTTCTGGCCTGTACCGGGAGGAAAAGGCAGCTTTCCCATATCTTCGTTTTAAAATTTTAGCTAATGTTACACGAAAACAGCAAGTTAAAATGCAAAGAAAACGTTTACAAAAGATTCGTTAATACTGAATATGAATAAGAAATTCGCCAAATTATTGAGCAATAGCCAAATTGGCTTCATTTATGAAGACTTATTTTGGTCGCCAAATTTGGCGATATTTCGCCAAATGTCACCAAGTTTGGCGAGAATTTGGCGCTAATGGATATGAATATATAGTTTTATGCGTATGATTGGGAAAATTATTACAACAATGAAAATTTTTGTAATGTGCAATCTTGTTTAGCCACCCTAGAATTTCAAACTGCTCTATCTCAGCCATTTTTTAAGATAGAGGTAAACCAAAAAATGCTCTGGAATTCTCGTATCAAGGCCTAACACGTAATTAAAAAATAAATTTGAATTTTTACTTTTTTGTATATTTATTTTAGTTTTAAATTTTTAAGTGGCCGCCATCTTGAAACAAAATGACGGACCAAGCTAGCCAACGAACTCGGTCAAGACATTGGTGAGCTTAATACACACAATTAGTTTCATCAAAATTGATTTATAAATACGAGCGTTATCGTATGACATAGGTCAGATATATATATATATGGATATATCTATATATATAAATCAATGTTCTCTTTTCTCAATAAATTAACTATATATTAAACAAAAGTTAAGCAGAGTACGCAGTGGAATCTTTAGGTTTGGAAATGCATGGATGTAGAAGACTTTAAGAAGTACAGCAGGAGTATCAACAAGAGGATTTTATTGATGGCTAATTACAAATGACAATCCAACGTCAGCATTGCTTCGCTGAACAAAATTAAAAATAAAAGCAAAATAAACTTTCATCAATAAACTAACAACCGCCAGCAGCCTTCAAAACGTAGCAAGCTACGACGTCGTAATCAATTGCATAGCAGAAAACAAAAACGCTGCTTCCAAGCAAGGTACGTGAAAAAAATGCAAGGCAAGTTAAAGGAAGGAAGGGCGAATACACACAATTTGTCCTGCTACATATACAAGTCTGTTTTGGAAAAATGTGCATACAGTTGCTGCCATTCTACAAAGAGAAAAACGTACACGAAACTCCATTGGCTTCACGGACTATGACGTCAAACGACGACCAATCAGAGTGGCGATCGTCAGACGAGAGCTCTGGGTCGAAAGTAACAGCGATTAACAGCGATCCAAAAGCACAGCGATAGATCGTGGATGAATCGCGTGTTTACCCGAAAAACCTTGTGAAGTAATGGAGTTCGTTTGTACTTTAACATAGGCTTGGGGATGGTAAAAACTAATTCATGTCATGTGAAAAGGAAAATATTTAAATGAATATATTTTACACCTAAATTTTAATACAATTAAAACTGCATTATATTTAATTACTGCATTATAATTTTGCCAATAATGATAAACAATAATATTTTACCCATGTCATCTAATAATCAAGCCCTTATTGGCTGCATTAAAGTCCTCTATTTCAAAATCTATAATGTATTAAAAGTCTTTTGGGTTTTAATTAACATATTTTTTCACAAAATATTATTAAATATTTTATTTCTGTTTTAATCTTTAACACTTTAAAAAAAATGTTTAATATATTTATAAAATGGTAATATATTTTTAATATGCAGAGCAAAACCTAATATTCTTATGCCAATCAGAGAAATTTTCCTTATAATCAATTACATATAAGCCTTTTTTTTCTGCATAACTAAAATACCTCTAGAATACCTCACAAACTTAGGCCCCAAAATTTTCCATAGGTGAGAAAACAAGCATGCAAACTATAAGAATGTTACAGTGAACACAACTAAAAGATTATTTTTAATATTTTCTTTAACTTTCTTAGTAATATTTTCCTTAGTTTTCTGATTAGTAATAATAATTTTTTTTTTTAAAGTAAAATAAAAATTTTGTAAATGAATAACAAAGAAATATATAGCAAAATGGGTATTTACGTATTATCCAGGTCGGGTCAGATACAACTATGCCAAGCATGGTGCCAATTATGCTAACTACAGTAACTCTTATTTTTTGACAACTATAAAGTTTATTGATTTATTATAGTTTTTTTATTATAATTGTGGTGATTACTTCAAAATATAAATACTAGACGACAGCACCACAGAAAGTAGCTACTGTCACCTATCGGTAAAATATTGTTGTTCCACTGTAGTTTGTAGATGTAGTCTGTGTGTTATGTGTAAGTACTTGTTCTGTGATGTAAATTAAAACTATTTAAAGTGAATCATTTAGTCCATCTCAATTATGCTTCTGTTACAATTAATTAATTAAGTCTTCTTAACTAATACATAACAATAATTAAGTTTTTATTATAATTAATAGTTTTTTTGTTATTTATTTATTATTGTTCATTTTTATAATTTATTTATTTTATATTATTTACCATTTTTAACATGATTGGCAACAATAAACAAGATTGACATTTGGCAACTATTTTTGGCGATCTTTTTCCTGGCCTGGTTAAAAATTGTGAAAATTCTAATTATACTACAAAATGTAATAGACACAAACTAAAATCAAAGTTAAGAATTTGCCCTTTATTGTCGTGAAAAACCATAGTCATTTAATGAAACAATAGCATAATTTACATTATTATTTTTAGATGTGAAAATATAACCTTTCTAACAATCTTATGGCTTATGTAAAAACATCTCAATCTAAATTTTCTTCTTCAAAACACATTTCTCATATCATACATTTATGATTGTTTCTCAACAGTTTATTATTCAGGTGATAATAAGATGTGCTCTGCATTCTGTTTAATCAGGGACCAAGCTCAACATAGGGAAAATTAGTAGAAATAGATTAAACCAGGATTTATATCTTAGAATGACAGAAGTTTAAATATAAATTAAAATTAATATTTTTTCACACAAATTAATTTGAATTTCAATTATTTAGACAGAAAACTAATTAGCTTATCTATAGAATAAATCATAGTTGTTGAGGCTAAATAACTAGTCTTGAGCTCAAAACTAAGCAGTTGAAGATTCAAGCAATAGCCCTTGATTCTTGCTCTGTACATATAATCAATCCACAAGTTAAATCTGCAAAATTGCAATTCAATTATTCAGTCATTAGAAGAGTTGCAAAACATAACTGAAAATAGTGCCAGAAAATCTTCCTCTTTAAGTGATAGTCGAAGTTTTTAGAATATCCCTACAAATATAGCGACTCACCTAGTAGATCCCTTCAAAATAAGGTAGTCATTGGTACTATTATGTATAGATAAATGTACTAGGATATACATACATATTTACAATTCAAATTATGTATACAATAATAACTCATATAATAGAGGGTTTTCTCTCTTTCTCAAAAAAGAGAAACAAAATTATACATACCTAGTTATGTGACAAAATTCTACTGATATAAGCTCACTGACTTCCCAGTCTGGAGGAAACATGCGGCCAAATTTCTCTTCAAACTCCATTAGATGCTTTTTCAACCAAGCATATCTTTTGTCAATTTTGTCTAACCATGCAATCTGAAATAAAACACAAAACTAGCTAAAAAAAATTTAAAAAAATTTGTTTTTCAAATGGATATTGCAATATGATAATAAGGAACAACATATAGTAGGAAGGGGGGGGGGGGAGCAACATCTCAACAGATGGATGCAAAAATTCTTTGTTTTGAATGTGGCTCCTCAAAAACATCCTATATTCAAATGTGACAATACATGCAATTTGCAAAAACATCCCCATTTTAACTCTGAAAAATATGTTGTTGAAGTTAAACATGTAATAAAAGATTTTGTTGATTAAAATTTGAGAAGTGTAAATTTTACTATTTATTTTTCAAAATCAGAGAAAAAGAAATTTATAGTTAATTAAATTTAGAAATCCATGGAAGGAAATGATGACTTTTTTGCACACTCCTCCTTGTCCATGGAATGTAGTTCATTAATTATAATGTTGCTTTAAATTTTCTCCATAGGGAAAGGGAGGGTAGACTTGCTTCAGAGAGGCACTGTCTTCCAAGATAGATGTCTAAAAAAACCACTGGTTGCACCCAGGGCAAACAGAGAAGCTGCCTGGGACCCCCAACACTAAAAGGTTCAAAACCAAAAATCAGTTTTTTTATTAAAATAAGTACAAATTGTGACTAAATACATGTTACAGGGGATCCAACTGGATCTTATAGTTAATGCCCCAAGACACATGTATAGTTAATCGACCCCTGGCTTCAACATTCTGAGTTTAGGGCCCAAGATTCTTCATAATTTGAAGAACGGACGGTTTTCAAATACACCGAGCATACATTATAAATAATTTTAAATGTTTTACCATATTACACATTTGCATGATTTGATAAGTACTCAGTTAAAACAATAATAAACAAATCAAACAACTTGTATAATGTTTGATTTGTTTTGGTTCTATCTATTAAATATTCCATTTACAATAATTTGATAAACTAATTAATCATTGAGTGACCGAATTGCTCTGTCTCCATGTTATTTTTGCCTTATTTAAACTGTTGCCAAATTTTATCAATCTGCTGCAGTCTTTTTAATATGATAAATTTACATACATATTTTTATTCAGATAAACATATATTTTATAGTATTTCATTTTTGGCACTATTGACTATTAGCAGAAGAATATTAGCTCATACCCTGAAAAGTTTTATTGCTATATATATATTACAGACGAAGACTTTTCAAAGAAGCTGCTCTTTCATTTTTTAAAATTTCCTGAACCTTTTTCTTTTTTTAAAAAGCTCCTAATGGTTTTCTTTTTCCCAGTATTTTAAAAATAACCTGTAAACATGGGTAACCTGGGGACCAGACTCAGATATCCTGGGCTTGAAACAGCCTGAAGTGAAAGAGTTCATTAGAAGGAAAAAAAAACTGTCAAAGTCTAAATTAATTAGCATTCCCCTAGTAAAGGGCTCAGAGTTTAATAGCAGTGGTTCTGTTTCTCTCATCATGATATAATTTGAGTATTAATAGCTTAAAGGCATTTCTATTCTCTTCAGATAAATAATACAGAAGCTGCTGTCTGCATGTTCGGGGAATCAACATTTTCTAGTTAGACCTGAAAATAATACACCAAGAAATGAGAGGCAATAAGAAGTATACAAATGATTGTTATCTTAAACATAAAGAGAAATTCCCTCTTCAGCAGACATCAGTCTGACTATGGAAAATGTAAAAAAAAAAACCCACAGAAAAATCTAAGATTATTTTTATTGGCACTCTTTTAAGTACCCTTTCTGCTGATTGGCATCCCGTGTGGTTGTACACCCCTTAGGCTGGTCCAGATTATATCACTATCACTAAGTAAAAACATGTGTCCTAATATATGTTAAAATTCAACTATATTACAAAGAACAGTTTAAAATACATTGTTAATTCACAATATAATAGTATTACTTGTTAGTATAACAGTAGCAATCAATGACAGATGGGTTGATACATTTATTTGAGAAAGAGTACGAAACAATAATAGAAAAAGTAATTGAAACAGCAGTATAAAATCATTTACATTTAAAAAGATGTACATCTATTATAACAAAAAATATAAAAATATCTATTCATTTCAAAAAATATAATTAAATTAATATAATAGAGCAGTAATCCTTACATCCTGAGTTTCTTGAAATAAATGGGAGTATTCTGAAAGTTGTATACTAACAAACCATTTCAAGAGATCTCGTCTAATAATAAAAATAAAAATAACAATTAAAAACGAAACATTTTAAAGTCATAAGATAAAAAAAATACATGCAATTAAGAACTATAAGAAATCATTAAATTTGTGTAAAATATTTTAAAGAAATTGATAGGGTAGGTTAAAAACCCACACATGGCAAAAACCTACATTGGCTGATTTAATAAGGGAACAATGTTTTATTTTTCAATCTTGACCACTAGGCAACTAGTTTTAATCGCATCAGTTGTATGTTGCTAAGCTGTGAAAAAAGTAGCACTCTGTGCTGAGAAAATGAGGTAATTTTAAATTTTTTATGTAATATTTTCGAGAACTCGCGTGATTATTGAAGTGACTGACATAACTGAAAATATATACAAATCCAAAAATTCAGTGGGACACAGAAACTCTTTAGCTCCTAAATGCCACGTAGTTTACTTCAATTGCATTTTTTAAAACTTGCATTTGACCAGGTAAGCCAAACAATGAGGTAAAAACCTACATTTGTCTTGGGGTAAAGACCTACACAAGTTCAAGATATGTGGTTCATCCCTATTGTTTTACCTAGATGCAAAGCTTTCAATAATTATGCTTTGGACAATTTTATATTTTTATAAGCAGATAGATACATAAGCAATACTATAGCTTTGAGCTCTACTTTTTTTGTTTTGGTTACAGGATTTTTTTTTTTTTTAAATGAGGATACTTTCACTTTCAAAACCGGTTCCGAAAGTGAAAATATCTTAATAAAAAAAACTTGTAATCAAAATCGAAAAAGTACAAAGGAACGTGCATAGAGATCGACTTCAGCTATCCAATGCAAAAGAAATCATTTAAAAATATTGAAATGCGAACAAGATATCGTAAATTATTTCCCCCATAGGATTAACATTAGCGAGCGGTTGTTTTCGCCCGAGTGAAGTAGCCTCTTAATTGTGAGACCTTAACTAAGCAAGAAAATAATGCATTAAGAATCCCTTAATAATTAAATAATAAAAAGTTTATAAAAACAATAAAAAAGATAACCACAGAGGTGGTTATTAAATTCTGCCTATTCATTGTTTCAGGAATAGTAAAAGAAACATGAAGCAGCAGCCAATGGTAGAAGCCTTTTTGAATCAGGTGTATTCATTGATCGATAAAGAGATATCAATTACACAAGCTGCAAAAGTTGAAGGAGGACTGTCCAATGTTTTCACCAATACTACTACTGATTCTGTAGCGATTTCAATGACAGATTCCAGTCAACTTACTGCTGGACAAAGTTTCAATCAACCAGCACTCTCAATGGAAGAACTCTAGCCTTTCCATTTGCAGCACCTCTCAATCAGAATTTCCAATTTCAGTGGTGAAAGATATTAGTCAGTGTTGTGTTCTAGAGAACCATCAAGTTGCCAGTCCCATCAACTCTACCTGAAGAAATCATTCCTCTTCTGGAAATAAAAATAAAGAGCAGTTCTGGCAGAGGAATGAAAAGTGGCACACTTCAACTCCTAATAAAAAACACCTAGAAAAACAAGCAACTGAAAAAGAAGAACACAGAAAGGAGAGAAAGAAAAGTTGTAAGCAAAGATTTTTTCCAATATTCGAACCCAGAAGAACGAAGAGGAAATCACCAATGTCAAGTTCATTAGAGTCCAATTACAATTTCTCTATCCACAACAGTAGCTCAGATGATGAGTTTTTATTGTCATCCGAGAATTGAGATTCTAATGAGTCATCAATAGTCTTTAACTACCTAAAACAAGTAGTTTTGTTGTTGTTAAGGTATAGAGCAACTCTAATGATTGCTTTTGGCTCTATATAATTAAAATTATTTTGTTTTACAATAATGGTTACAATGGGCAATTTTATAACAGAATACTCATACCCAATAGCTATAGATTCTATGAAATGACTGACGATGCCTTCATATGCAAGAATGATGTTCAACTTCTTTTATCTAAACCGATCCAACATAGTTCTGTTAGGTACCAAAATAGCATAAATTTCAGAGATAACATGATAAATTTGAACACTAATTAATTGTTTTATACATTTTTTTAACAGTTGGTAACCTTGGTACAATTCCTTAACTTTCCTTTTTTACTTGCTCAAGGTTATTATTTAAAAATACAAAAGTTACCATTTTTTTTCAAAAAATTTTTTGAACCGGCTTGTGAATACATTATTATGGCTCTATATTAATTTACATTAAGTATATTACATACTCCGATTTTGTGCATAAAATGATAAAATATTTACTTTTTTCAAAGTAAAAGTTTTCACTTAACTCATTCATTTTATTATAAATGGTTCAAAACCTCAAAGTGATGAGGCAAAAAACTGCTGTGTGGGGCTTTGCCCTATCATTGTGGGTTTTTACTCCAACCAACTGGCCAAAATCCTCACACAGTAATATTTTTAAAAATTACAACTTGTGAAATTATAACTTGACAAAATGTAAGTTGATGGTGGCACTGGTTGAGATTCTAATATAACATTTTGTTATGATTTAAAATTCTCAGTATTCATTAATTCATATATTCAAATTTCTTAAATTTAATTTATTCATTTATTTTAATAAATTCATAAAATTTATCTTATTTAATAATATTTCATCAATTAATAATTTTAAATCAAACATTCTTTTTATTTTATAATGTTTGTGCTAATCAAACTTAATTTCAAATCTCAAATATAATCCTTATCACTTATTTTTTATAATATTAAATAATTTCTTATTAAATTTATATAGTCAAAAATTAAAGCACATTTACTTCATTTTTTATTATCATAATTAGTATTTTGTTACTTCAATTCATCTCAGTAAGTTGTGTGTTATTTGTTTTGTCATCCTAGGATTTCTCATTTCAGATTCACGATCTTTGAGATATTTTCAGAGTCCAATAATTACTTTTCGAAATTCTTTAATTTAAATATTTTTACTTCCAATTCATGATAGATAGAAAGAACTTTTTATTTTAGTACGTTTCCTAAAATTTTATTTGTTTTCATCCATAAGTTTCTGACTTATGGATTTTTCATTATTTTCGTAAGTTTTATTTTGAAGTGGTACATTTTCGCTATGAGCGGCCATTGACAGATTTTCAGATGTCTTCATGTAAACAAGAACCCTTTTTCCCGCGTATTTTGCGCAAGGTCGTTTTAGCAGCACTCCAAGGGTTGTGATCGAATGTTCGAAATGCTATTTTAATGCTGTTTGTCAGGGGTGGACGCGTCAGTGATACCTTTAACTGTAACTTTCTCTACAGGTTTTTGGGCTTGATCAGTGACATTCAGACGGTTCAGATTTTTTCATTGGTTATTGTTCATTCATTGTGTTAACCCTTGAGAGTTGTCATTAGTTTGAAATCTCAGGTGGTGGGAAATCATGAAGCGTTTCTGTTGACATATAGATAAATTTTAAATTCCTACTTTTGCTGTCATTTTATGTTGTCTAAAATTTTGGATCTGCCGAATAATTTAGGCTCTGCACAAATGAGTATGCGCCTCATTGGACCTTTTTATGTTCGGTTGATGGCATAGAATTTTCAGTGAAAGATTTATTTATTTTTTTTCTAAATTCATTTGCTATAGTTCTACTTTACCTTTTTATATTTTTGATATCCTCTATTTGTACAATATTTTTTTTTTTTTTTTTTTGGTGTCATAGAGAATTCGATTTCGCTGGGGAATAATGTTTAAATTTATTTGTAAGTGAAAAATTCATCATTATATATAAAATGAGTACAGCTCATAATTCCTAAAGGAAAATTAATATGATGAAAATATTTTATTGAGACTGGAGAAATGTGATGAAGGAAAAATTGTAAATAAAGATAAATAAAAAATAAAATAAAATGTATATATATATATAATGTCATGATCATTCAAAATTTTTTCCTTTCCCTCAGGCTGTCATACATAGCTTGATATTATGATCCGACAGTATCTATCAAATTGAGGCGAATTGTACTTTTTTTAAAGATTCTTGTGAGTTTAACTAAATTTGGAGATCAATAGTTGTGTACAGGCTACTCTAAGTTTGGGTATAATAAACAGTTTCTTTCCTTTTACAGTGTGCACACTTTAATAAATTGTGGATGGCTAATGTATCCAAGAGATACAAATTGAATCATGACTTGTTTTCCGCCATTGTTGGTAAATACTATGCTGAGAATCGGTAAGTTCCTTTACCACACAAACAATAGGCGAGGTGGACCATTAAAATATGGTAGTCTCAATGTTTTTCGGCTTTTATTATCCTCAGCAAATCATTTTTTACTTTTATATAAATCAATTATTTTTACTTTTTCAAAATTTTATAGATCTGCATTTCTACAAGTGACTTTCTTTAATAAAATTCCTTTTACATAACTTTACTAATAGATTTTGCGTAGGATTTTGGGTTATTAGGGATATTGTTGATTGGCCGAACGGTATCTTTGGTGATTTGGAGTTTGTGCAAAATTTGGGAGCTCTAAAATGTTTATTTCTTCATTTAAGAAAATTTTATAGTTTATCTATAAATCATTGAACAACAATGATTCACAATATTATTTATTCATGTAAAAATATTATTACTTTTAATTGCAATCTTGGAGAGTCATATTCATTTTCATTTTCACAGTCACATACTTCTCACTAACTTCTTAGTACACATACCTTGTAAAATGGATTTCTCATTTGTGTAGCAATATAAATTTTATTCTTAAATTGTATTTATTTTCTAATTAATTTATATTTATTACTTACAACTGTTTGATTTTTATGACTTCAATTTTGATGACATCTGTACATTTTCAATTGTATATACTTACAACTCACTTGCAGTCTTACTTAATTGCTGTATATATATATATATATAATTATTCTCAGATATTTATTACTATTCAATATGTTGTATTTTGTATATGGTAAAAATTTATTATTCATTTATGTTTTTTGAAAAGGATAAATTATTTCTTAAAAGTACAATAGATATTTTCTAGAAATTTTGTATATTGTTTATATTTTTCAGATGGTAAATTTCATACTTCAGTATCTTCTATTTAATATTTTGTAACTTGTCATTTCATATATGCTTTTGGTATCTAGTTCGGTTCAGTGTGTTTTATTCAAAATTTTTAGATTTTCAACCCTTTGGCATAATTTTTTTTTTACTCTTTTTTTTTTTCCTTTATCTGGAGGTAAAATGTTATGATTTAAAATTCTCAGTATTCATTAATTCATATATTCAAATTTCTTAAATTTAATTTATTCATTTATTTTAATAAATTCATTAAATTTATCTTATTTAATAATATTTCATCAATTAATAATTTTAAATCAAACATTCTTTTTATTTTATAACGTTTGTGCTAATCAAACTTAATTTCAAATCTCAAATATAATCCTTATCACTTATTTTTTATAATATTAAACAATTTCTTATTAAATTTATATAGTCAAAAATTAAAGCACATTTACTTCATTTTTTATTATCATAATTAGTATTTTGTTACTTCAATTCATCTCAGTAAGTTGTGTGTTATTTGTTTTGTCATCCTAGGATTTCTCATTTCAGATTCATGATCTTTGAGATATTTTCAGAGTCCAATAATTACTTTTCGAAATTCTTTAATTTAAATATTTTTACTTCCAATTCATGATAGATAGAAAGAACTTTTTATTTTAGTACGTTTTCTAAAATTTTATTTGTTTTCATCCATAAGTTTCTGACTTATGGATTTTTCATTATTTTCGTAAGTTTTATTTTGAAGTGGACAGATTTTCAGATGTCTTCATGTAAACAAGAACCCTTTTTCCCACGTATTTTGCGCAAGGTCGTTTTAGCAGCACTCCAAGGTCATGATCGAATGTTCGAAATGCTATTTTAATGCTGTTGCCAGGGGTGGACGCGTCAGTGATACCTTTAACTGTAACTTTCTCTACAGGTTTTTGGGCTTGATCAGTGACGTTCAGATTTTTTCATTGGTTATTCCATAACCGCCGGAAAGTTTTATCTGAGTGGGAAACTGTAAAGACCCTCTCTCTTCTTAAAAATATTTTCAAGATGTAGGCTGCGTAATATTCGTTCTCCGGGCCGTTGCCATTTCTTTGGCGAGAGTCTGGAATATTTGGAGTGTGCCTAATGTCTGCAAAACCAAGTATATACATTTCTGATAACTACTTTCAATGTCAATAACGAAATAACATAACTTCTATTAAAATAATGATGGTTGTCTCTCTAATATTTGACGCTTTTTATTCTACAAAATACTGAGACGCTGGGTCTCAGGAACTCACCTGGATGTCGTCTTTGCACTTTCTGCTTCTTCAATAATCCGGTTTCGTAATTTCCAAGTATACTCTAATTGAGAGTTAGATGGTCAATTTGGAATTCTGCTGTGTAGCGATTCTCTGATACGTCGATGAGATATTCGTTCTCATTTATCATCGTGACGTCTGCCATAGCTACTTCATGATCTTGAATCCAGTTTCCTGTTTGTCTTGCCTTTCATATCCAAATTCGTCATCAACGATCATCATGATGTTAGATATAGCTTCTTCATTGATGTCAATCGAGTTTCCTGTTTTAATCACTGTCTACATTCTAAAACTTTCATCACATTCAAAATTTAATTTTTCAGAACTTTCAGCGATGTTCATAAAGTTCTTATTATAAACTGAACTGGACTAGAGTATTTAACTATTATAATATGATTTACTACATCAACTTGGGATTAAAATTGTTTACAGAATTAAAAATGTTTCATAGAGTATATAGCTTACATTTATTAGTGATTTAGACATCAGATTAATGTTTCAAAGATGTTCTTGGAAGATAGTACTTATGGGTACATATGTGATCGAAGAAGTGTGTGTTGATATTATGAAGTAAATGATTTGTTTGATTTTGGTGCATTTATAATTAAATAAATACATGTTTGACTTCATTTGGGTGAGTTTGTCTTTTTATTTTTATTTTAATGCTATTCAGCTCTTATTGAGATAATGGAATAAATTCTGTTTCATATATTATAAAGGTATATTTTACCTTAAGAATTAACTTTAATATTTCTCAGATGAATTTAACGTAATTTTAAACTTATCTTTTATGGCTTCGCATTGTGTACTACCACTTACGTTTGCGCCTATAATGGTGTTTGGGGAAAGTGTTGAATATATGTTTCGTCTAAATCATTTTTTAGGTATTCGGAATCACTCCGGTGCAAGTCGCTGGTGATTCATTCTTTTATTAATTTTTTTTTTTATATTCATCACAATCCCCAGATATCATTATACATTTTAATGAGTCATCAAACAAATTTAGATCAAAGTGTTAACTCAAAATCTAAATTTGTAAACTGCAGGTCTTTACTCCTTCTTACACTACTTATAAAATATCAATTTTATGTGTATTTGAATAAATAAATGTTAAATTATATAATTTTGTAAAAGGCCAAATTGTAAAATTGTATGATGAAATCTTCCTTAATAATTAAATACTTACTTTTAAGAAATAAAAAAAAAAGATGTAAAGAAATTAAAAGCTTTTTATATAAGTAAATAAAAAAAATGTATATTTTAAAATTAATAACAATATTATTAGGTTTAAACTTAATTGTCTATCCAATCTAGATATTTGTGGTTTAACTAGTTCAAAAAATAAAAAATGAGAAACAAATAAAAATTCAAATAGTTAGTTCACGCATTAGAAAAAGCTTATTTATTCAGTTTTTTAATATATAATATTTTAAGCTAAGCAAACTACTTTAAGATAAGCATAGCAATCTCATAATATTAAATGCAAATACAATAAATTGCAGAGACTATATTATTTGATACCCAATACGTACTTAACTTTAGGTTCAAGAATTGACACAACTAAGCATGCTTCAGCCATTTGCTGATTAGCTGTAAAGTTCTACAAAAATAAAGATTTTATGAGTATGTTTTTTTATTTGAAATGCAAATATATATATATTAATGACTATATAATTTAATTATCATTAATTTACTATGCAAAATAATTTACATTGAGGAAATTATTTAACTGCACACCTGAAATTTGAGTAATCACTTTTAATCTGCCCAATGTACGAAACAGGATTGCAAAAAAATGTTATATAAATCATAAATGACTTTAAATGTAGTAAATGACATTCAGTTACTTACATTTATGATGCGACTTGGATTCTACATCAAAGGAGAGATCTTACACGACACTTTTAAATTTGAGATATCTTTACATGCTAACAAGATGAACATGCACTTCAATTATTACTTGAAAAATAAAACTAATGGTTTTACTTAAGTTAGTTTTTTGGAATATTATTTTCTAAGAAAAAAAGCACTGCTTATACGCAACAATGCAATGGTGTTTTTACAGAATATATGATTAATAACAGGCAATTAAAATTTTACAAAGATTGTTTTGTTAAGCTATTTGCACTGCTACACAAAAGCTTCAAAAGATGAGAACTCCTCCTTTAGCTCAAGACTAATTGCTCTCTTTAACCCATTAACCGCCAAAACTATAAAGGGTTAAAATTTTTTGATACAAATAATATTGGTTATTCATTTGAGCATATATAACATTAATTTAAAGAGAAAATAACAAAAAGTGTCTTACTTTATGAAAAATCGGGTGTTGCGTTCGCGCAACATCAGCGCTCAGCGGAATAGGAGTACTGTTGTAAACGCGAGTTCAAATGAACATGTGCAGAGTTTTCTTAGAGTTGAGCTTTGGGAGATTTTTTTAGCTTTGTTACACATTAGAAATCAACGATCACTTTATAGTAAATTAGTTTATTATATAAAAATAATTTTTTTTCCTTTACAAATTGCTATTTATATTCAGAAAAGAATTTCAAGCTTGAAAAGATTCACTGCAATGATGATGTAAAGCAGCATCACAAACTTTGCATCGATAAACTGTCTGGCTATGGCATTGTTTACATTGCAGACTTCTGCTGTCTTTGGACTTGACGATTAAATGTCCATGTTCTCCATGAAAGGGCTTTCGCATGCTGAGCTTGTTGCTGATCTGTTTCTGGCTAACTCTTCACTTTCAAAAGGTGTTTGCAAAAGAGACAATGCAACTTCACGTCTGAAATCTAAGACAGACTTTTTATTTTCAGAACACAATCTTGATAGTTTCCATGCGTTTGTCAATGTTACATCAATGTAATTTGTAAATATTGGCCATCACCATTTTTTCCACGTATTCTTATTCTGTAATTGGTGACTGAATTGTCGCATAAATTGACTCCTCCCATTTTGGTGTTGTTTGCCTCTATAAGGAATCATTTGCTCATCAATGCTCAAGTCATGTAAAAATATCCCAAATTGTTGAAACTTTCTGTTTAGTAACTTTAAGTATGGTCTCACCTTGTATAATTTATCACTGCTATCTATTCTACTGTTATCAGCCAAATGCAAATTTTGTTTCATGTTCCTGTACTGCAAACTGGCAGTACTTCTCTCGCTGACAGTCGATTCTCGCACAATAGGAACAGAAGTGTCCTAATCAAGATACCAATACATTTCTTCCTGAGGTAAAGAATCATATCCCGTAAGCAACAATATTCCAATGAATCGTCTCATATAGGTTTCAGATGCTAAGAAATCTGGACGATTTTTTGGGGGGGCATATAAATTTGTCTGTTCGATGAGAAGTGAAAAAACCTCTAAGGAAATGATAAGATTAAAAATCTCAGCACTAGTTTTATCTTGTATTATACTTTTTATAGTTTCTATTTTATCTTTTTCTGCATTTTTTGGCTGCATTCAATGGTTTCTTCTTTATCCATTTTACGTCATCACATTTCTGTTTTTTTTATTTTCTTCGCATGACTTGTACTGCTTTTAGACAGCACAAACTTCTTTTTTATGCACATTTCAATTTCACTAGCAGTATAGCACGGTAAATTATCATTGTCATTATTCAAAATATTATCATTTCCTTCTTCTTCATCACTAGCTTCTGCTGTGTCTGGTGGAATAACAATATTATTAGTTTCGTTCCCGTCATCATTATCTGAATCTTCATCAAAATTTTTTTAAAGAGCTTCCTCTAACGTAAGATATGTAGTTTTGAGCATATTTATGGGTGCAGAATGAGAAATAAATCCACTGAATCGATCGACACTAGTGAACTAGGGAAATACCCTTTTCCCGCTGACAATGCGCAAACACAACACCTGTTTTCACCCCCTCCCTCACACAAACAAAAGCAACTGATTCGTGGAATGTTCTGCTACACTTTGACCTTCGCTAAAAATATATCCCCTCTAAAACTTATTTTTGTCTTGGTATATTTTTTCTGGGAAAATGACGGCGTCAAAGTTTTCGTTTAAAAACGCTTCAAGTTAGAAACTCGTTATTAAATATAAAAAAATTGCTGAAAGAAAATATTTTTCTATTTAAATATTACTCATTACATTCACTACTTCAAAATAACTATTAATATAAAATTCATTTGATACATAATTTTTTATCCACCTTTATTTTGGCCGTTGCATGAACGCAACACCAGCGGTTAATGGGTTAACACTTTCCTCCTGTCTATATCTTTGATCTAATGAAATGGCAAATACACAGATTCCTTTAATTTAATACAATACTGTGGTGTTAAAGATTAATAACATGCAGTATCTTTCTGAAAATTACAACAGAAAAAGCTATACTAAATTTTTCAAATGACAAATGATTAGCAATATGCAGAGCTCATGCTTTTTCAAATTCTATATGCAAATGAATGCTTTTGAAATATTTGATTAGTGGTTTGTATAATATTGCAACAAGTATGACTCATAAAAATTTGCAATACATAAAATAAATGGTTGAAATGAAAAGGATGTTTACTTCATATTTATGTATTTTGCTTAAATGAGGCAAAGAATAAAAAAAAAAAAAAAAAAAAGTCAAATTAGAACAACGATGAGTACATGTTTACTACATTTAAATTAAATATATTAATTATTTATAACTGAAATGTCATTTAACCCATTAGGCACCATTGCTCCTATTTTGGGAACATTGCTTTAAGATTTTTTTTTTCTAAAGTGAGTATTTTATATATTCTTAAAAGGCCCATGTTAGTTGCATTTTGAATATATATGAGATGACTTCTGTAATTTTTTTTTAGAAGTTTCATTTGAATTTTCTATTTTTTTAAACGTGTTAAAAAAGGCGAAAAATAGCTTTTTGGTTGCATTCAAAAGAAATATTTTAAAAAAAAATAACTTTATTGTAAATTAAATTTTTTAGTTAAAATATGTTTATAACTGTGTATTATATAAAAAACATCAATCCAGAATTAATATATATAATAGATCAATCACAATTCCCGAAAGCATAAGTTGTTCCCAAAATGGCAGCCATGGTGCCTAATGAGGGTAATTTTTTAAAAAACATTTACATATGCCTCCATGCATTTATGGTAGTTATTTTTCAGTTTATTAGCTATAAAAGAGATAATATCATTCTGAAACTGATATTTTAAGAAGAATTCATATAAATTAGTCCAACTTCTACATTTATAATAATGAAACAAAATGAAATTACCAGTTCCATAAGCATTTTCATTATCCGTTTCTTTATTTTCCATCATTACATAATTTTTTCTGACAATTTTACATGGAAGACGATTGAACAATTTTTATTTTAGATTTGGAAGATTTTTCGGATGTTCCAGAAATCATTTGTTTGCCACCTGATCACAGTATTGTAACTGATGAGGAAGATGTAATAGAAAATAATTTATGCAACAATTTACCCCATGATATATCTGGCGGAGTAGAACTTTCTGCAAATTCTAAATCAACAGGAAATCAAGAAATATTTGATTTAGTGTTTAAAAAAGACAAAGTATTAAATACAGACTTGATGTTTTAGACAAAAGTTCAGTTGAATCTTCAAATCGGAATACAGAACAAAGTATAACAACAAAAATAAATAGTTAAAAAACAAATATCAGAAAATGAAAGAAATGCAATGTAATGCTGCATAAAAATTGTTCAATCATTTTCCAAGCAAAATAGTTAAACAAAAATGATGTAATGATGAAAAATAAAGGGGATGATGATGAAAATGCTTATGCAATCGGTAATTTTATTTATTTATTTTTATTATAAATGTAGATGTTGGACTAATTTATATGAAATCTTTGTACAATATCAGTTTCAGAATTAAATAGTTCCTTTTATAGCTAAAGAACTGAGAAATAACCACTATAAATGCATGGAGACATAAGTAACAATTTTGAAAAAAATTACGCCCATTAGGCGCTATTGCTCCCATTTTGGAAGCATGCTGTTTCTCCTAAATATTTGATTTTTTTTCCAACTTTACGAAGTATTTTAAAGACTTCCTATTCACAAAGAAAAAACAACTGTTCCATAAAAAATAGGTTAATATATAGGGGAGAGTGGGGCAAGTTGGAACGTTTTTACTTTTGGATCCTTAACTTAGTAAACCACAGATATTAGTTGAAACACTTATGGTTATATTCTAGCTTCAAATGTTTGCTACAATTTAAAAAAAAATTATTTTAAAAAAATTCATACTGAACAAAAATAATGAATGACAATATAACTATAGACAAACTGTTCCAACATGCCCATCCATGGGGCATGTTGGAACATACTGTGGGGAAAGTTGAAACACAATGAAACAAGTTACAAAATTAATTATAAAATATTTAATTTTAATAATATGAAATTACAGATAATGCAAAATATTGTAACCTGATAGTTCCTGTGCTTTGTATTATTTGTAGCCCTTCATAAATTGACAAATCATATGAAAATAACAGTTTTCTGGTACATCTGTAAGTACTACCAACTGTGATAACCTGTGATGAACCTTATCAGGGAAAACAAAACCCTTTTCACTATTACACTTTTTCAGAAAATTAATTTTTATTTCATCCACCTTTAACTGCGTGTACCCTCCCAACAAATGTAATTTTTTTTATTGGAAAGCTTCATGACAGCAAAATTATTAATTTGTGGTTTTCTATCTTCACAAATGGGTGAATCAAACTCAATAGAATCATCATCATTTCTTCTAGCAGCATCATACTCAATTTCTTCATCTGTGTCACTTTTGAAGGACATCTTTTTGCTCTTTGGTTTTTTACTTTTATTTAATTGAACTGGGTTTAGAAGGTTAAGCTTTCTTTATGCTGCAGCAATGGAGCAAATGACCTTCATTTCTTTCTGTTGTCTTTGCTTTAATGCTTCCTCAATTATTTGTTTTTTTAACTGGTGTGTCTGTTAAGATCTTTGTTGAGAACTTTTTCTTGCTCCTGCTTTTGCGAAAGGTTGACTTTCTTCCAATGTGACTGCAGGAGAGCTAGAGCCAATAGTTGTTATATTTGATGGAGAGCTTTGTGTTACAGCTAAAGAAAGAATACTAGGATTTTTCACTGTCTCTGGATTAGGGCGGTTAGTAACATCTGATGGCGGAAAATCAACTTCCATAAAAATGTGGCGGTTCAATGGGTATATTCATGAAACCATTGAACCAGTCTTTGCTAGCTTCCATTTTAGTAACCCATAATTTGTGAATAACTTTGTTATTAGCAACTGCGTAGTTGTGGGCTAGCTTCCTTACTTCTCGTGGACATAAACCATAGTATATTTGAGAAGCATGCATAATATATTGAACAAGTTGTTCTTCTTCAGGATTTAACACTTGTGTAGGTTTGGTGTATCTACCTCAAAATTTATGGAAATTAGAGTGGAAAGGTCAATGGTGCTATTACAACAAAATCCTCAGCTGAAGCAGAAGTTGAAGTAGAAGAGTCAGTGGTAACCGAATAAAAGGGGTTGGTGATAGCAGAGGTAGAGATGATCAAGGCATTAGAAGTAGATGGGGGCATTTACAAATCCAGAGTTGGTAGTCACAAAGTTATCAACTTTGCGTAGTTCCTCTTGCTCTTTTAGTTTCAATAAAAATTCAATAAAAAGGTTCAAATTTTATCATTATTCAATAAATAATATTACTATTTTAATAAAGAAATCGAAAAATGTACATTTATATACAATATTCTGAGCAAGAAACGATATGGGACATGTTGAAACTGTGTTCCAACATACAACCTTCCAAAGTGTTTCAACATGCCCCATACTACAGTATTATATATCTGTTATTTTAGGCCTAACATAACAATAGCTACTTGTTAATGGATGCTATCAACTGAAAGCCTGATTTTCAAGCAATTTGACAACATAACTTAAGGTAAACTCAATATAATACTTCAAAAGTAAATAAAAATTTTAAAGAATATGGAAAATTTACTTACCTTGCATCAAATTAAAAAAATCAACTTGCCAAGAAAACTTGAAGACCTAGGATCCTGAAAACATGGATCCTAGTTGTGCTAAAGAGACACAAGTTAAATATTCCCATAATCCTCTGCTTTTTTTTTCAAAATGGCTACCAACTCAAGTGTTTCAACGTGCCCCATGTTCCAACATGCCCCACCCTCCCCTATATCGGCGCCTAATGGGTTAACAAGAACAAATTCTGAATAAAAATAATAATGAATAATTTTATGAATGTTAAAAGATGAAATACCTTTGAATTAGGTCCAGCAAAAGCATTATGAAAATCACTGGTGATTTGTTCGGTTAAATCAGCTTTTATACTCTGAGACCTATCATGAAATTAATACAATTAAATATAAATAAAATAATGCTGCTACAAAATTCACAGCATGCAAAAAAAGATAATGAAAGATCAGTTACTTATCAGCTAACTGGGCTATCTGAGGAATATTCATGTACTTCTGAAAATGTTCCAATACATTAGTAACACCTTGTAACAAGTTTGCTATTTCTCCATATTGACGTCGTTTTACAAGCACTCTATCAAAAAACATGAAAGATGATAAGGCAAATTATTCTAGTAGACATTCAATCTATTATTTAAAAAAAAAATTACACAATAAATGAAAGCAGATTATTTATTTAGTAAAATAGAAAAAAAAAATGACAGAAAACTCAAAGTGTTCAAAAATAAAACTTTTATTATTATATATAGATATATATATATTTTTTAACTACGTTCATTCCTTAAATACATAGTTTTTTTTTAAATAATTTTTCCATTAAAAATTTGGCAGCATATGTTTTGATGTTATTCCAGTGAATCACTAATAACCTAAATTCCACAAATGTAATTAAAATTACTCGTAAGCTATATTTACATTGTGGTCAATTACTCTTGAATTTACTAAAAGTTACTGTAGCAACACAGTGAAGTGTTATTTGCTAGTTTTCTTTTCAAGAGACAATAAGCCACAATGTAAATATACTTTTACTAATATTGTATAATTATTACATTAAAAAAACAGGCACAAATTAACCCTTCCATGCATGAACTATTTTTTAATGAATGAAAAACATATTTTTCACTTAAAACAGATTTAAAATGGATTATCAAGGACAAATATTATTGCATTTTTAAAAATCTTGCATTTATTACAAAATTACAAGACAAAATACATATGAGGTTTTCAAGTGCTAAAAAATTATTATTGTTATTAAATAGTTTTTGGGGATAATCTAAATTCTGGATACATTACAAAATAGAAAGTAAGAAAACATTTTTGTTCATGTTTTTGTTTAAATTTAAGTGCAGAAATCCTCAGAATTCAAACTCCTTTCCCAGAAGAAAAATTAAGCACCTTACCCAAACTTTAAGCACCTGTCCAGAAATTTGGAAAATCAAAATTTTAATACTACAAAATACTATATTGTTGGTACAATGTAAAATAAAAAAACTTCTTTTGATTTTCACAAGTTTTCAGATGAATGCCATACAGCAAGCAAAGTCTTGAATGTGAAATGTTAGGAGAATGCCTCTGAAAAAAAATTGAGAATAATTTTGAATTCTACTTGAAAGTCATTTTAGTCTAACACTTGACTAAAATAGACACTTTATGATTTTGCATTGTTGTAATGATATTATACAGTACATATTTTTCAGGTGGCCAGCAGGTATAACAAATTACCTGTGTACCGTTTTTTGTCAACCTAGTACTAGAAGAGGGGCAGCTTTGGAAAGTACAAATGCCATGACAGTTTTTCCTGACCTTCCAGGAGGTTATAAGGGGAAACTATGTTACACGCAAAGATATTTTCCCAGATTATTTAACATAAGTTTTTTTTTTCCCTACTGAGTTTCTCTATATTATTTTTAAACGTCTGAATATAAATTAATAAGTACCTATCAAAGGAAATAAAACACCTTTGCTAAGATTTAAATAAATTCAAAGGTTCAAATAAATGTAAGGACTTTTTTATTCTCTTTAAAAAAAAACAAGACTTTTAAGCATTGTATGAACCTTGAATCTTCTCTTACGTAGAACTAAACAAATTCATCAAGACGAATTTTCAAACTGATATTATTTGAAGTGAAACTGCTTTTGCCATCTATTGCTGTATTTCACAAGCATTTTTGAACCTCATATGAAGTTTATATGTAAAAATAATATACAAGTTCTTTGGGGGTTGTTTTTTAATACAACCTCATATGATATTATAATGCATGGGAAGGCTAAAACCAGGGCATTTGTTATGGGGGACATAGAAGGTATACATATCCTTAAATGTTCTGTGAATTAAACGAGAAAAAATACAAATATTTAAACTTTGAAATTATAAACAAACCACAGAAGTATTGTGGAAATTTATGCAATTTGTTAAGTTCTATGAGTAATTTACTGACAATAAAAATGTTTACATCATTTACACTGGGAAGAAAACACTCAAAGACAAACTGCCAAAATAGTGAACTTCTTAGTCAAACTGAGGATACGCCTACACATCACATTTTTTTTTTTAGAAAAAATGTCTGATTAAAACAAATATAATAAATAAAAATACCTGATGAGCAAGTAAACATAATAACAAACTATTTAGGCAGAAAATTAAAAAAAGTTAAACTCTCAAATAGAAAGGAAATATACAATCAGATACAGCTTTAACATTCATGGCAATCTCTGCAAATTTTTTTTTCTTACAAATTTTGGTTTTGAAGAAATATTTAACTTTAATTGGTTTGTGCATTTGCTGACTCAGATAGTCAACTAAATTTGTTCACATGTAAAGTTAGTGCTATGTAAAATATTCAACATAACAACAGTCCAAGGGAGCAAAATCTGAGGGGAAAAAAAAAAAATAATTCTAGCGATAAAGTGCACTAACAAGTTTCAGAAATTTTGCTTTAAAAGAAAGAAAATAGTTATAGTGCATGTTTCAAAAGTGCAGATTAAAAGTAAAATGCAATAAAAATTATCTAAGGGATGGAGAGACTTGCAGCTTACAGTTTAATATCCACAGTGTCTGTGATACCATATTTTGTATGACATGGGAATAAAAGAAGTCTTGGTTCAAAATTTTGACAGTACAGGGTATACATATAGGCCTAGACAACACAAAATTAGGATCAGACAAAACATGTCATGTGATTTCTGGTTGTGAGCCTACCTAAAATAACATGTTTATAGAAAAAAAAAACACCAATCTTTGACAATACTGAAAAATACCCTACAACAGGAAATAACACCCATTTTACTTACCCATCATACGTAGTATAGGGTAAGTCTTGTAATCGTTTTGAAAATCAAAAAAATTTTTTTGACGGATTTACACGTTTCAGACATTGGAGATTCCGAAAAACATATTTTTAGAATTTTTTTTTTTGCCGTCCGTCTGTGTGTCTGTAAACGCTCTATCTCCCGAAAAAATTGAGATAGAGACTTGCAATTTGGTATGTACTTAGTATGTAATAATGGGAAGAAGCCTATTTCATTTCAATAACCTCGATTAACCGGAACTATTTTTTCGGACTCTCGAAATATTCGTTCTGATAAAAGGTATATAAAAATTTTCGAAATTGGTTATTTTAAGAAATAAATATAAAAGAAAATAAAAAAAACATAAATTTTGCATAAAGCATGAAGTCGATCGAATAATGAGTTGTCGAGATATTTGGAATCCTATTTTCCACACTCTTCGATTTTTCATGACCCTGTATTTCATCCAAATTTCACTTCAAAGATATATTTTAATTGGAAATTTGACGCTTAATCAGATGCAATAAATCACTAGTTAATAGGATTATTATTTTTGGAGTTATAAGGATGTTTCTTTCAAGCAATTCAGTACAATCGAGCCTTTAAAGTTTGTGACGTCATCAAGCCTCAATTTTATTTGAATTGCAATGCATTTTATAAGTAGTTTACACATTTTTTTATCTTAATATTTTACATTATGCATATCCATGATGGGTGGGTAAGTATTACGGTGGGCCCCCAACGACTAGTTTACTGATGTGCTGTTTCATGCTGTATCTGAGGCAATACCATGATTGTTATCAATATTGGAATATAGTGGTGGACACACTGGGCACTTGCACACCTATAAAACATGTTCAAATAAAAAGTTTAGTACTTCAAAATTATAATCTTTTATTTTTTTTTCTTTGCAGCAGAGCCTTCCACTGTCAAAATGTTAAACTAATTATTTTTTACCATACAAAATCTCATATAACAATGAATATTACTCTGCAAACGCTCCAACTTAAAATAAATAAATAAATAATCTCATTTTATTTTTGCTCTGGATTTTTGAAACAGCATATGAGACAAACTTTATGAAAAATTTTTTATGATTACAAATCTGACAAAATTTATATTAACATACTCAAAATTTACAAAATGTAAATAAATTATAAATGTTTATGAAATTTTAAATAAATATTTTTCACATCTTTATTCACTGCCTTTAATGCGATGCAGCTCTAAACTAACATTGATTGGGAACAATAACTCATTAATTATTATATGACGTGCCAACCATCATATGAATTTTAAACAGAATGAATCAAATGGTGATGGCTGCTGTAGTAACACCATGTATTTTTAGAAATTTAACTTTATTGTCACTTAACATCCCTCTGTTTTGTGAATCACCTTTTTTAAAAAAACTCCTGTGAATGTTTAATTCATAGTAATAATGGCTGCCCATCAAAATAGATAATACACAGATAGCAATTAATGTGCTAATCCTACTCATAAAAGCCTGGGCAAAGAGTAAAAAAGTAATTCTAATATGACAGTTGCATTACAGATTCAAAACAACAATAAGGAGAATGCTGCAGTGTTTATTAACCCTCTGACTGTCCAGCAAAAGGGCAAAATTAATGTTAATTTCTCTGTATTTTATTTTAAATGCTAAAAAAAACATGAATCTTCCAACATTATACAAAACACTTAATTATGTATATGAATGTAATCCATGAGAGTATTAATCATAACTCAATGAATTAAAATTGCATTATATTCGTAGAATTAATATATTAATTTAAATAATGCTTGTATTGCAGTGAAACCTGGAGCTTAATGAATGTATTAACACAGACATGTCGGTGAGAGGGTTAAAAATATATATATATACAGCAGAGAACTTGCCTAAACCAAGCATGGTTAAAAAGTGCAAGTTGCACATTAAGAATGGTTCATCATTTAAACTATATTAAGATTTTTTATGCTTTTTACAAGCTAAAAACTCGGGGATCATGGCTAATATGAACAAAACATCTGTTCATTTCAATGTGATTTTTGACAAAAAGTTGGGTAGGATTAGAAAATAAATCCTTTTTTTATTGAACACTGTTCTCTCTCAGCGGACATTCACAAATAGTAGACACCTCTATTAAGCACAGACCTTTTCAAATCCCAACTTATACAATATATTTGTATGTTTTTACCTCTGAATAGCGAACTCGTTCCGTAGCTTTGGAGTGTGTGTTATTCAGCGGTTTTACTGTATATGTCACAATTTTAAACACAGAAAAAAAAAATATTACTAACTGACTAAAATATTCTTAAAGTAAGTTTCTACATGTAAAGAAAAATTCTGTTCTCCAGCTACTTAATACAGTTAAAAATTCCAGAAAATTTTTCGATTTCTAAACAGCAGATACCCATAAATTCGTTTAAATAAAATGATCATTATCTAATACTTGATTCTATTACATATACAACATATTATATTGTTACATTCATCTTTCGATTTAAATTCAGCTGGAAGTTTAAAAATATTTCATAGTAATTTTTATTTTTATTATTGAATTAATAACATAGCAAAATTATTTTCCATGATAATACATAAAAGTTTACAGAAAATGAAATACAAAAAAACTATTAAACCAATTTTTAAAAACATTTTGTTTTCTCCAAAAATACCATTAATATGAGACATATTCATTAAAGTTTATAATACTGAAAAAAGAAGTAACACTTACTGAAGTTTTTCTACTCCATCAACAAGCATATGTAATTGATTCAATGTGAGTATTGAAGCAGTTAAATGCCTCTTAGCATGATCTAATTGTTTGATATCACGTGTAATTTCTTTAACCTAAATTAAGTAACATATATTTTAGAGTAAGTTACATAAAATCAGCTAAAATTCCAAGCAAATATTTTATAGCTACATAGAAATATCACAAAATAAATTTATGATACCAATATGTTCAAGGCCATTAAACTTTCAATGAAAAAAAAAAAAAATAATCAAACAAATGAACAAAATATTAAGAATCCAGTGGCGTAGCTACGTTTTTTGGCGCTCGGGGCAAGGAACAAATTTTGCCCCCCCCCCCCCCCCCCAATAAAAAAAAACAAATTTTTCCTCAAGACGGAAGGAAAGTCCTTCCGGCTTGTACAGGAGGAAAAGGTAGCTTTCCTTTTCCTTGTTTTTAAGAATTAAACGAATTTTACTCAAACACACGAAGGTAAAATGCGTGGAACACGATAATAGAAGATTCCTAATTTTAGTCAATATTTGGGAATTTTGAAAAATTGTCAGCTATCGCAAATTTATGACGACCTACTTTTATCTCCAAGATGTTTAGCTATGTAGCTATGTAGTTTTAAGAGTATGACAGTAGCAACAATGACTACAACAATGAAAGTAAATTATTTGCTAGAAATCCCGTTTGCGAAAACTCCTGAATTAAACCCGATTATGAGGAAAAAAAATCTGCTGCCTTGTTACATTTACAAGGTACGTACACTCTTTAAAAATTACAAGGAGTTTCATATTATCCGAAGTGACAAAACTGCAACAAATATTTTTCAATTGACTCCTGTTTTTTTTTTTTTTTCTTCTTAAGGTGCATTTTGTGAAATTACAAAATATCATATAGATAGTTTTTTCTAAAAACAAAAAGGTTAAGTAAAATGTCTTTTATATTTTATTTTAAAATCTGTCATGACATTTTAACAAATTGAAAATGTGATCCTTACAGTTATAGAGTAGATTTGTAAGGAAAGTATGAAAGAAAAATGTTGCGAAAAGTTTATGATTATACAAAAGTGTGGTTTTGAAATTTTCTTTAAAAGATTTTCAATGAAATATTTTTAACACAAAATGAATTTTACCTAAAGAATAACTTTTTGCTTGATTAAATCATAAAACTTTCGCAAAACCATTTAATAATATCAATAAAAACTGCATCTGAAAACTTACATCGGTGCACCTTATTTGCTAACTTTTATTACCGTAAAATTTTTACTTTGATTAGCCCATTGATATTTGTCCATTCAGATTTAATTATATTATTTTATGTCTCTTTTGCTTTCTTTTAATCATGATGGCTAATCCTTATTTGAAAAGCAATCTAAAAAACTATTTGCAAGCTTGTTGTTTAAAAGTAGCGCCGAAACTTCAGTTGCGTCCCAGAAACTTATAATATTGTGGCTTAGCCATAAAAAGTATGCAAATGATCTCTGCAATAGCATATCTGACTTTTAATAAATCCCGGATAGAACGAGCGAGGAATTTCGATTTCCAATATACTAAATCTCTAAAAGTTTAGCATATGGATGGACTGCCCGTTTTCTGAAAGTTTTCATGAACTTTTATTTTTATTTATTTTATAAAATTTTGCTCTTTAAAAAATATATATATCTGAAGATTTAACAAAACATTTTAGTTATAAAATTATCGATGATTAGCGCTATCTTTAACTTTGGAATTCATCTATTATACTTTTGTCTTTACTCAATAAATAAAGATTTCATTAAATACATGAATTCGTTTTTAGGGTTTCGTACATCTCACGAAACCCTATTACTCCCGATCCGTTGTCTGTCTGTCACAGAGCTATTCTCAGAAACTATGTAACTTACAGAGTTGAAACTTTGTGTATATAGCTGAATACCAGCTATAAAGAGCTCAAAATTTTAAAATTTTAAAAATTCTTATTATTTTAATAAATAGAGATAAAAAGCCAAAATTCTGACAGCCATTTAAACATTTTTCGTTATAGCACATGCCAAAAATTAAAAATCCACGATGAAATTCTTTCTACAATAATTAATTTTCCATCAGACGATTTCCACGTGAAAAATGAAAATGAAATAAAACGTTCCACCCATTGAAAAAAAGATTAATATGAAATAAAAATGATTGACGTCACAGTGGTAATAAAACAGAAAATTTCAAAGATTTCTCAATAATACAAGGAGTATGTGTATGTGTATGTACACAAAGCAGATTAATATCACGTCATTAGAGAATTAAAAAGAAAATCTGACGTCCTATTGGAAGTTTAACGAATTTTTCAGAAGTTTGAGAATAATACAAAGCGAGTATCAATATGAGTATAACAGAGAATAGTAAATATATGAGTTTGAGAAACATATTGAATCATGATAAAAATCCGATTATGGAAATATTCGCATATTTTAACATTTTGAAGGTGTACAACTTGTTTAATTTTGAAATTATTTTTTTTATATCGCATTTAGTCCGCGTGACAGATATTATTATGACAGAATATAATAGCCGGCTTCGCCCGCTATCGGGCTGGTTTGGATACTCGAAAAAACGAAAAAATAGACCGGTAAATTTTTTCTTTATAAAAAACAAAAAACATGTTTGTTTTTTTTTTCTTTTTTTTTGCTAAATGAAATTTATTTGGATTTATTAAAGAAAGGATAAAGTGTTTTGAAAGGAATATTAAACGAAACCTTTTGAGTGATCTTCGATCACACTTACCCACTGTTTATTTATTTCCTTTTCATTTAACTTGCTTTTTGTAAAGTAAAAATGGAATTTTTTAATTGATTTTTCATTCACTTCCTGATACACTAGAATTATAAAAATTAAGTATGCAGGTGTATTTCAGAAGACAACACCGCATTTTACTATTTTAAGAACTTTATTATCTATGTATATTACCAGCGGGTACGACCGAGCAATGCTCGGTCAACATTTGCTTTGTGTTCAACCTGGTAGTTGAATCATGTATGTCAGCTCCTATTGGAAATTTCTAGAAAATTATTTCAGATTCTAAAAGCCAACATTTTCGCCAAATGTCGCCAAGTTTAGCGACATTCTTTCATTTAGCGCCAAGCATGCGTTAAGAAAGTTCTATGTACCCTAATTGGGTTCAAATCTGTTTTCGAGAACGTTTCATGGTTCATGGACTCTGATTTGTTGAATTATGTATCTCAGCTTCTATTGGGAATTTCTAGAAAATTCCTTCAGATTCTAAAAGTCAAATTTTTGCGCCAAATTCGCCAAATTTGGCGATATTTTTTCTTTTGACGCCAAGCAAGTGTTTTGGCATTGGTAATCTTAAAAGTCAATTTTCCTTATCATACGTACCCTGATTGGTTGAATTCTGATTTTGAGAACGCTTAGCTTGACCCATAATGACCCATGACCAAAATGACCCACTAATTGCATTTTCTCGAACATGTGACCTAGCCCAACAGTCTTCTCGTGCCCGAAAACTATAGGATGCAAAATTTAGTGTAAATAGTCTGAACCGTTTTTAAGATAAAATAACTTAACCCACAATGACCCAGAAATGATCCACTAATCGAATTTTCTAGGACATGTGACCTAGTCCAATGATTTTCTCGTGCCCGAAACTCGTAGGATACAAAATTTAATCAAAATCGTTAGAGCCGTTTTTTAAATAAAATTATGTTGACCCGCGTTGACCCAAAAATGACCCACTAATCGAAAGTTCTCGAACATGTGACCCAGCCCAATAGTCTTCTCGTGCCCAAAAATGGTAAGGTACAAAATTTCGTCAAAATCGTTTGAACCGTTTTTTAAATAGAATTAGTTTGCCCTGACCCTTGATGACCCTTGATGACCCACTAATCCAATTTTCTCGAACACGTGACCTAGCCCAATGGTTTTCTGGTGCCCGAAAACGATAGGATACAAAATTTCGTCAAAATCGTTAGAGCCGTTTTTAAAATAAAATTTGCATAACCACACACAAGATTTTCTCGTATTATAATATTATGATAAAGGACAAACGTGTCCGTGCGTAACGCTGACGTCATTTTGCGAATGGCAACACCGGAAGATGAAGTTTTGGTTATGCGATTTTTGCTACTGCAATTTTTTCAATTTCTAAATATCGCACATTTTTAATTTTTACACCGTTATATAGGGAAAAAAATGTACTTTCGAATGCAATTTGTTTGAAAACTGTATCGCAGTTTACGCATTTATTATAGCATTTAAATTAAATTTCAAGCATGGTTTAAAAAAACAAAATCCATCTCTATCTCTTGCAGACGATTACTAAATATTAATCCGTTTGCATTTTAAACACTATAAAAAGTTCAAAATTTGTTTCCAGCTAATATTCAATAAAGAAATTAAAATTTCATTAAGCAATAAATAAAATAGTGTCAATAAAACACAAATTTAACAGACATGTAATTGAAGTAAACTACTGAAATTGTCAGAGTAAAAAAAAAAAATAATAAATGCTGTAGATAACGAAATTTTAAGTGATGTTTTCGGTTATTAACTTCTGGCACGAGACCATTATGAAATTATCGCTTTTACTAAATTTCAAAATTTTATTTGAATATATAATTGACATATTTCATATAAAATAATCTTTGGTGTTGTTAAAAGGCAATCCAAAAAAATATATATTAAATGTAAAAAATCTATCAGAGTTTAGCTTTCAAATAAATAAATAAAATAAAGAAATGGTTTTCACATATGTGCTTTATCCCGGGTAGCCCGGGTTGGATGCCCTAGTACTAATAAAAGAAAGTTATTTGTCTGTGTGCGACGGCTAGCGAAATTTAATGCACGCAGAAGTCTGAAAATTTGGGTGTGGATAGTCCAAAGCAGGCTCTGATGTACCTGAGGCTCAGATTTTAATTCTTTTAAGACCTGGGCCTCCTGGGCCCCTTTATGTTTTTGTGTTCTAAATTATTGTTAATAACTTGTCCCCCTTTCAATCCAATCTTCCACATTTTGGGGAGACTTCTCCATTTAGTTATTCCCCCATTTCAACATCCCAGGGGCCCTGGGGCCCGATCCGGGACCCCTTGAACTTTTTTTCACTGTGCATTTTTCACCTCCCTAATTGTGTCAAAGCATAACTTTAAAGTTTTGTATTAATTCCTCTCCTGGGACCACAATCCTCATATTTTTGTTAGAGTCCTAGGGCTCTGTTTTAAACATTTCCCCCCATTTTTGGCGCATTTCTTTAAAATTTTATTATAATGATTAATTCATAACCTATGCTTAATTTCGACTAACTGACGATCTAAAGCGCTAAGTAATAGGACCTTTTAAAATGTTTTCATCATGCTCATGGACTTTTTTGGGCTTCCTACAAGTTTTGATTTAATGAGTCTCTCAATTAGGCGCCCCTTCCTCGTGCATTTAATCATTTCGCGCCAACTTTCAGGTACGTAATCATGTAAAGTGCGAAGAGTGTTGAGCCATCCCTAGAAACATTTACAGAAACTTTTTCTTTCATTATTTCAATATAATAAAATGTTTCACTAAAGAAAACATTCACACACACAAAAAAAAATGTCAAAAATTTTTATTTATTGTCAAAATATGAGAGATAATTTCGGTTAAGAACCCCTCTCAATTTGGAGCCCCTTGGCAACGGCGCCCGGGGCGGTCGCCCCCCTTGCCCCCCCTTAGCTACGCTACTGTAAGAATCTATTAAGATTTGGTGCAGAATTAATTTCACTTGTTGTAAATGTCATATATGTGAAATTATATTGTTACATTCATTGCTCATATTACCCAGATCTTGACTGAGTTCAAATGAACAGCTTGATCTACCATCTTGTTTCAAAATAGTTACCGCATGAAGATTTCTAACTTCCATATATTTTATTATTATTATTACTAGATGGAACCCGTCAAAATTTGACGGCAAAAAACTTGATAGTACCATAAAAATAAAATTCATAGCTACTTTAAAATGTTTGAAACTTTTGCAGAATAATTCAAATAAATAAAAAACCCACTTTGAATTAAAGCTAGGTTGAAGAACAGCAATTGGCTAAGTTTCACTGGCACATGCACTCGCGGAATTTCTTTCATCTGACACATTTAGCGCTGTTGTGCAAGTAAATGGTAAGTGCCCCCTTGGGGAGGGGGAAATGGTAGGATGCACTAAGGAGATGCATAACATGAATAAGCAGTCAAAGACCTTTCAAACGATATGTAACATGAGGGGTGTGTGCAAAATTTAAAAAAGTACCCCCTTGGGGGACGGGGGTAAAGTAGGGGATGGACACGGAACATGCATAATATGATTAAGTGGTCACAGACCTTTCCAACGATATATAACATGAGGGTTGTGTGCAAAATTTAGAAAAGTACCTCTTTGGGGGGGGGGGGGGGGCAAAGTGGGGAGATGGACATCAGAGATATGCATATGATTAAGCGGTCACAGACCTTTCCAACAATATATGACATGAGGGTTGTTTTCAAAATTTAGAAAAGTACCCCCTTGGGGGAGGGGCAAAGTGGGGAGATGGACATTAAAGATGCATAATATGATTAAGTGGTCACAGACCTTTCCAACAATATATGACATGAGGGTTGTTTGCAAAATTTAGAAAAGTACCCCCTTTGGGGAGGGGCAAAGTGGGGAGATGGACATTGGAGATATGCATATGATTAAGCAGTCACAGACCTTTCCAACGATATATGACATGAGGGTTGTCTGCAAAATTTAGAAAAGTACCCCCTTGGGGGAGGGGGGGCAAAGTGGGGAGATGGACATTGGAGATGCATAATATCATTAAGCGGTCACAGACCTTTCCAACAATATATGACATGAGGGGTGTCAACAAAATTTAGAAAACTGCCCCCCTTAAGGGGGGGGGAAGTGGCGGGATGGACCCCGGAGATGCATAACATGAATAAGCAGTCAAAGACCTTTCCAACAATACGTAACATGAAGGGTTTGTGCAAAATTTACAAAAGTACCCCCTTGGGGGGGGCAAAGTGGGGGGATGGACACTGGAGATGCATAATATGATTAAGCGGTCACAGACCTTTTTAACGATATATAACATGAGTGGTATGTGCAAAATTTAGAAAAGTGCCTCAATTGGCGGGGGGGGGGGGGGGGGGGGGGGGGGGGGGGAGGACCACACAGATGCATAACATGAAAAGGCAGTCGCAGGCCTTTCGAACGATATATCATATGAGTGGTGTCAGCAAAGAAAAGTCTCCGCCCCGTGTGGGCAAAACATACTCCCCCCCGCCGCCATAATTATTGATGCGGACTCATTTTTTAAATTCGTTCGCACCCCTCTTCTCCCACAAAATGTTGTGAATTTTAAAAACTCCCCTTCCGAATTTTTTTATACCAAAAGCACTTATGTCCGTCGTCTGCATGCAGAGTTTTGTGCTTACAGACGCCAGACACAACAACACACACACAGACAGACGTTTACCGACATTAATAGTATAGATGATACTCAGTGCCTACACATTTCACCCTTTATAATTCAGCCAATGAGTTGACGGTTGTTCATTTCCAGAAACGAAACAATAATTCTTTAGGATGAATTTTGTTTGTTTGATACACTGTGGCAGAATGCGTGCAATGCAGCGACAGGCGTCACAAACTTTTTAGGGCACCTGCATCTTCGCGGGAAAAAAAATCCTAGATTTCGTCAAATGATCACGGGAAAAACACTAATTTCATCAAAGGACCATGTAAAACGTGAATTTTGTTAAAAGGCCGCAGAAAAACGCGATTAACGCAAAAGATGAGCAAATTTTGTCAAAGAATCGCAAAACAGGAAATTTCACCAAAAGATAGCGCTTTCTTGCCAAATTTCGTCTAAAAATTGCGGAATAAAATGTATTTTATCAAAAAATCGCTGGAAAACGCACATTTCGTTAAAGTATCGCGAGAAAAATGCGAATTTCTTCAAAGATTGCTGAAAAAACGCGAATTTCGTCGAAGGATTGCTGAAAATTCATGAATCTTATCAAAAGGCAGCAGAGAAAATGTGATTATTATCAAAGGATTGCGAAAAAAGAAAATTTCGTGTAAGGATCACAGAAAAACGCAAATTTCATAAAAGAATCATGGAAAATAACGCAAATTTCATGAAAAAAAAAAATCGCAGAAAAAACACAAATTTCGTCAAATTATCGCTGAAAAAAAACACGAATTACGTCATAGGATAGCTGAAAAAATTGTGAATCTCGACAAAAAAAAGATAAAGAAAAAAAATGCGAATTTCATTAAAGAATCACGAAAAAAAATGCAAATTTTGTTAAAGGATTGCGCAAAGAATGTGAATTTTTTGAAAGGTTCGTGTGAAAAATGAAACTGTCTTTATTAAAAACAGCACACACACAAACATCTATACAAACCTCAATACACACAAACATATTATAGGCAGGGCTTGAAATTCAATTTTTCCAAGGACGGGAGTCTCCCTATCAACATTTTTAAATGGAGGGGAGTTGAAATGTTTGGGAGGGAGAAAAAAAATCTTTAAACCCCACTATTATTTTACGTGCTATTTAAAGAATTACATTAATGCAGACATGACAAAATACCATTGAAAAAATTAAGTCAACTGAGAATGATTATGTAAAATGTTTATTTTTATTATAAAAAAGGGAAGAAAGTTAAGTTTTATATATGCAGTGTATTTTTCAAGTTCCATTAAATGTGTTAGGGACCCTTAACAATTAGGTTGTTAAATAAATTTCTGACTTTAGATTTTACTTGATTGAGATTCACCGATCGATAGTGGAAAAGACGCAAAGTTCGTCGATCTGTCACCAAAAAACGCGAAGTTCGTCGATCAGTCGGGGGAAAAAAGCAAATTTCGTCGATCGATTGCAGAATAAACACAAAGTTCGTCGATCTGTCCCCAAAAAACGCAAGGCTCGTCGATCAGTCGCTTAAAAAATGCAATGTTCGTCTATCTGTCGCAGAAAAAACGCAAAGTTCGTTGATCAGTCGCAGAAAAAAATGCAACGTTCGTTGATCTGTCGCAGAAAAAACACAAAGTTCGTCGATCAGTTGCGGAAAAAAGCAAATTTCGTCGATCGATTGCGGAATAAATGCAAAGTTCGTCGATCAGTCAGGGAAAAAAGAAAAATTTCGTCGATCGATTGCGGAATAAACGCAAAGTTCGTCGATATGTCCCCAAAAAACACAAGGTTCGTCGATCAGTCGCTTAAAAAACGCAATGTTCGTCGATCTGTCGCAGAAAAAACTCAAAGTTCGTTGATCTGTCATGGAAAAAACCACAAAGTTCGTCGATCAGTCGCGGAAAAAACACAAAGTCCGTCAATCGGTTGCAGGGAAAAAAAAATCACGAAATTTATCGTTCGGTTGCAGGTAAATTAAATAATGCAAATTTCTCCAAAAATGCTGAAATTTTTTGGGCGGGAGGCTCCCGCTCATGATCTTTTTTGGGCGGGATTTCAAAATTTTCGGCGCGAATCCCGCCCTGAAAGGTATAGTTTTAATCTGAAATAATATACTGAACTTGAACTAACTTTTGAAAAATCGGGTTAACCCAAATCCAACTTGCAGAAATCTACACTCAGTCTGAAATCGACTCAAACCATAAAGACAGTTAACCCAACTTGCAATAAAAATAATTATTGCCGAGAGAGCATTTACCCTCTCCCCCTGTGCTGAAACCTTTCAGAAAATTTTCTGATTTTTTCTTTTCTCAGAAATGCTGTAGTCATTTTGTCCCCCAATTTTGCCCTTTACAATTCAGCCAATGAGTGGAGGGGGCCAAAGGAGCATTCCTTATTACAAACGAAAGATGAGATACGTTCGTTTGATGTCGTTGAAAATTTATGGATTTCTATTATTAAAGTGTTTTTTTCATTTTACCGTATTTATTTTCTTTTTGTGTTGTATGTATTTTGCTACTTTGAATTTTTTTAAACTAACCCTTTTTTTTTTGGAGAGTGAGAGAGAGAGATTTAGTAATTTGGTGACACGAAGTTCCGCAAATTCTTAAAATCCACAAATCGTTTCCAATGTACACAATGAAATTTACAATTAAGTTGCAAGTGCAAAATTTCAGTTTTTTTAAAATTTTCATGTCATTCTGTACACATTTTAATATGTCATTCTGATCATTATACATATTTAGTTATGCATTATTAATTATTACTTGACCTTTACTTTTAATATTTTAAATATTTCAAACTTACAGCTGAATGTTAAATTATATGAAATTAATGTAAAATGAATATTAAAACATTTGAAATACTGCATTCGAAAAATGAAATTTCAGCTTAGAAACGCGACAATTACTATTAGGTTAAAAAAATTTAAGGTAGAAAAGTACTTATGATATAAAAAGAAGAAAAAAAAAATACACAAGAATTTATCTGTATTTACGAAAGCGGGAGAAATGATTTTCTGTGCTATACGAAAAGATATATCCAAATAACTCAATCATGAACATAGAAATAGGTATCGGTTTCTATGTTCATGTGCACTCAATCCAAACTTGAAACTTTTAAAAAGGTCATTGAATGAATGAAATTCATCTCCGCCTTTCACATCCAGAAAACTTGCTGTGTCGCCAATTATGTTTATATTTTATATATATATATATATATATATAAAATATATATATATATAAATATATATATATATATATATATATATATATATATATAAATATATATATATATATATATATATATATAAATATATATATATATATATATAAAATAATAATTCAGGCACTTTTCCGTTATACGGACACCATTGTCACCAAACATACATACATACACTTTGGCATAGTGTCCGTATAACAGAAAAGTACTAAAGTTCATGGTTTAAAATCACAATAAAATATCATGAAATTTATTGATTAGTTGTGGGAAAATATAGGGGAAATAATGTGTTTTTAGTGAATTTTTTGTTTTGTTAACAATGTGGTTAGAGAGCCAGGGAGAAATCCAGAAAACTTGCTGTGTCGCCAATTATGTTTATATTTTATATATATATATAAAAATAATAATTCAGGCACTTTTCCGTTATATGTACACCATTGTCGCCAAACATACATACATACATTTACATACATACATACATTTTGGCATAGTGTCCGTAATAACAGAAAAGTACTAAAGTTCATGGTTTAAAATCGCAATAAAATATCATGAAATTTATTGATTAGTTGTGGGAAAATATCGGGGAAATAATGTGTTTTTGTGAAATTTTTTGTTTTGTGTTGTTGTGTTTAATTGTAAGCATTCATTATAATTTTCAGTGCATTATTAAATTGAAATTTTTGTTTAAAATATGTAAACAAAACAGTGACCAGAAACCTGCACAATTTCTAATATAGATAGATAGATAGATAGATGCATGCATGTAGTACTTTTAATTATTTGGTAAAAATACTGTGATCGTCACTGAAAAAACCTGAATTTAACCTAAAAGTAATTGTCGAGTGTTTAAGCTGAAATTTCATTTTACGAATACAGTATTTCAAATGTTTTAATAATTACATTCAGCTGTAAGTTTGAAATATTAAAAGTAAAGGCCAAGTAAATAATTAATAATGCATAACTAAAAGTAATTGTCGAGTGTTTAAGCTGAAATTTCATTTTACGAATACAGTATTTCAAATGTTTTAATAGTTACATTCAACTGTAAGTTTGAAATATTAAAAGTAAAGGCCAAGTAAATAATTAATAATGCATAACTAAAAGTAATTGTCGAGTGTTTAAGCTAATTTCATTTTACGAATACAGTATTTCAAATGTTTTAATAGTTACATTCAGCTGTAAGTTTGAAATATTAAAAGTAAAGGCCAAGTAAATAATTAATAATGCATAAGTAAAAGTAATTGTCGAGTGTTTAAGCTGAAATTTCATTTTACGAATACAGTATTTCAAATGTTTTAATAGTTACATTCAACTGTAAGTTTGAAATATTAAAAGTAAAGGCCAAGTAAATAATTAATAATGCATAACTAAAAGTAATTGTCGAGTGTTTAAGCTGAAATTTCATTTTACGAATACAGTATTTCAAATGTTTTAATAGTTACATTCAGCTGTAAGTTTGAAATATTAAAAGTAAAGGCCAAGTAAATAATTAATAATGCATAACTAAATATGTATAATGATGAGATTTTTTTTTCTTGAATTATTCAGTGAAACGCGCCTTATAAATGTACGCAAATAATTCACATCAAAATCTTAAAATAACAAAGTTTTCTTTCGTGTTTCGTGCTTAATAACCAAAAAAGCTTGATTAATACAAAAATTATTTGGTAAAAATACTGTGATCGTCGCTGAGAAAACCTGAATTTAATCATATCACACAGAATTACATATTAAAAGTTTAAAAAACTGAAATTTTACACTTGCATCTTAATAGTTTGTTTACATCGGAAACGATTCGCGGAATTTCGTGCCACGAAATCTCTCTCTCTCTCAAAAAAAGGGTTAGTTATAAAAAATTCAAAGTAGTAAAATACATACGACTTAAAAAGAAAATAAATACGGTAAAATGAAAAAATACCTTAATAAAAGAAATCCATAAAGTTTCAACAATCGAACAACCAAATGGAATCGTAATCCACATACGCTTCTAGAGAGAGGAAAAAGCCTTCACCTCATTGGCTGAAACATCGCGTCTGAAGATAGTAAAAGCCTCTAGCTGATTAGCTGAATGCTCGCGCATGCCTATAAAAGGCATTTTTGCATGAAAAACTAAAAAGCAGGTTAGCTTTAAGTATATGGATTATTTCAAATCTTTACGTGGCTGTCATTTTAAAACAAGATAGCAGATCAAGTTGGCCAAAAAACTTGGTTGATATCTTGATAAGCCTAATATGTATGTCGAATTTTATCTAAATTGATTTATAAATGCAAAGATTATCAAATGATATAAAAATTTGATTTAAATAGTTACATAAATCTACATTTGAATGGTGGTTGGTTTTGCGATCCAAGGGCCATGATTGACAAAAATGTAGCAAAATTTTCTGGAACTGCTTTTCTCTGTACAGCTGCAATAGGAAGCTCTATAACTTTTTGTAAGGATTGCCAGACGTACAAGTTTAATAATTGCAGGTTTATTGAACATTCAAACCTTTCATTTTTATAAAAATACTCAACTTTTAAAAAAATTGAGAATTTTTCTCAGTTTGCTTCTTTAAAAACAATAATTAGAAAATGTCATATTAAGGACATCATTTTTGTGTGATAACATATGCAGTACTTCACTCAGATGATAACATGAACAAAGACTGAGTTTCAATTATTGTCATATTGTAAACTATAAGTATCACATTAGGGGTTACTTAAAATTTTTGTTCCATAACCCTACAAAAATGAATCAACTTTGTTTAATTTTAAACCTGTGTGTAATTTTTTACCACATTTCATGAACATAATTTTAAACAAGATCTGCTTATCATAAGACTTTGAAATTAAAATTTGAGCTATGATATGTATCTACAATAAATGACATTGCAACAATCAAATCTATTCGGACTATCTCCTGAAAGTTCTCCTAACACGCATAGATAAATGGATGTAATTTTTTAGATAAGCAAGAGCTGTAATTTATTATAATATTATGCAGTGTTTCTATTCTTAATAACAAATACAATACTACTATTCTCATATTCAACATATATTATAAAAGAAGAATATGTACAATTTAATTGAATGTCACTTAAAATATACATAATGAGCTTTTTTTTTTTTTTTCCATTTAAGCTCATTGACACCCTGAAATATCAGTACTTTTTCACTATAAGAGCCTTGGCGTAATTCAGGCTTCAGAAAGTGAGATTTGTTGCCAAATGATGTAACTAGCTACAAAAACAAACTTAATGAACTTTTATGCTTGTTTATATATGAATTTATATATATATATATATATATATAAATATTTTAGTTATATGTATTATATTATTTTTTTTCTATATGCAATTTACTATATAAAGATATATAAATGGCTTCTTTATATTAAATAGATTGTATAAATACTGAAATAAATGCTTGTGTATATGAAACAGTGAATAAGTTGCAAGAAAAAATTCATGAAAAAATGCCTTCACTCGCCAAGGTTCCTATGCTGCAAAAGTACTGAAATATTTCTCCCAGTGGAAGTTCACGATCTGTGGGCCCCAGTTTAAGAATCCTTGGGCCATATGATAAAACTTTTAATTTAGTAATCTTTATCTTAAGTTTTAATATGGAAGAATGAAACAAAGCAAATGTTATTATCTTGCTTTGTTTCTGAATACAAATATTTCTCTTTATAGGGTGTTTCATTACAAATTTCCATAACCATTACTGAATTTTAGATGTTGATCTTGATTGCTACAGTTAATTTTTTATTCAAATTGGAAAATATGGCGACAAAATTAGATAAACAGTGTTGATAGAGCATAATACAAACACAGTTGGAAGATAATAACTATTAATTAAAGATATTATTTTAAGGAAAATTCTTTAAAGAAGACATGCCATAGTTTAGTAGGATGTGAAAAAGGATGGTAATGTGATAAAACCAAAACAAACTAACAGCAGTAATTTTTTTTTCTTTTAAGAAATAAATCTGGCAACCTAAAAGAGATTTGCTGGACTTTGATAGTCTGTCTCTTTATCTGAAATAGTACTACAGTCTGTGTTGGCATGGTTTAAATCATTTGCTTTAATCCATAATTTAAACCACGGTTATAATCAACTGCCTTTTTTCCCAAACAAAAGCCATTTGTTTTTTTAATTAATTTTTCTATTTTTATTTTGTTTTGATATCTTTTATATGATTAATTCATATACATCAACACTAATTTTTGAAAAACATAAATTCAAATATGATAAAGAAATTATCAAACAATTCTTTAGTGACACTTTTACTAAAATTAAGGCCAAAAGTTACCCATATCAGCAATATCTTTTTGAAAAATAATTTGATGATAATATTACAACTTTGTTGACTTAACTGCAAAACAGACTTGGCATAATAGAAAGTGCTAAACTTGTATTTTTGTTTAACATGTTGAACAGGTATAATTAGCTTATTTACTGTCCTATCATTATCTTTTCTGAAATATTTACTTTTTCATGGAGAGATTTTGTAAAACTTTTTTTGATCTTTTCTTATAACTAAAGTTAAGAATTTTTTATTCAATTAAAAGTTCTATTTAGTCATGTATGTTTGTATAAAACTAAAAACAGATTTGCAATAATAATAATATTAACTGGTTTAAATAAAAAAAAAACTGCTTTTTAGAGGTTTTATTTCCAACCCTCACTACAGTATTAAAGGAAACATGAAATTCAAACAAACTGTAATTTAATCTAAGTCTAAAGATAGTAAACATGAAATACAGAACTTGTTTTATAACTAAAAAGTATTTTTAAAACTACATAAAAAATAGACTTCAATTGTTGATATATCAAGACTAAAAGAAAAGAAAAGAAAGCTATAAAAACTTTACAATGATTCAAAAGGTTTATAGAAAAATTGAATTATGCAGAATAAAGAAAAAGAAAACCATAACACACTCATAAGTAATTTAAAGGCTTAATACATTATACTCTTTCACCAATATCTCAAATAAGTATGAGAACTCTTAGCAAACTCAAAAATTCTTTTAAAACAATTCTAGGGAAAAAAATAATTACAGGGCTGCCACTGCCAGCAAAAATAGTTGCTTTAATAGCTAATAATGAAAAAAAATAGTACTCAAAACAGTAGTATTCGTAAAAAAATAGTAGCATGCTTACTTAAACTAGTCGGATGTGCCAATCCCAAAACATTCTTCTATCTCACACAGATTTCTCATACACTAAAAAGAATCAGCACCAATTTATATCAAGGTCTAACTGAATATAAAGTTTTATTAAATTCCATGCATTAGTTCTTGAGATAGGACTATTGCTAAAATCGTGTGAATCCTGCAAAATGCAGCAAAGCAGCGCCACCTGTAGTGAGATTTAGACCAAAACCTAAAAAATGGGGGGTAAAAGGGGGCAATTTAATTCAGGGGGATTTAAATAAAATCGTCGACTTTGCATTCATAAAAACTGGAGTAATTTTGTAATAAATGATCATATCGACTTGCGGATAGTTTCATTCGATTCAGAATTTAAAAATACATAGTAAATGATACCCCACTTGATCTATTTAAAAAATGTTGAATTATCCCCCCCCCCCCCCCCCTACACAACGTAAAACAATTTTATTTTTTGGGAACTCATCGAATCTTCTTTTCTAGTGCCAAAATGAAGTTCTTCCCAAATTTTTGTAAATGGCCATCAGTTGATTCTGTAAAAACGTATATTAATTGCACTGAGATAGATCATTGACTTTGTATTTGTAAAACCTGGTGTAACTTTGTAACGAATCATTGTATTGACTTGCAGATGGTTTCATTCGATTCAAAATTAAAAAATACATAACTAACGGTACCCCACTTGATCTACAACCTACTTTAAGAAAATTGACACCCCCCTCAAAAAACTTTATGTTTGGGGAACTCATCGGATCTTCATTTCTAGTGCCAAAACAAAGTTTTTCCCAAATTTTTGTGAATGCCCATCAGTTGTTGTATTTTACTCAATTTTTTATCTATTTTACCTGTACTAATTTGTCACTTAATATAGAAAAAAAGAAAAATCTATAAATTTGGAAAAACTTTTACCATGTGTTCAGACTTTTCAGCTTTATCTTTTATGTCTTTTATGCGAGCAAAGAGCTGCCTGATAGCCTTTTGGGCTTCCTCTAAGGCCTCTTTCCCATCCTGGCCCACACTTGTTTGACCTCGAACAACTGTACGAATCTCATCATCCAATTGCCTAAAATAATTCAATATTTAACATGTTTTACTAGTAACACACACAAAGGTACTGGTTTACTTTTCTGTCGACTATTTACGGTAAACAAAACTTATCAGCAAACATCGTGATTTAACTCTTAGACAGGCAGCAAACCAAGGTGAGAAGTGACACAATACAAGTTGGAAACAAAATTTTCATTTATTTGTCAAAATTTCAGGATTTGTCTCCTTTATGTCACTTGTCACCTTGGTGTGCAGCCTGCCTCATGAGGCATAAACATGACATCACAATCGTTGTTGTCAACTGTACTGCTGCATGTCACATGTGATGAACATATTTCATTTGCCCATTTTCATTTATTTTTTTATATTTTCATTTATTTTATGTAAACCAGTTTAGTTTTTGAAATGAAGAATACAAGTTAACAACTGGGTCATTCCATGGTAACTTGTGTTACATTTAGAATAATTGACTTTAGTAATTTTAGTATAACACCAAAAAATATTCATAATGTAAAGTTGATGTGATTTGTTAATTAAGCCTATCCATAGGAAAATTTGCATGAAAATTATATTTACCATGGTAACTTACGTTACTGAAAAAAAAAAAAAAAAACTTAAGTTACCATAAGAAATTTAATTGCCACTGTTCAAGAAATAGCACTAAATTTGGGTAATTTTCATCCAAATTTCAGGTTGGATAGGTTTAATTAACAAATCACATCAACTTTACATTTTGAATATTTTTTGGCGTTATATCACTAAAATTACTGAAGTCAATTATTCTAAATGTAACATAAGTTACCATGGAATGACCCTGCTATTTTTCTGTTTTCCTCTTGCATTTTGTAAAAAAAAAAAAGAAAGAAATGCGATTTACTAAGTTTTATTTACAGCAGGTCAAAATAATTAAAACCTATTAAATGGGAATATATAATATATATATATATATATATATATATTAAACAGTGTTTTATTTAAGTTAAAGTGCACTAAAGAGTTAAAAATAATTTTTTCTCGGTCAGAATAAGAAAAGTATTTCTGGATATGACATATGACTAAAAATAAAAAAAACATTGAACATGATTGTGCAGTTTAATGTATGGTTCACATTAGCCTGGTCGATTTATAAGCAAATTTGTTACCAAGTAACCTCTTAAAAAATTTGTTCCACGTAAATCAACTAACTGTGCAGTTTAATGTTTTCTGAGCATCCCAAGCTTTTACTTTTAGTCATACGTAAAAATACTTTTCTTATTCTGGCCCAGAAAAAATTATTTTTTATATTTTAATGCACTTTAAATTAAATAAAACCATGCTTTTTTAAAATTATTATTATTATTTAATAATGTAGAATCTTTTCTTCTTACTAAAGAAAAAAAAAATTTTGATAAACTTTTACCTGGTTAGCAAGGAATCTGAACAGGTTGTTAACAAATCTGATAAAAGAAAAAAATGATAGGTAAATAGAAAATATTTCACTTTGAGCTGAAAAAAGTCCTTCTGGCATGTACCGAGAGAGAAAGGTAGCTTCCCTATTTCTTGGTTTTAAGATATATACTTTTATAAGCATATCTCAAAGTACAAATTATATCTTTGTTTTGGAATCACATAGTCAGGGTTGCTAGAATTTGCTAAAATTTTATTTTCGTATACTATTATTATCATCCTGATTTAATCACATTATTTCAGTAATTAAATGAGGTGACTATTTCCATACAAAAATAGTGGTATTCAAAATAAAATTTTAGTATATTCCTGGCAACAGTGCACAGAGTGTTTATCATTTGGCAATTGACAAATTGTGTGAGCTATATTAAGAAGAAAAAAATCTATTTATTGAAAAACAAAATTTTGAAAGAAAACAAAAGTCATGATTTATAATCGTGCTACTTTACTGCATTTATTGAGAAAAAATTAACAGTTTACTACATTTGAGAAAAAACTGCAACTGGTGTTTGTCAATCGGAAAAGCACTCAGAAAATTACATCATTAAAAGATCGTTGAATTTGTAAGAATTCTTTTTTTTTCACTTCAGCTAAAAACAATTTTATTTATCAGAGAAAAAAATTATTAGAAAGCAAATTTACACTGTTACTAAGGGTTTCACAGCCAATGTTATGGTGCACCAAAATAATTTTCATTTTTTGAATGCTTTTATACCAAAGCATTATAGGTGCAAACTAGCTGGCTTCGCCCGCCAGCGGGCCCCTAATTTACATCGGTGCCTCGAATATTTTGAAAACTCCTTTTTTTTAATAAAACATCGAAACGAACGACCCTCTGGCTCGCATCCACCTCGAGCCGAACGAACCTCCGAACCGAGTCCCCGCTGCCTTCAGCACCGTATACCGGTCGTGCTACGCACGCACCGGAGCCAAACCACGTCGTGATATGACCCATAGAACTCGAGTTAGTGGCAAAATTCTTTAATTACACCTACCACCACCAGGGGGCACAGTCTGTTCTATGCGAACATAACCCAAATCTGTAAAGCTATTGAAATCCAGTCAAAAGAGCCTTTGTTGATCTGGTATACAGCAGAGTATAATCTTAAAAATTTGAGTGTAACTTCTTTATATTTCAGAGTGTAGTATAGCATAACTTCAATCTTCTAAGTAAAAGAAAATTAAAAGTCTACTTACAAATTGAAGAGCATATTTTTGCAATAAGGAGGATGAAATGGAGGATGGTGAAACTTCAGCAATAAATATAACTTGAGTAAAATCAAACATCTTTATTAATTCCAGGAAAAAGCATCTTCAAAAATATATACATCAAAGTAAAACTAGATAAACAGGCATGAGAAACCTTCTCATTTTATAATGGTTTGCAACCAATCACCACTAGCCAGCACATGCTGGAACTGTTTTGCATAAAACAAAGTTGAACAACATTTTTCAACCTGAAACAAAACATTATTTCACAAAGCACTACTTCTTGTTCAACTGACACATTTCAACCAACCATTCAACCAAATTTTTAACTATGAATTTAACTGGAAAAATGTAAACAAAAGATGGATGCCTGCATGCTAGTGAAGTTAAGTGTTAGTTTTGTTAGTAAGTTAGTAGTTTCAGTGAAATAAAGCATAAAGGTACCTTTTAATTTTAATAAAATAAAATACTTAATACAAAAATAAAAGTTGAAAAATGGTGGAAAAAAAACTTAATAAAGAAATGTGGTTCTTTCACAGAGCCAAACCCCGTCAAAATCGGGCCCATAGAACCCGATTTACGGAGGCGCCCCCCTGGTGGTGGAACTGGAAACTAAAATATGTAAGCGCTATTCATGTCGAGTCGAATGAGCCATACCGCTTCGCGATGGGACCCATACGACGGGAGATATTTTGAAAAGAAATAGCTAATTTCTTAGCTTCTTTTTCTTTCCCTATACAAAAATTGGGATTTTGCTAAAATCAAAAATTATGGTCGGAATTCGAAAATTTTTTGAATCCTTGAAATGCCAGATCACTCAGAGCAAGGATTCATATTTTTCAGATTCGAAAATCCGATATTTAAAATATATATATATTGCCCATAAAAACTGGAATCATTTTAAAATGCATCTTTTTATCAATTTATCTCTTTTGGCAGAAAAGCGTCCAAATGTCTGATAGCAACACCTGCGAATATTTTACTTCTACCCAGTTGAAATAGAAATAAATTCATTTTTCATTTTCATTAATGAGTTTTAATTGATATCTTTAAAAGTTATTGGTCGATTTTTATGAATTTTTTTTTGTTGAATTTGCGATTTTTTTACTTATCCATCATACGTAGTATACGGTAAGTCTTGTAATCGTTTTGAAAATCGAAATTTTTTTTTTTACGGATTTACACGTTTCAGACACTGAAGATTCCGAAAAACATATTTTTAGAAAAAAAAATTTGCCGTCCGTCTGTGTGTCTGTAAACGCTCTATCTCCCTAAAAAATTAAGATAGAAACTTGCAATTTGGTATGTACTTAGTATGTAATAATGGGAAGAAGCCTATTTCATTTCAATAACCTCGATTAACCGGAACTATTTTTTTCGGACTCTCGAAATATTCGTTCTGATAAAAGGTATATAAAAATTTTTGAAATTGTTTATTTTAAGAAATGAATATAAAAGACAATAAAAAAACATAAATTTTGCATAAAGCATAAAGTCGATCGGATAATTAGTTGCCGAGATATTTGTAATCCTATTTCCCACTCTTCGATTTTTCATGACCCTGTATTTCATCTAAATTTCACTTCAAAGATATATTTTAATTGGAAATTTGCAGCTTAATCAAATGCAATAAACCGCTAGTTAATAGGATTATTATTTTTGGAGTTATAAGGATGTTTCTTTCGAGCAATTCAATAATCGAGCCTTTAAAGTTTGTGACGTCATAAAGCCACGATTTTATTTGAATTGCAATGCATTTTATAAGTAGTTTACACATTTTTATTTTAATATTTTACATTATGCATATCCATGATGGGTAAGTATTACGGTGGCCCCCAATGACTAGTTTTACATATGTGTGCAAATTATCGTGAATGTAGAGTCATTATTTCTACTTGTTTAAAAAAGGAATGGAGCGATTTGATCTCGGATGTGTCAACCCGGCATTCTTTCCAGCAACCTTTTTCCCGTCTGGGGTCAATGTTGAATGTCTGGTCAGTTTTTGGCCGAAATAAAGAAAAGTTACGGTCCGAATAAAAAAAAATTTGACTTTTTAGAACAACAAAAATCGGCCGCGTGTGTACCCCGATTTTCGGATCGATACCTCCGGTAGATTTTTTTTTATTCGATGATGCGTTAAAAAGCGACAATTTGGATGTCTGCAATTATCAAAACGAAAATTTTCTTTTCGGGTTTCGATAAAACTGTTTCTTGTTTTGCTAATTTTGATGAGGTTTTTAATTAATAACATTCTTAATTAGGGGCCGACTTCTTGGAGACTGTAATTCCTGGAGGCCCGGATTTTTCCGAATTTTTTTATTCCAAAATCGCTTTGCTGCTCGCTGCACTCGCAGACTTTATCTGGGTACAGATGCACACACACACAGACAGACGTTTACAAACATTAATAATAATGATTCCCAAAATCTGTAAGCTCCTAAACCCAAAAAATCCAGTGGCCACATTGTGAAACAAACGGATAAAAACAATAGCATTCATATGGCTATATGAGGTTTATTGTCAGCTATTAAAGCTTAAAAGTGATAACAAGTAAATTTTAAATTAAAATTTCCCAAAAAATTAAATAAATAAATGATTTATTTTTTCTTCATTCAAATTGGACAACGGGATTTTATGGAATCTTCCAACCATAATTAAATACAGTTTGTAGGAATAAATATTTGCAACGTAAGGCCTAAACATTTTATGAATAAACGATTCTCTAACGTTTTTTGTTCTATAGATAAATCCCCCCCCCCCCAAAAAAAAAGTGTTTTACATAGCTGAAAATAAATGCTCAACATGGGCATTTGCATCATGTACATGCAGTATGTCTGTAAAAATCAAAAGAAAAAATATATATGAAAAAAATACGGAAAAGGTTCATTTTCTTTTAAGTTTTAGATTTTAATAAAATAAATTGAACAACTTTTGACATTCAGGGATGATTTTGAGTGTGGGATGATGGAGAAAGATCGAACACTATAAGCCTCATTGCAACTTTTGTTGGCAGAGGGATTTTTTTAAGAATTTATTAAGTATTTTTTTTAATCAGTTACAATAAATTGCAATTTTCGTGACCAATCGCTAATTTTCACGTTTTATTATCGCGACTCCTTGATGAAATTTGCGTTTTTTTACTTTTCTGTGATCTATCGACGAAACTCGCATTTTCTGTGGCTAGTTGAAAAAATTTGCAATTTTTTTTGGCGACTAATTCATGAAATTTATTTTTTTTTTCTGCGACTGATTAATGAAATTGAAGGGTTTTTTCCCGTGACCGATTTACGAACATATCTGAATAATCCTAGAACTACAAATTTAATGATAAGGAACTCAAAATTATTCTCTTCTCGGCACAAATTTTTCTGCATCGTGGACTAATTGCGGTAACTGCTGCCTCTGATTTCTTTCGCGGTGCATATTAACTTGATTTTTTTCCTCTGATTTCGCAGACATCGCAATTTTTTTTAAAGAAGAAAACTGGAAACTTGTAGATCCGCGGAAATGTGGTATCCATGCTTAATCATATTTTTTAAATATGGACAATAGAAAAATTAAAGTGATAAATATCGCAGAAATTCTGCAGATTTAATTAAACAACAACAAAAAAAAAATCCGGAAATCTGACATTCGGCGGAAAAGGAGCATCCCTGTAAAACACATGGAAAGTTAGTGGACAAATAAAAAAATTCAGTCGCAACGTGGCGACTGGCAACCGTGAATCTGCACCTATACAAAGCATGTACCACTTTTTCACCCCTATTGTTGAACATACAATGTTATTTATGAGGATATATATGTCCCTCTATATTCTATAATCAAACTGGCTTCTTTCTTTCATTTTAGGTCACATAAAAAGTGATACAAATGTTGAGATTTTATACACCTTAAGACATTATTTTAAACTTGGCCTTAAAATCAATAAATCAGTCTGCAAAACTAGTGTAGTTGGAGGTCAGGGCAAGAGTAGTGTTTGGACAGTTCAAAACAAATGCAAGCATTTTAAGGAAGGGAACCTCAGCCTTGAAATCAAACCCAGAAGTGACAGGCCATCAGTTGTGAATTTTGACAAGTCAAAGAGAAAAAGAGAGGAGAATCCAAACCACTAGCATTCGAAAACTGTCAGAGGAATTACAATGCACCCAGCAGGCCACATGAGAAGTTTATATAAACTTGAACAAACTTACAGGGAATCAAAAAAAGTAAAACCCCCTGGCCTAGAGTAATTTAATATATTATATAGTAAAATATCAATGATAAACAAACTTTGAATTCATTAATATTTCAAAATGAATAATATATAACCCTTATTATACACAGATGAATAAAAAATAAACACAATATAAAAAATTATGTTCATTTATCAAACCTATGTTGAGATTTTATGCATCTTAAGATATGATTTTAAAGGCCTTAAAATCAATAAGTAAAAATCAATAAAATAAATAAATAAATAAAATTATGTTCATTCACAAACCTTATCTTCATTTTCATCCTACCAGTAACTTCATCTATATTTGATAGTGACTGCTCAGTGGGAAATAGTTTGTTGATGTAATCCACTGCATTGAAATCAGGATGGTCAAGAGGATCGGTACTAGGGAGAACCTGAAAAATTAATAATTTATTTAATCATATTACTGGATCATCCTCATCAATGTTCATAACTTTATTAATGTGATAGCACTCTTTTTGCCCTTAAATAAAAAAAATAGCAGTCCTTTTGCCCCTCAGCCAAAAAAATAGCACCCTTCTTACCCTCAGTCAAAAAATGGCATCCTTACTGTTGTTTGTGCTAAAAAAAATATTACATAGTAAAAATTGATTCATTGTCATGGCTTGAAAAGAATGCCCAAACTTTTAAATATTGAAGTCTTTTAAAAAATCAAAACAGTGTTTTTTTCCCCTCCAGCAACACACTACCCTTTTTTAAACCCTAGGAAAACTTTTGAGTATACTGATGTGTTTTACAATAAAATTTCGTAAGATACTTTGCTAGGAACAGATATGTTCAGCATTAGCCAAAAAAAAATATATATATATATTTCAGAAAGTAATTTCATCTTTTTCAAAAATTCTAGGGGAGTAATTTTTACTATATTTTCTTTTTTTTTTTAAATTTAACCTATAATATTATTTGTTTTAAATGTTAGTTACATTAAAAGACAAAATTTAAGTGCAAAATTACATTTTCTTTCCTCTTATATTTCCCTATTTTTATGGATTCTATAATCCATATCACAAATGTTATCATTAAGTATATCAAGAAAAGTTTTCCACAACAAAATCTTATAAGTATGTCCATATGGTCATCACCAACAAGTTTTTATACAGAATGTAGTACAAAGAGTTAATCTCAGATAATAAGTTCTGGGAACATAAATTATGCATTTATTCTCTAAGTGTTTACTGACAGATAACAGTTTATAATAAGTATGATGTTTTAAAAACAATACCCACAATATTTAAAATAATAATAAAACAACATTATGCGATTATGTGACAACACTGATTTTACAACAACTTTGTGTTTGACTTGCAAAAAGAAAGTCAATTCATTGCAAAAGTTTAAGTCAACCAAGCACATCCAAGAAAACACAAAAGTAAACTTTTTATTCATGCAATTTTTAATTAACATATATTTAATAGCTATTGCTTAAGATTTAATATGCATTTACAAATACAGGTAAGTATTACTTATGCATAGGTATTTTAAGAGGTAGCTGAGATCTGAAAATTTTGAACAGACAATGGGGAGCGATTTACTGAGTTGCCAATTAAGTGTCTGAATAATTATTGATCTACAGACTTATCATCAGAAATTGCAGAGTCTATGCAAATTTGAGCATTTTAAAGGCCCTCGAGAAATGATATCAGCGGTGTGTATAAAAAATATAATGTAACCATCCAGGGTCCATTAATTCATATAAAATTAAAAGTTTATTTAATTTTTAAAGTTAATGAATCTTGTTTAATTTAAACAACAACAATAACAACAACAAAAAAATGTAGTTTCAAAAAATATAATTTGAATCAAAACATAAAAAATAAGAAAAAATATATCACGAAGAAACTATAATTGGTACTTTCAATTATTAGGATGTTAGTTGCAATTTTGTACCAAATCTGATGAACTGTATATTTCATGTTGCTAATAAATAAGTTATGCAGCCTATTTATTTCCCTACATCAACTGTGGTGTAGAGTAGAGTCCTGCACAGGTAGGGGTTGTACCCAACCCCGCAAATCTGAATTGAAGTCAACCTGCAACCTGACAAAAACAATTTCCTTGACCTACAACCTGACTAGAACCCACAAAAATAATTTTTGATTATCTGCAACATGACATATTTCAACCCAAACCCGAAATACTTCAACCTGCAACCCAACCTGAACCTGCAATGAAAGGACAATAAATCTAATGCTATTATGAAATGTAATTATATCTCCAGTATCAATTTTATATTTTATATAGAAAAATAAACAAATCTATATTCTTTAACATTCAAATATAATGAAACCTCTGAATAGTAGACACCCCAAGATCACTGAATAGAGTCCTGCATCCTCGGATTGTTCCTTTTTTTTTTTTCAGGTCGGGATAACTCCAATTTTCTTTCTGCGTGTCAGTTCACCGTAGAATAATTCTGTGCAATTCCATAGAAAAGTCGCATTTTGGGGGGGGGGGGGGGGAAGAAATAAAATTTATAATATGTTTAATTTAAGGGTATGATTGGAAACCTTGATATTTTTATGTTGTATAATAAAATCCTAATAAAAAGGCATTGTAAATTACTGTTTACAAATTAAGTTAAGAACCATTATTGTCTTTGTAAAGACATAATGTTACACCAGTTACACAATAAAAGTTACATCAGTTACATGTGTAAATGCCATTTTTTCTTTTTTATTGTTCAGATATTAATTAAACAAGTTACTGTTATAATTTGACATTACTTAGTGTTGTTGAGAACATTAAATCACTTTTTTTAACGGTATAGTTTTGATAATTTTTACACTTCAATGAAGGCCGAAAAAATGTTTGTCTAAAAAAAATGAAATAATCTGCAGGTATTTGGGTATTAAGTCCTCAGTAAGAAATATTTTAAATTAAAAAAATTTGTTCTAGCTTTATTAGTAAATTTTGTACACAGTTTTGAAAACAAAATTCGATGATCAAGTGTTACATCAGTTATCATGGAATTGACCTTCTTCCAGGTCATATTTAGGTTTTTTTGCAAGTCGAATTGCTGAGATTTTCACAAAAAGTTTGAACAGATAGAGAACAATGTTTCAAATGAAAATAAATATGTATTTGTATATGAATGAGTATAGATTTAATTTACAGCATGAGAAAAAATAAAATGTATATAAGAAATGTAATCATAGACTTTTCTTTCTTTACGGTGCAGTTAAGAACCATTTTTTCTTTACTGAGAATATGAAAAACATTACCAACATTTTGTTTGTAATACACACAAAAACACATATATCATATTTGTGATAATTTATGCACACATACACATGCTAGGTGTGCATAGGTTTGGAGGTGCTCAATATTCTAAGGCAGTGGTTCCCAAACTTTTGAGCTCGCGGAGCCCTTTTTGGGAAGAATTTATAAGGCGGAGCCCCTTAACCCCACGTTACTCTATGGTTTACAAATTAATGTTTTTTTTATGCCTATGGAGCAGAGAAAGATCTGCTGGATAAGAGTCCGAACCAGTAGTTTCCAACATGAGGCCAAGGTTCTCAGTTTGGCGCTTTTCTTGATACAAAAATTCTGAATTCATACAAGAAATTTTGAAAATCAAATTTTCTATTATTTAACCCTTAACAGTTTTATTTAATATTACTGTTATTGGACGCAATAAATTAAAAATAAGGACTAAAGCACTTTTTTTGTATTAAAATATCTGCCTTGTATAATCGAAATATGCCCGCCAAATACAGCAAAAAATATAGTTAAAAATTTGTAGTTTCTGAAAGCTTTTAGTAACGAAGAAAACAAACTCTTCTTACCCGAGCGAGTTTCGAGAAATACTGTTAACCCTTAATTGTATAGTGATGTAAATTTCCATCACTTTTTATTTAACTTTTAATAAATAAATCAACTTCTTCGCCACCACTATATTTATGTAGAAATATTAATCCAGTAAATTTCCCGTGAACTATGTTGCTGAACAAAGTTAAAAATCTATCTTAAAATTTCTGGTATCTAATATTTAATATATGTATAAAAAACAATTGTAAAAGGAAAACTCATGCAAAGAAGGGTTAAGGGGTTAATGACAACCATTTTTAAAATAAAAAATATTCTTTCGGGATTTCCAGTAAGAACTCGGAATTAAAGATCAAAATAGCAACCCTGTCTGGGTCATGCATTGCATTGGTGCTTACGTGAAACTATTATTATTTATGGCGAAAACCACACACACACAAAAAAAAAGGATAAGTTGTACAGTTTTCGTTTACAAAGAGAGACTTCTGTATAATCCCAATAGGCTACTCGCAAAAAGAAAGAAAATGCGTAGGCAACTTACCTCATCAGTAATTATATAGTACGTTTTCGCTAGTCTCGCCCACCCGTAATAGAGTCATGCGATTACGGATTCTTTTTCGTTCTTCTTTACGTTTCTAGTATTTCTAAACATGCAACGAAAAGGAATCGCCTCTGAGCTTCTTTTTTTTTTAACATTTTTTTAAAAATACGTTTAAAAGCTGATCATCATTTTAGTGTTTAAGTGAGCGGAGCAAAATCTATAACCTGTATTTTTAGGTGCAGCATCGTTTACTTTTTTTGGATGTTTTATTTGAAGTATTTAGCTATTAATTATAGTTTTGAAAGAAACTTTCTTTCACCATTGTTTTTGCATCAAAATAGATATACGGTTAAAAACTACACATGTTCAAAAAACTGCAAAGAGTAGAAAAACTTTACTAAGTAAACGGGATATATGGGTGGTGTTAAATTTATATCAGGGATCGCTGATCGGGTACTCATTGACTAAAAGTCTAAGCAAGGGATGGAGCTGAGCAAAAGTTTAGATTGTTAGTGTGATGACAAATGTAAAGAATCAATATATTTTTTTAATTGCTACAGCCTTATTTCTGATAGGAAAATGTGGCATCCTAACATAAGAATCTTAGCCAATCCCGAGATCAATTAAGACAAAATTTTAAAGAGGGGTTGTTAAGTGATACAATATGTTAAAAAATGAATTTTCAGCAACATGCATTGCTTTAAAAATTAAGTACAATTATGTAAAATGTTTCTCAAAAATGTGTCTTCAATTAAATGTTACAATAAAATTTGAACTATCCGGTGTTGAGGCGACATTATGGAAATCCCCAAGAACAACTATATAATGTTAACATTATTAATAGGACATTGTAAAGTTAAAATAAAAACACTAAATATTACAATAATAAAAATGTTGGAATAAATTATAAGCTACAAGATTAACTTGACTACAAATTTTAACTATTAAATGCAATTTACAGCCCAAGCAATTATTAAAATGAAAATAAATATTTATTTCGTACATACAAATGTTCCATTTTCGCGAACAAGGTGTCAAAATTAATTACAACTTTTGAGAAACTGAATAGGTTAAAAAAATTTAACAGTTTGGAATTTTAAACTGAAATAGAACATGCAATTTGAGATTAAACCTCTTAAATTAAAATATTAACGAAAAGCAAAAACCAATTATAAGTCTATCACTGAAACAATAAAAGCTGAACTAACGCATTTATCAATAAATATAGCAAGTAATGGAGTTTAAAATACTTCATTTTATATATCGTAAAGAGTGAAGCGAAAGAAAATAAACAATGTGAGACACACTTACTTCATCAGGAAGTTAGAACCTTGTTACTAAGCAAAAAAGAACTAAGTATAAATATATGACTAGGCGGAGCTCCAAAGAATAAAACTGTTCTTCCTTTTGTTCGGCAAGCAGAGATAATAGCACTTGTGCATCATTGCTCTTTCGATTCATGTTGTGCATTCGATTCAGAATGCTATTTGTTGTAACTTATTTTGAATTGAATTGTTAAAATACATTAAATGCAGAAACATAAAATAAAGTACTTCACACCAGAAATATTATATAGAAAATGGATACATGTATAATGCAAATTCTTATATATTTTTAAAAATATAGCATTCTTCAACCCAGTGATAGATGTATTTATTTTTGACACACATACACAAAAAAATTCCTACATACTTTCGAAAAATTTTCCCTTGCAATATGCTAATTTCTTTCATGTTTTGTTTATTTTCCTGGAACGCCGCGGAGCCCTTGGGGCTCCGCGGAGCACACTTTGGGAACCTCTGTTCTAAGGTATAAACGTACAAATATATAAGTGTCTGAAATGGAAAAAATGTTCGCTAAATAGAGGTATCTGCTTTTCAGGAGTGTCCATTATTGAGGTCTTATTGTATATATATTTTTATATCTGAAAAAATATTATGCACATTTTTTTTGAAAAAGCAGGTCTACCTGAACCCAACCCGCAAAAGTCAAAACCTAACCTGAATTGCAACGAAAAGATATAGTGCCAAGGGTTGAATGGAAGAGCAAAGAAGGAGTAACAGAAATTTGAGAGAGGGGGATTGGTGCAATTAAATGACTGATTATTTAATTATTGTTATTAAAAATTTACCAGACGGCCCGTGCGAGGATTTCGCACTGAAATCTAATATTTTTTAGGTACTTCTCTATTATCCCGTCGACCACTTTTCATAACAAAAAACTATTGCCAAACTGTAAGATTAAACGCCAAAAATGCAGTCCCATTTATTTGATGTCAGAAGCATTGTACGTGTTTGTTACGTCATCAAGTGGTTTTTAATTCGACATTTGCGTATATTTTTCATTATGTTTTACTGATTTATTAGTTATTTTATTAATTAAAATAACAATTGTGTCCTTAAATTCTTATATTTTATTTATTTATTTATCTTGATATTCCAATGGCAACGTTCTCCAGTTTATTTGGCGATAGTTTTTTGTTATGAAAAGTGGTCGACGGAATAATAGAGAAGTACCATTTTTTATCAATATATAATATTTATTAGATGTTGGTTTAAACTTCTTAAGAAAAAGTAAGGATAAAAATATCTGCAAACAACATTTAGTTTTTAGTCAAGTCAGAATACCATCTAATTTATTCCATCAAAGTTAGAGTAAAAACTGATCTAAGATTGCAAAAGGCACGCGCGAGAAAAAAAATTAACAATCCTATTTTGACTGCATTAGAGTATGGCGGCATCCGCTTTGGGTAAAACATGGGACATAGAAATATAAATCTAAACATTTCAGTTTCAATTTCGCTTTTTAATCATAAATATATAATAAACCCATGCAGTGTTTTTTATAATAATTGCTGAGCATCATATAATGTGGTATTTTACTTTTGTGGCAACAATAATTTGAAGAAAACCTTTCTTTTCTTTTATGAAAACAATGCTGATTTAATTTTTAATTTTCAGCAAGTTTTAATCGAAAAACATGTTTTAAAAAAATGTAAGTGTACTATGTCAGAAGCCGGTTCAAAAACCTTTCATATGATATCTCATTGATTGTTCTGCGTTTCATATTTTCTTAGAAAAAAGGATGTTGACAGGAGAAATAATATATATGATTATTACAAATATAGCACTGAAAAATTAAAAAATTTAAAAGTTTCAGAGATTTTTAACTTTGTGTGCTTTTTACTAAGGAGAAAGTAGGGTGAGGGGAGAGGAATTTAGATGCAATTATTTATTGCTACAGTAAAGCAACAAATTTAACACAACAGTTGAAAATTAGAGTTTTAAAGATTTTAAACTTTGTGAATTGGGGGCTCAGAGGAGGAGAAACAGATTTTTTTTTTTGGGGGGTGGGGGGTGGGGGGGTGGGGGCTGCTGATTAGATTATCGATTATCTAGTTATCATTACTAAAGATTTACAAATAAGACAGAAGCAAAATAAAAGTTAAAGAGTTTTAAAGACTTTAAATTTTGTGTGTTTGGTAAGAGGGGGGAAGCAGAATAGCATGTGTATGGGGGGAAAGAATTCAGATGATTGATTATTTATTGTTACAATAAAATAACAAATAGAGAAGTAAAAGTTTACAAAAAATTAAAGATTTTAAACTTTGTTTACTGTGGGGAAAGAGAGGCAAGAAGAAGCAGAATAATAATAATAATTATTATTATTTGGGGGGGGGGAGGGGGGATTAAATGAAATGTTTAACAGAACAGAAATCCACTGAAACATTGAAGATTTTAAGCTCTGATAAAGACGTAAAAGAAGAGTAAAATTAAAGGCATTTGGCAGATTTTGAATAAAAATAAGGATTTCCAAAATTACTTTTGAACAAAAATGAAGACAGTCATGAAGTTTGGAGAATTGAAATCCATGGACGATCAGGAGCATATTTAGAATAATAGACATCCCCCCCCCCCTTCCTAATTATATATGAATACACTCACGTAAGCAGGGATAAGATATTGAGAGCAGGTGACTAATTAAGTGCCACACGTTTAGGAATCTACTGTAATTAAAATCAAAACGTTGGACATCTCTTATTTAGTCAAATTTTTCAAAGCTAAATAAAATATGAGCATGAAATTTTATTTATGTATATAAAAAAGTATAAGAGTTAATCAATTTACTCTAACATTACTATGAATAGATAAGGGCTTAAATAATTAATACCTGTTCTATTGCATTTTGAACCTCTGGAGGAAACTCAATATGATTATTGACATTGTCATCATCAAGTACATCATCATCAAATTCCATTTTCTGAAATAGCTAACTGTAAAAAGAAAAAAGAAATCTTTAAAATCTTTTAACTTGAAACATTAAGGCTAAATTAAATTTAACATTATGGTTCCAGAACCATCAAAAATAGTGCTTCTCAATGCACAGCTAATCTGCAGCTTTCTATTCTAAAAGATGATAAAAGAAATGTTTATTACTAAGCTAAATTTTGGTGTGTTTTTATCCTTTTTTATTTATTTTGTATATGTGCTCAACACCTTCTAAAATCAGGATTATAGTTTTGAACAGTCAAAACTAATTTTAACCAGGACATTGGTCACAGCTGGTTTTAATCATCTAAAAAACTGCTCAAAATTAGTTTTAACCACTCAAAAGTGTTTAAATCATATTAAATAACTTTAGTTTGCAAAAATGGCTCAAGTTGTATATTTTATGTGATCGTTAATGCCATATTATATGTTTAATAATAATAACAATTTGCTAATTATAGGAACTTTTGAGCATTGTGTAATAACACATGTCAAGTAGAAACATATATTTCCTAAATCGTATTTTTACAACTTGACATTTGGTGAATAGCAATGAAAAAATTGATTTGAAATTTGTAGATTTCATAATGCAGGAGGTGAAGAATTATTCTGAAAACTTTTCATATGAGTAGAAAGCAGTTCTGTGTCAATGCTTTTGACAGTCCTAAATGAAGTAAGGTACTTTTCGGTTAGCCAGGCGCCAGTGACATATATACATGTATATACACACACACATATCTACATATACATACACATATATATGTATATACATATGTATTTATATATGTACATATATCACTGGCGCCCAGCTAACCGAAAAGTACCTGATGTAATTTAGCAGCACTAGGACAACCTTCCATAAAAGAACAAACTTCTCAGAGGTATTCATCAAAATCAAAACAAATTTAAATTTGTAGAGGTCCCTGTGGCAGAATGAACGTGACACTGCGATGAGCGTCGCAGACTTTTTAGGGCACCTGCAGACTAAAAACATGCCACGGACACGCTATATAGCGCGTAAATTATGCGAAAAAACGGCAAACTTCATCGAAGGATCGTAAAAAAAATGGCGAATTTTGTCGAAGAATCGCTGAAAAAACGCGAAATTCATCAGGGCGGGATTGCGGGATTCGAGCCGAAAATTTTGAAATCCTGCCCAAAAAATTTCACTATTTTCCGGAGAAATTTGCGTTATTTAATTTACCTGCAGCCGAACGATAAATTTCGTGATTATTTTCCCGCAACCAATCGACGAACTTTGTGTTTTCTCCGCAACTGATCGACGAACTTTGCTTTTTTCGTCGACTGATCGACGAACTTTGCGTTTTTTCTGCGACTGATCGACGAACTTTGCATTTTTCCAGCAGCTGATCGACGAACTGCGGCAAATTTTGTCAAAGGATCTCGAAAAAACGCAAAATTTCGTCGAAGTATCTCAAAAAAATGCAAAATTTCGTCGAAGTATCTCGAAAAAATGCAAAATTTCGTCGAAGGATCGCGGAAAAAACACGAATTTTGTCCAAAGGCCAAAGAAAAAATGCGAAATTCATCAAAGGATCTGGGAAAAATGGCTAATTTCGTTGACAGATTGCGATAAAAACGCAAATTTCGTCAAAGGGCCTCAGAAAAACTTGATTTTTGTCAAAAGACTGTAAAGAAAAAATGCGAGTTTCGTTGAAGGATCGTGGAAAAAATGCGAATTTCATCAAAGGGCCACAGAGAAAGAATTGTGGAAAAAACTACTAATTTCGTCAAAGGATCACAGAAAAAGTGTGAATTTCGTCAAAGGGCCACAAAAAAAAAAAAAAAAAAAAAAAAAAACGTGAATTTCACCAAAGGATCGTGGGGAAAAAAAGAAACACTAATTTCATCAAAGGTTCAAGAAAAAAACGTGTATTTTGTAAAATCCCCCCTCTGCTGTAACCTTTCAGAATTTTTTTTTACTCAGAAAGGCTGATAAATGCTGATGCCTTAATTAATTAGCACTACAACTACAACAGCAGCAAGAATAGATTTATATGATATATTGCGTATTGCAGACTATTTTTGAAAACATTATTAGCGTTGCAGACACTTGAAGATAGTTCTGTCACTGGGGTAGAGGTGTCAGTTAATACTTAGCTAAACATAAGATACAACATATTGATACATCAGGGGTCGATCCAGGAAAAATTTGGGGCCTATTTAGGGCCCCTTCACAAAAATCTATGTAATAAAATGGGCCCCTTCACAAAAATCTATGTAATAAAATGGGCCCCTTCACAAAAATCAATTTGATAAAATGGGCCCCTTCACAAAAATCAATTTGAAAAAATGGACCCCTTCACAAAAATCAATTTGAAAAAAAGGGGCCCCTTCACAAAATTCTATTTCATAAAACTTACTATGTATTGTTTATTTATTATTTTGTGATGTTTTAAAATGTGAAATTTGTAAACAAACAAGTTCACCAGAGAGGAAAACCTCAGCAAAAGGATTTTAAAAAGTTTTTGTTTATAAATGCTTTGTTCGAATTTGATTAACTGGATTTCAACTTTCATTACCAAATGTTATTTTTCACAAAAATATAATAAATTTCACAAAAATAACCTTTATTTTTCACAAAATGGGCCCCAAGAAAAAAAACCTGCATCGACCCCTGTACATAATTACATAAGTAAAGACGTGTAAAAATGTAATTGTTAACATGGATATTATATGAAAATTACTTAATTGAGCTATTGGGATGAATAGCAACCTCGCAGAAAATGCTGACTCCTTTAACTTGATAACAAGTTTATTGAAAAATATCTCGAACAACCAGAGAAAAACCCCTCTAAGAATAAGCTGTAATGATCTAAAGGTTTTAGAAGCTTTAGCGCGTCTTCAGAAATATAGCCCAAGGAAGAGATAGAGAAAAGAATCGAAAAACCAGCCGAACTTTCAGAAAAATAATATTTCAAATGTCAGTTTTATGTTTGCAGAGTTATTTAAAGGCTGAAAATTGATGTAAATAATTTTTTGTTATGTGCATTATAAAATTTTAGTAGCCATGGCACTGGGTGACCACCCTTTACTACCTCATAAACACAGCCCTGGTAGAAAGATTATTTTCCCTAGTTTGGCTTGATTCAAAATAAATGCTTTACAGAAACAACAGAACTTTTGCTTGTAGCCATTTTTAATTCTAAATATATTTTTATTTCTTTTGTTTAATGGGATTTAATTTTCTTCACTTTTTATATAAATCTAGATATGTAATCAATTTATCAAAAATATTTTTCAATACATTTTTGGGCTGTTAAATTATTCAATAATGAAAAAACACTGAATAAAATATTTTACGGATTTTCACAAACCTTTCCAAATGTTGTACTAATTTTTTTTTTTTAAAGTTTACTTCCGTTGCAATGAGTTTTGGCCACTGAAGGTCAGTTAAAATAGTTTTTTTCCACAGTTAAAACAAATACAACCCCGTCAAAAATAATACACGCATTCTGCAGTACTGCTTTTTTATAGGTAGAATGGCACTTTAAAATAATATTGGCATAATTCAGGCTTAAGAAAGTGCAATATGTAGCTGCTAACTGATATAAATATTTACGAAAATAAAACTGATGTAGATTACAAAAAACACTTGAAAGAAAATTTTACTAAACATCACTTATATAGAAATAAATTAAGTAATGCTGAGAACAAATGCATGTAGAATTTTTTTTTTTAAATGAAGATAAGAAGAGGAATATAAATAGGAAGAAGGCTGTTTAAATTGTTTTAAGTTCTACGGGTACTAAATATAAACTCTAGTGTTTTACAAGGATAAGAAACTATTTTTCACATCTTGTCGTACGTAACTTTATTTTCTGATATTTTTTGAAGGAATGGAAGGTTTATTTCTGGTATCAATTAAATATATATACATGAAGATGAAACATTAAAGTTTCTTTACAACTGGAAATTTGTAACACATACTTTAATATTGAGATCAAAAGTTCCTTTACCTGACCGCTTAAATAAAACTCAATAAGTTAACAGTAGAGCACATAAAAGAGTATTGCAAGTTTTTATTTATCAAAAATATCGCACATTTCTAAACACATCAGTAAAATATCCAAAAATCAAGACATTCCACACAACACAGACACCGTAAACATTGACAGAACTGTGAAAATATAACTATAACTGTTATTAAGGAAAATCACATCAATCATGTGATCACACTTCTTCGTCTGTATTCAACCAACGAAATTCTGAATTTGACAAGAAGTATTATCGCCCAACCAATCAAAATCAATAAAAATCAGTGGGCGTGGGCAAAAAACTTGCCCACCAAATTTTTAGCTCGATTTGCAGCGGTGTGATGTCAGTTGAAACTGCTCAACATTTCATCGAACCAACCAACCTAAAATTGCTTCCGTTTCTGTTTGTTTACTTTTCTTTAGATATATTTCAGGCAGTTCACGACGGTTATATTTCTAAGGTTGAACTTAATTGAGTTTAATTCTACTTTTAACTGCGGTAGATCAAATGACATTGTTCATTAATTAAGTGTTTATTGGTCACGAAGAAAAAAATACGTGGAAGATGGAGTCTAACGTTCCGGCACCAAACAACCAGCAGAATGAAATTAACGAACTTGCTAATGAAAGCCAAACTCAAAATATGGAAAATCTCGAACTTTCTTCAGAAAGAGTAAAGTTAATTGAGCGGAGAAAAGAGCTCCGAAAATTAGCTTCGGATTTACTTCAGGAAAATATGAAGTTGAATCATGAAAGAAACTTGACAGAAAAGATTTTCATAAAGTCGGAGAAGAATACTAAAAGAATTGCTGAAGTAATACGCAGTAGACTCTCGTATGTTTATGATTTGTGCCTTGACCGCATAAAGGTACATGATGAGTATGTGAAGTGCTCTTTGAAAAGATTAGAAGAACGGACTTTCTTAAACAACGATATGGTTTTGCTAAAGCAAAAACTATCGGAATTAGACGATTTGTATTCTATATTTGAAGTGCAATTGGACAGGATAGAGACTTTGATGGAATATGACTATGACGGTGAGTGTCAGAAAAACATCGACTGTTTTGATCATGTGATGAAAGAATGTAATATAATAGAAGACAGTTGCTATAATTTTTCCTCTATGATTCTTCAAACGTGACTGTCAGTTCTAGTAAACTGTGCCTGTTGATATTAGTTTCAATTTACTTTCCACAATATTTTAGTTTTTCTTACAGAAGGAAGTTTGTTTTAAATTTTAATAAGAGAAGATGGTACGAAGACATTTTGCACCAAGATTAGTTTGTGCTTTTATTTACAAATACTAGAACACATAGACAGCTCAGTTTAAATTAGTAATGAATGGTGTATGTTTTGGGGCTATTTTATATATATATAATTTGTAATACAGAATTGCGAAATTCTGTCATTTCTAAAGTTTTAAATAAATTTTTCTTTGTATATATAAAAAAAATGTAGCCCATTTATGGTGTAGCGAATTTTGGGGGTTGTTCCCACATGGAGCTCCGATAGACAGCGGCGTAAAGTTTGTTCAAGTAAGAGGGTCATTCCCAAAAAAAATGTAAAAACTATGTCCAAGAAGTTAATATTTTTTATTTAAATAATAATATGCTTTTGAAAAACAGTTGTGTTTGTTTCTTAATCTTCATCTTATTGTTCTTAGTTGAACATATTTTTCAAGCGTAAAAATGAATTACAATAATTTACAAAAAATAATGTTTATAAACTTGGCAGAGAAAACAAGCTGTCCCAGGCACAAATTTAGAACATTTGAACATGTTTGTGATGAACTGGTTGTGAGTTATAATAATAAGTTATATCTACTATATAATGAAACCCCTAATTAAAAAAAATACTGACAAAACAAATTTCTAAATTTATTTTTAGAGATATATAGATTTTTATGTGTGTATCCCAAATTTTATTCAGTTGTTTTAAGTCCACTCTGTTACATGGAATTTTAAATATAATAAAAAATTAAATTATATTAAAGTTGGCGACAATACTGAACTCTCTAAAGAGCATGTGTTCATGTTGTATGCCATATTGGATTGGATGTTTAAGAACAAAATGTACAATGGGTTTTATGTCTATAGATTGCCTAAATGTAATTAGTAATTGTCCACTCTGTTACATCATTTTTTTAAATATAATAACTACTTTTTAATGAAATAAATCATTAAGAAGAAGAACATTATTAACAGCTGCTAAATACTCCTTAGGTTTTTTATTGTGCATGAAATCAAATCGAATTTTAAGCTACAATTCTAATCTTTGGGTTAGTTGTCCACTCTGTTACATATACAGTGTAACAGAGTGGACAATTTGTAACAGACATTGTATTTATGTTACTAAAAAAGCATTTTACTGTTATAATTTATATTTTTACTTTTAAGAGTACTGTGTATATTTAATCTAACACTCAGACATGGGGAAAGGAGCCACTGATGGAGTATGAGGAATGCTAAAGAGGATGGCAGATAGAATTATAATCCTGTGGGGGTGATATTGCAGATGCTAATGATTATTTTAGACAACTAAAAGACATCACCAATGTGAAATTGTATCTTATTTCAGAGATAGATAAGATGAGTAGAGCTGTTCCAAATAAAATCGCCATTCTTAAAGGAACACTGTCTGTTCACAAGATGGCGACAACAGGTAATGGACTATTTAGGTACAGAAATGTACCTTGTTTTTGCCAGAAAAGTAGTGAACTTTGTCTTTGCTATAAAACTAAGCAATCCAGCTGCCAAATAAAGCCTGACCTTGCTTCTCTCAAAAAACTCAAAGTATCAGATGTTTATTCTTCTGATTCAGGCTCAAATAGAATATCCACAGATGAAGAATGTGAAGTAAAAGTCGATGAATCCACTCCGAAAGTTTTGCCAAAAGCTGGGAAGTATATGTTGGCTGCATTTAAAACAGATGGAGCTACATGTGATTTTAAATACAAGTATGTTGTAGTTGCTCAAGAAGAAATGGATGATGATGATGGAGAAGTAAAATTAATGTGTTTGAAGACAGTTAAAGACAGTGGAAAGTTATTTCGAGCTGATGAAAATGATATTTCATACATTAGTTTTGAATAAATAAATGTAATTACAAAAAAGACATGTTTTCATTAACATTTACGAAAATGTTAAAAAAAAAAAAAAAAAAATTTTAATTCACTAAAACGTAGAAAATTTCGTCAAATTAGCGAGCTACCACGAAGTTGGCTTCTTATGTGACAGTTTATTTTTGTCATCAAATTTGGCGCTATTTTGGTAACCCTGCCATTAGTACCTCTCAACAATTACTCATTGTTGAAGCTGATGTTGATTTATCCATAGGAAATCAACCATTGCCCCCCCCCCCTTCCACTTATAGATCTAATTTTTAAAAATCAATGTCCAATTCATGTATTGCCCTCTCAGGAATACACATATATTCCAAATTTCAAAGCTCTATTTCAACAGGAAGTGGGTGAAAAATAAGTAACAAGATTTGACTGCCACGCACAAACATAATTGTAAGTTAAAAGAAAGCATGAAAGCAAATAATAAAAATTCTTCCTGAGCCCAAATGCAAGTTGCAAGATGATCGTTTAGTTTGTGCTATGAATTTTCAAGTAATATTGGTGTTTTCCAGAAAGTTTAAATTTGATGTAATTCATCTTATATGACAAATAACATATTAGGTGGAAGGTAAGGTTATTTTTATTGATTTATACTATATAATCCTGTTGATGTTTTCCCAAGAAATTACAGTTGTCCACTCTGTTACATTACAGATATTTTGCATTCTAGGATAAAATAGCTTAAATAATATGAAATGAAAGAGTTTGTTTAACACATAAAAATAATATTTTCTATATTGACACGACACAACACTTAAACTTTTATCAAGTGTTATTGCATAATTTGTAACAGAGTGTACAGCAATATCATTAAAAAACATACAATTTAAGAATTTTTGTAACATTTTTTATATGTATAAAAAGTATACAGTACTAGCAAAGATATAAGTCAAAAAAGCTTAAAATGAACTGAATAATTTACACAGGAAAACAAACTTTATTCATGTAACAGAGTGGACAAAATCTTTCATTAATCATCACAAAACATTATAAAAACCATAATATAAATTTTTTAACAATGTTAAAATTTATAGCATGATAAAGTTCAGAGTCTTGGCTGTCTCTAAAGCAAAAAATTATGGTGAAAATATAATTTATGAAAAAAAAGTTTCAAAAGATCAGATTTACATTTTTTTTGGGAATGACCCAAGACTGTTCTATTTATTTTAATTTAGACATTAATTGTACTTCGACCGGCTTCGGTTGGTGAGAGAAATAACTTGTGAAGTCGCAAGAATTTTCTTGTCGACACAGAGTATAAAAGCGAAATGTCTGGCCCTACTGATATGGATACCCAGGAAACGAATAACCAAAACACTGCCATGTCCCCGGATGTTAATCACTATAGAAGTAATTACCCTCAGGTGAATATGGTACAATCTGCTCAGTTGTGCAGTAACGACGAAATAACTCTATTTATCGAAGGGCAGTCAGGAGCTCTCCCAATAATTCACCCAAAAAGGTTAAAAGAAGAAGTTGAACAAAAAATAAACGACTATGCGGATATTGACAGCATCAAAATCACTAAACAAGGGAAATTGTTGATAAATACACATTCTATAGAAACAGCCGTCCAGGTTCTCCAACTCAAGTCGCTAGCTGGTACGATAGTTACCCCTCGAGTGCTGATCGAGAGCATCACGAGATTTCTGTTATTCGGTATCCCCATTGACGTCTCGTGTGAGGAATTGGCTGACGAATTGATTTACAACGGAGTACATGTTTCTGAAATAAAGCGATTTTTAAGGAAAAACCAAGGTCAGTCTGTTCCAACAACTACCGTGCTTGTCACGATGCTCGGAACGTCTCTCCCCCATGAGGTAAAGCTCTTCTACCAAATACATAAGTTGGATCTATTTGTTGATCGTCCGCGCCCATGCCTAAACTGCTGGCAGTACAACCATAGCACCAAATCATGTCGGAAGGCAGAAAAAACATGTTTGATCTGTGGATTATCGCACGAGGGGGATTGTCAGTCCCCAGTGCCGAAATGCTCAAATTGTCATGGTGAACACGCTCCGGATGATAAATCTTGCCCCATATATGAAAGGAAGTCTTTATCCAACAGTACAAAAGCGAAAACCACCTCTCAATAGCAGAAGCTCTTTGGAGGTATCGCACGACAGAGCGACATGAGTCAACTTATGCATCAAAGATAAGAAACCCTTCTCCAACTATAGAGGCTACGAATACCGGAATCCATGAACTACTAGACAGATTTACTACAAACATCTTCCAAGTGTTTCAGAATGTAATGATCGAACAGGCAACTCAGTGCCAGCTATACGTTGAGCAGGCGGCGTCCGTACTTGAGGATAAGGTCCAGGCAATCAACAGTGCTTTACACGAGTTAAATACTACTATTACACAGGCCTGTCAGAACAAACAAAACCAGGAGGTAACTCACAACAGGAGTGTTCAATAGGACGTCCCATAGATAGTCATCAATGAGAGGAACCGACAGGAAGACAACTCCCCCCCTAAAACGGAAGAAAATGCGCACGTTTTCCCCCAAAGGATCCAAGGTCGCCACCACAAGTTTGGATACAACTCTACCCCCCGGGTGGCCATTAACAGAGGAAAAAATGGAAGAGATGAGAGCCGGATTTCGAACAGGATCGCTAGCACGTTATTCGGGTCGGAGTCTGGCATGCCGTCAGCTCCGTGGTAAGCCCCGCTGTCTTCTTGCTCTGGCGCGCCGGGGCAAGAGGAGAGACCCTCCGAGCCAGTTAAGAATCTTTTAGACCCTTCGACTCAACTGGCATAGCTTCACATACTCTCGTTCCCGTGTCGTCCTGTATATGTTTAAGTGCTAGTTCGTAGTGTTTCGCCAGCTTTTGTGTTCGGCAAGCCGATCGAGTGACTTGAAGTGGTTATTTAAAGTGCATCTGCAGGGGTAAAAAGCTTCAAACTTATACCTCATGGTTTGGGCGGTGAGCACCCCAATACAACAACAGTTCACGACAGCCTGCCGCTATAGGTCTCAGAGAAACCTCCAGTTCGAGTTCAGGCAGTGAACTTTTAATACGAATATTTTATCAGTAAATCAAAGCATTATCTTTTAGATAAATTTATCTCAGAAAAATTTCCGGAAAGAGCAATAATTCAAATCTGCAAACTAGTTTTACAATTATTTTCAGAAAAAAAAAATCTGATCTGGGTTATCTAAAATACAAAAAAGGAAAAAAATAAATAAGTGGAAGAGCTGATATGACAGAAAACTTAATTTTATATGGGATAAACAAAGTCTAAAATTCCGTAATGTGCTTTAAAATGCAAGAATTTTTTTTTTTTTGGTACTTCTCTATTATCTTGTCGACCACTTTTCATAACAAAAAACTATCGCCAAATAAACAGGAGAACGTTGCCATTGGAATATCAAAATAAATAAAATATAAGAATTTAAGGACACAATTGTTATTTTAATTAATGAAATAACTAATAAATCAGTAAAACATAATGGAAAATACATGCAAATGTCGAATTAAAAACCACTTGATGACATAACAAACATATATAATGCTTCTGACATCAAGTAAATAGGACTGCATTTTTGGCGTTTAATCTTACAGTTTAGCAATAGTTTTTTGTTATGAAAAGTGGTCGATGGGAAAATAGAGAAGTAGCTTTTTTGTTTAATGTTAATAGAAAATAGCAATATCGCATAAAATATTTATAGTGTTTTTATAACTGTAATAATTCTTCAATTAGACTCTTAATAGTGAAACTTATTTATAATTATGCCCAAAGTTCTGCCATTGAATATTAGGCTCATTTAAAACACATTTACTGAACTAGAGTTTTTGTTATATAGGGAAAGTACAGTAGCATATGTTTTGAATAAATTATTTTAGTAAAGGAATTTAACTATTTGTCAGTTTTTCTTAATTGCAGGCATGACTGATTTTAGTAACTACGATGCATTTAGTGAAAATGCCACATTGAATATGGCAATAAAACTGAATACAATTTAAAGTAGATGAGAAATTTTAAAAAATAATAACAGGTTATTATTATTTTTAAATTCATGCAGATAATTTCTTTTGTATAGATATTCTACATATTTTCTCAACCTTCTTGCATTGTTCATCCCTAGCCTGGACACATTAACAAAGTGTGTTTTATGAATAAATGCATGATTACTTGCAGTGGCATCTCTCTTACCCTCCCTAGCATACACAGCATATGGGTATTTTTGAGCAACAAACAAACTTATTCACTTTTGATTTACAAAGTAATGATACCATAGGGCTTGATTAAATATAAGCGAACGAAAATACAACTATACTACAGCATAGTGTATAAATGAAGTGGATATCTGAACAGAAGACCAGGGGTGTTTTTCTTTTAAATGAAGTAATATAGAACATTGAGGAAGTTTTCCAAATGTTTAAAAACTGTAAACATTAATCTGAAACATGGGCTTGTTTTACATTGCTACAAACAGGTTACAAACAAGACTATGCAGGTCATTCTCCAAATTAAGATGATTTCATTTGGTGCATTGTTTCTTTTCAATTCATTGTTTTCTTGCTACACATTGATGTTCTTAATTATCAATATTTTATTTGAAATATAAAATATTGATAATTAGAAACATCAATGTTTGTTTATTTTCCTGGTGGGTTATATCAAATTAGATGCATTTTAAGTCATAACTTGCTCCAGTGCCGAAACTAGCCTTTTTGGCGCCCGGGGCAAACATGGATTTTGCCCCCCCCCCCCCCCTCCCTCCGAAAAGAAAATTTCAAAGCTAATTTTTTCTAAGTTTCTAAAATTTAAAGTATATAATCAGATAATCTGTAATACTGAACTAAGTAATCAGCTTTGTCAAATACTGATTCATTAAAACCTTGAAAATGGAATCGAAAGGAACCGAAAAATATTCTGCTTTATACAAGTTTTCATCTTAGGAAGTATAATTATTGATATTCGCAGGTGCGGAATTTAAGGGGTCGCGATAGTCTCAATCGCGAGGGGCCCCGCATCCAAAGGGCCCCCAAAATCCTCTTTTGAGTTCAACGATAAAAATTATTTTTTGTTCAAAGGATTTTCTTAGCACTTTTTTTTAATTAGTATTACTACATAATTTTCATGTAATTTAAATAGAATATTTTTTATACCATTTGCTATTCCCAGAAATGTTTTAGTTATGTTTAAATATTTTTCCTTGTCTTCTTTTCTATTAGCAATTATCAGAACTGTGAACGGTTGTGGAGGGTTGGGGTGAGACTCAAACTTCGATCTGAGCTGAAAGGAACCCTGTTACTGTTAGAGACTTTTATGACGATTTAATTACACAGATTCAGAGTCTAATTAAATCAGATGTGATAAATCTAAATCTGGATCATGACACTGGGGCCCCTGATTTAGGGGTGCCGCATACTTGGTATGCTGTTTACATAAAGCTGATATTTAGAATGCATTTGACTTTGTTACTGATTATAATCTAATTTTATTAGTCATAGCAACTTGGGTATGGTTTTCTCCCTGCACCCCTACAAATGACATTTTTTTTTTTTTTTTTCAAAAAAAGTTTTAACAAAGAGTTTTATTTTGCGTATTTTTCACATAATTCTTTTAAATATTATTTGTTTTTAGTATCCAAGGCAGTCGCCCAACCTCGCCCCCTCTAATAATACTAGATTGGATCTGTATAAAAAAGTAATTTCAGTAAAATTAACAGGCCGGCATATTCCAGTTGCCGCCAAGGGCGGCAAAACGCTTAGAAAACTTTCGCAAAAAGATGAGTAAAAAACTTTTTGGAAGATAAAGCCAGGGGTGGCTCCGACTTTACTAGCCATGGTGCGCTATACGAGATTTTTTACTGTACCTTTACAAAGGCTATAGTTAAAAGAAAAAGATTTTACTGAGAATTTTACTTTGGGCATTCATCCTCCAATTTGTGTTTATTGTCCAGAGCAGTCACCCCTCGCCCATGACAAAATGGAAAGAGAAGAAAGCTCCACGCTGGGAGAAAAGGGAAAAAATAGAACAGCCTTCATGGAATATTTTTATCTAATAGAAAAGTCAGAATGAGGGAATCATTTGTCAATTATCCATGCTGGACAGTGCAGTACCGTATCCAGACGACGTTGAACAGTGTCATATACAGACACGAGTAGGACTGACCTTGAAAAATGTTAGTGATTCTAACTAGTGATCCTAAACCACAGGAAGAGATTTAAATGATAGACGGCATAGACATGATACATTTGGAATGGGAGAATGAAAATAGCCTAAGAGAACAGTTCGTTTTTTATTCATTTGCTATCTTGTATTGTAGACGAATCTTTTTATCTATTTGTCTATTTTAATGCATTTGGTTCATTTTTCTTTTGGATTTTCCGGCTGCGAGACTTTTTATACAAATTTCATATATATATATACATTTCTATATCAAACAAAACCTGCATTTGGCGCCCCCTCCACCTTCAGTTCTGCTGGCGCCCGGGGCACGTGCCCCCTCTGCCCCCCCTTAGTTTCGGCCCTGACTTGCTCTCTGAAAACTCTTTGAATGTTTCTCTCAAGATAAGCTGCAATATTTAACAAACACCATTACTAATTAAAGCTGAAAACTTTCTTTTTCTCCTATTGGATCCCCTGTGGGTGCTTTTACTGTCTTTAATGGAATTGAAAGAAATGCAATTAGTTTGCACCTCACTGACTGGTAACCACTAGTTTATATCATTAGAATTAATAAAGAGAGATAGGGTACAAAATTAGCGATTTTTACACGCCCGATCAGCAAAATTCACAATTTTTATGGGCCCGATTGGTAAAATTCGTGATTTTTACGTGTCCAATCAGCGAAATTTGGCAAAATTCACGATTTTTTTGTGTCCGATCGGCGAAATTGACCCACGGGCCACAAGTTGTGCATCCCTATTTTAAAGCAAAAATATGTATGTAATTACTACCGACATCATGATGTGTCATTAGACAATCACATCAGGATGTTACAGTTACAACAGAAAAGTCAGAGAAACGTAAATGTCTGTTGCTGTGTATAGTTATGTGCACAGTAATATTTGCATGTGTATAGACAGACTTATACTTGCACACACACATAGTTGCCAAATTACTGCCACACTTGGCGAAAAGCAAGGTGTATGCCAAGTTAACTAACTAATTTGGCTGAGGTAAAGTAACATTTGTTATTTTATTGTCCAGACTTGGTGAAGGCACCTGGTTTATGTTAATGCACAGGTTTTGATTTGTATTACAGTATGCATAGTTTTTTAATAAAGTCAGTAATACAATTTCTGAAATATTTATCCATTTAGTAAAGTATAACAATTTATACAGATGAGATAAATTCTTTTTATTTATTTATTTAAACTCTCACCAATGTAAAGGGAGAGGGAATAAAAACAAAAAGCGTAATATTGTTAAATTATTAATTATAAGCTACTAAAAATGTTATATACACTTTAGATCTAACACAAAGTTATGAAAGAAAAAAAAAATCCATAATTAAAATTCACCTTATCTAAAAGAATATTGCATCTTTTTTCAACAGTACCACCCAGGAACAGAATTTTTTGTGTCAATCTATATCACAATCTGTACCAAATTTTATCTACATTCCAAAAATGCTGAACCAAGTCTACTATCAAAAGAAATAATAATAACCCATAAAATAAGCAAAATTTGCATTTACAAAGATAATACAATAAATCTAGAAAATTTTCTAGAAAGTATTTTTTAAACAATTATTTAAAGCCTCTGATTTTTTTTTTTTTTTTTAAGCTGTTAGATTAACCTACCAGGTTTAAAATAATCTGCAGTGCCTGCCACCATGCTGCACTGTTTCTGCTACTGGGCAAAAATATTAATCTTATTTTACTGGCAGAAGTTTATATAGGAATAGCACATGAATAATCATTTCAAATAATAATTGGTTACCATATATTTTAATTGGTGCTTTTTATTTTCCTCACTCAAACCATATTAAACCAGGATAATCAAATAAGACGAATTCATCTAGATAAAATAATGTGCTCATTTGCTAATTAGAGATGAAATGAGAGGGTCGAGGCAAGTGCCAAGCCACATTTTTGGTGAAATAAATCTAACACTGTAATATGTTGCTTAATATTGTAAATTATAATGTCCTACAAATAATTTGTTTCTAATGTCACTTGGTTGCAGCATATGGGATAGGTTTCATTTTTGCCCCAGATGTTTATGCTCCCAATGAAGATGGCTAATTTACAAAAAAGTAATAGTAATATTGTTAAAGTAATGCCATATTGTTACTCAGAATATCTCATATGTTACTAAGACATTGGTGAAAAAACTTTAGATTATACATCTTGATTTGAGTATTTGATCAAATTTTCAAAATGAAATATCTCAGAAGTTCAAAAATGTGGCTTGGCACTCTCTTGCCCAACCCTCCTAAATAACAGATGTTAAAGGTTTTGAGGAAACTAGTTTTCCTTTTTATTTTAAAGTTAAATTGCTGCAGAGTAAGTTGCAACTCAAAAACACTTTGAGTAAATATACTATCTAGACCTAGAAAGTGTATTCCCATTGTTTTTGCCTTCTAAAAAGTGGGGCCAAGATAAGCCAAACCCACATGACGTGAGGCATTTGGCAACGAAAGGTTACTAGCAGTTGGTCTAGCCTTGTCGCTTTATCACAGCTCTTACAAATGTGCAGTATTTTTATGTAATGCTGTAATAATTATGTGCACGCATTTTTATGTAATGTGGACAAACTTAAATGAGAGATGCAGCATGCATTGGTACAATTTTATAAACAAACCAGAGAAGAAATTATTTAGAAATTTAATTTAGCACACTTTTTAAAAATTCATTAACTTAAATTAATAAATGAGAAACATTTCAAGAAAAAACGTAATACATGTTGAAACATAAAAAAAAAAATAAAGAAATAAGTAAATAGTAAACACTGTATTGAGGGATGTAGTGTAGGATATAAGGTGGTATATGCTGTATATCTTATGGATATTTTAAAGAACATACATATAACTTCTGTTTTTCATGTAAAGCTATAGCATATATGGATAGTTCTAAAATTAAATGGAAATTTGAGTCCCAATCAATTTTTTTGTACTTTTATGCAAATAATTGTTCAACTAAATAGATATTCTATGAAGGCACATCTAAAACTTGTATTAAAAAATACTTTTAAATTATTAAAAGAAAAAAAAAATCGTACTAAATGTCACCTCCATGCCTGTTTTTACTTTACAACATGAATATATCTCATAAGATAAAAGAAGAGAACCATATAAAATACATTACATTAAAAAATGGATGTACTTTATTTACCTTTTAAAAGAAAATTTATATTTTAAAAAGAATTACAGACCAAGATACTTCTGTCCCCAGAATTATAGCCATTTCCATGACATATCAGTTATAGTTATATAAAAATCTACTGGATGGCAGCATAATCTAGAACTTGGGATACAAATTAACTACAGGAGGCTACTTGTTGGATGGAATACTTCTGAAGCATGGTCACTTGTTATTTCATGTAATTTTAATTTATAACTTTTAATTACCATAGTGTACTTTAATTGGATGCCAACTCCATGACCTCATTAATTATGTCAATTTTAAAAATAGCTGAATTCTGTTGATAAATAGCTTTATTTAATTTTGTATCCAAGTAGCATTTGGCAAATGTTGTGCATAGTTTAGAAAATATTAGACCTAATCACAGATATGGCACCTCCATGCCATTTTTGTAGCATGGAGATGACATTTATTTATGTAAGCAATATTTTAAGGGTGCTTAAAGTATATTTTTAATTATTGAACCTATATTTTTATTTTAGGAATAATTTTATATTAATGAAAATATTTTTACAAATTGAAAATTTTTAATTCTAAAATATTCAATTTTGTATAAGTTTGATTTATTAATGCCTTTTAAAATTTAATTTTAAATTAAAAAAAATAAACCTTGACCTCGAATCATGATTTATTTATCTTTAAAACTTTAAGAAAATATTGGAAACACAACAATTTGAATTTTTATTTTTTACAAATTACCAAAGTGAAATTTCCACTTAATTTCAGAACTACCCATATACTCTCTAGCATATACCTTCTGCCTATAGCGCATACCCTCTAGTTATTTTATGACTACAGCAGTGACTGCATTATTGAATTGTGGCTATGTAAAAGGTAATTTTTAATATAACTTTTCAACCATTAATATTTTTTTAGCAATTTAATAAGTTTTATGATATTTTGCAACAAACTAATTTCCATTAAAAACTGTTCTGAAAATATAACAAAAAAAAATGTAATTCTTCAAAAATTTTAACTGAAAATTATAAAAAAACATTTTAACAACAATTTAAATTAATTCAAACATTGCATTTATTTCTATTAGATAACATTTAAAGATTCTTCTTCTAATATATATACACACCCTTTCATACTTATTTTTTAAATGTAACTTTAATCTAACATAAGGAAAACTAATTTTTTAAGCATGTTTACATTAAAAAAATAAAAACTAAAACAACTTTTTTTTGGTAAAAAAACTGTATTGTCAAGCATCATTATGTGAGATGTTCTTAAAATGCAAATTAATCACACTTTTACCAATAATTACACATTTGATATTTAAATTGTTAACACTAAGATCTTGTTAAGATCTATTACAAATATTTATGATATTAAAAGGAAAATATTTTATTTTCACTGAGACAATGTAAATACACGACGTCATAGTTGTAATGACATATTCTTAAGATCCTTTAAATATAAAAAAATGTAATAAAAATAAATACATGCTGATAAAAGGTAACAGAGCTGTCTTTGTTTGCTCTTTCTTTATATCCATAGGCACAACAGCTTGTTACCATTATATTTTTGAGCTATAACAATCATAAACATGAAATAATCTCCCATATAAAACAATAATACTATCACGCTGAGTGGAATGCTTTTTCCTCAAGTCACATGATTATATCTTGGTTGGAGAATGGATAGGGAGATTCTCCCTTTAGTATATGGTTACTCTGAGCAAAAACCCAATACTGCTGCTGGGTTTGTTAGTTTTCTGTCAATATATTATTAGTTCATTATCTATTTTTGGGAAATACTGCAGTGATTTAAAGAGCCTACTCACCAGTATAACACAGCTGCAAGCTAATATCAAACCAATACAAGCATTCTCTACAAATTTCTCATTTACATTTTAATATTTTTAGATGATTCTTTTTGCAAAGAATATCTGACGTCAAAGGCTAATGTGAGAGTTTTATACAATTTCGATTTTTGTTGCAATTTAATTCTGAAGAAATTTTTAATTTGAGAACTGGTGAGGTTAAATGTATTGTTCCCTTTGTAGCCTCGCAAAATTAAGAATTTTTGTTATAAACTACCAAGAGCCTTTTGATGTCAGACATACCATGCAAAAAGAATCCTTTTAAAATTTGTAGAGAATGCTTCTATTAGATTAAGATTAGCTTGTGAAAGTCATACACTTCACACGAAAAAGTTATTTTTTTTTTAACTTTCTTCATTTCTTTACATTTACAAAAAAAAAAATTCTACAAAAGAATGTAGGCTCTTAAGGCTCTGCATCAGTAACATTTGAAATTTCCCCCCGCCATGTTAAACCAATGGTCGCGGATTCCATTCGTATTTGTTGAAAATCTCATTAGGAAATTAATATTTTTGACTTATTTTTTTAGTATCCTCTTCTTAAAGGATGTCTCTTATTTTCTGTGTGTACAAAATATTTCTAAGTTATATATATTTTTTTTAATTTAGTGCTAAAGTCTTAAGAAGTCAGCAAGATGTGAATAACACTAAATAACTCCAAAACTATTTGGAGTTTTAAAAACTGGAAAACACTGAAATAAAGTGCATGGTCTCATCTATTCATATAAATTAAAAAAAAATCGTTTAAGTTTATTTAAACTCTAGATAATCGACAAATAAGATGGAAATTGTTGAAAATTTCATCCCCCCACTAAACAATAAATCAAGGCAGGAGGAGGACCACAGTTGACCTTTGACATCACACAGGTCAGGAGAAGGGTGAGATATTGGAAACGCATGGGGATTCTTTCAGTATGCTTGTAATTGTTAATACAGAACAGAGTCTGATATAGTGAAGATCAAATTATTTTGACAAACTAAGAGAAAAAAAAATATATATATATATATATATATATGTGTGTATACAAGTATGATTATATATATATATATATATTTTTTTTTTTTTTTTTTTTCGCGAGGGCTTTATTTAAAACTGATTCATATATAAGTTTAATCTTTATTGTATAAGATTCCCTTCTTTATTAAAAAGTATAAAAAATCTCAACTGAAAACTTTAAAGATCGGCAACATTTTAATTTACGTAATAAATTAAATATCTTTTTAAAATAAAGATAAAAAATACAGAGAAGGTATCTTGCATAGAAAAAAATATGTTTGAATAAAGGGTTTATCAGATTATAAATTATTTATAATGTATATACTCGTGTATAAGTCGAAGAATTTTAGACAAAATTTGGGAGCTGAAAATGGGGGTCGACTTATACACGAGTAAGTAAAAAAAAAAAAAAAATAGCGGAGTGAAATACCGGAGTCATACTTTTTTTTACAGATAATTGGTGAATGTGCAAGTCTTTTAATTAATCACATATGGGTCTAGGTTGGAGAGACAGATAAAAGCGGACAATGGTGATTGATAAAAAAAAAATCTCAACAATAATGTCTCTAATTGTTCTGCACTCATTTTCTCTTGGGATAGAGTTCCCTTTAATACAGGGGCATCCCTTTCAACATTTTAATCCCCTTTTTAAAAAGAGTTCAACTTGAGATTGCTTCTAGATTTCTCTCCTAAGAGTACTACAATACAAAGAAGTACTATATTATAGCAGTTTAAGAAGTTGTTTACCCTTGTAAATAAGGCATGAATAGATTTTTCAAAAAAAAAAAAAAAAAAAAAAAAGTAAGTAATCATTAAATTGATGTGAATAGCTTTCAAATTAGTTTAAGCTTCTTCAGTTTTACATAATTATACAATTTTGAAATGTTGAATTAAAAAAAAAAGAAGTCTGATTAGAAACGTAAAAAGTTTACTAATTTAATGAATTTTTTTTTTTTTTTCATCCTCGATTACAAATTATTTTTCAACATACTACCAGAAATGTGGTTCGACTTATACACGAAAATTCAATTTTTTCCAAAATTTTGCGTAAGAATTGGGGGGGGGGGGGGGGGTCGACTTATACACGAGTATATACGGTATTTATAATTATAAATATTTTACAATAATTTAATATAAATTATAATTTATTATATTTATATGTTAATGTGTTTATATGTTATATTATAATTTATACTTCCCAATTATGACATGATTATTATAATTCTCTGCCACATTGATGTAAAAATCTATGTTATGGTTATATATTCAGTGTCAATTTTCTTGGTATACTGTCGCTTGATGCTGCAGCATAAATTTGAAATAGCATATTTAGTTATACACAAATTACGATGGGGTATCATTCGAAAGGTTTTTGAAGCGGTTTCTGGCATAGTACACTCACATTTCGTTAAAACATGTTTTTTTAATTAAAAATTGCTGTAATTAAAAATTAAATCTGCGTTGTTTTCATAAATTAAATAAAAGGTTTTTATCTAATTTGTGTTGCTACAAAAATGAAATAACGCATTATATGATACTCAGCATGATTATAAAAAAATAAATAGTACAAAAAAGATAATGTATGATTTCTCAGCACGGGTTTATTTCATATTTATGGATAAAAAGCAAAATTGAAATGTTTAGAAGAAAACGATATCATCAATCGATAGAAGCAGTGACTCACGTGTAGAATAAAAGGTATGCTTTGTTAGATTAGATTAAATTTTATTTTAAATGCATTCAATTTATTTTTCTTTGTATTAATATTCCTGAATAATAAAATAATGAAAATTTATAACAAGAATACTTTTTAATGAGAAAAGAAAAAATACAATTATGAGTTACAGGCTAGAGTACACCACGAGTAGGGTTGTGCCTGACATCTGCAAGTCAACCCCAACCCAACCAAAAAAAAAAAAAAAAATCATCAACCCAAAACTCAACACAATTCGACCCGAAACTTATCCGATCCGAGCCGGAAGTGAAAGAAAATTAATACACATTGGAATACAGTAATGGAAAAGTAGTCTGAAGTTATGCCTCTAATATCAGTATTATCCTATTTGTATAAAAATAGACATATATACACTCATTAATATTCTACTTAGTATTTTTCATTTGGGTTGGGTTGATTATTGACGGCCAATTATCTACACTTAGGATATAGGCCCGGGGAGAGTGCCCTTCGTGGGGATCTTTCTAAGGGAATCTAACCCGTATTTACGCATGGATAAATCCACGGCTCGAAGAAAACCACGAAAACTCCGAACGATTAGGCCGACGGGCGCAATTGGGATCGAACCCAGCACTTCCCGTCTACCAGCTTCGAGAGCAGAACCTCTCAGCCACTGGTGGGGCTATTTTTCATTTGGGTATATATATATATATATATTGAAAAATCGGATCAACTAGACTTGAACCCGAAACATTTAAAGTCAATCCCAAACCGATCCGAAACGACACAAATTAGCGTCAATTCGACCCGAACCACGGGTCGTAAAATCTACTTACCCGACCCGATGCAGGACTCTGCTACGGGCTATTTAATAATTTATGACATGGTACTTTTAATACAGTGTTTTTTTTTTTTTTTTACTTTACTTTTTCCCACAGACACACCAATTTTAAACTCTTGCTCTTTCCTGTATTTCGTTCAACCGGCTTCTCCTCACAGATCGCAAAATTATATATTAAATTATGATGAAATTTAAAAGCATGATTACCTATGTAACACTTTCGAAATTTATTTGAGGAGATCGAGGCAAGAGGGTGCCAAGCCACATTTGTAAACTTCTGAGATATTTCAATTTGAAAATTTGATGAAATACTCAAATCAAGATATATAACATAAAGTTTTTTCGCCAATGTCTTAGTAACATTTGAGATATTCTGAGTAACAATATGGCATTACTTTCATGATATTACTATTGCGTTTTTTGTAAATTAGCTATCTTCATTGGGGGCATAAACATCTGGGGCAAAAACGAAACCTGTCACATAAGGCTGCCATCAAGTGACATTAGAAAAAAAATTATATGTTGGATTTTGTAATTTACAATATTAGGCAACAGATTACAGTGTTAGATTTGTTTCACCAAAAACGTGGCTTGGCACTTTTTTACCCTGACCCCCTCATTTTCACTATAAAGAAATTTACAGCCACCCCGTACTTTCAAAAACTTTTTTCTTAAACTAAATATTTTTAAAAAGCCAAAATCTTATTTCAAAATTTAATCGCCTGCTGGCAGAGTTACAGCAAAAACCCGGATTTTGGGTTTTTTTTTTTTTTTTTTTTTTTTTTTAAGTTAAAATAAACATAATTTTTTTTTTTTTTTTTGAAAAGTTAAAAAAAATTAATATTTTAAAAAATTTTGTTTTTCTTTCTTTTAAAAAAATAACAATAATAATAAATAGTTAATTATATAGTTTTGCTTTATGAGATTTTTGTTATTCAATAGAATTTCATAAAATGTTTTAAATTATTATCCTACAACTAATTAGCAATATTTTACTGTTAAATTATTAAGATAGTTTTTTATTTGATCTGTTAGTTATATATAAATGTGATAAGTAGTAGATTTGTTCATATAAGTTCAAGTTTTTCCTCATATTCATATTTACTTACATGTAATTGCTATTTATAAATATTTTGTCTGTTTAAAAATGTATGCAATACAAGAAAACTTTAAAATAATTAAATTATTACATGTAAAAAGCATTAAATGGAGAAAATTACGCTATATTTAAAAAGCCCAAATAATAATATTGCCAAACACTTTCAACTGAGTAACATTAAATTAATACACGTGAATAATAAACGAGAGGGAAAAAAAACTTTAAAATAAGTAAATTATTACAAGCGAAATGCATTAAATAAGAAAAATTATGTCATATTTAAAATGATTTTCTTATAGCGTCTGAAAATAAAACTTTTCTTCTAGACGTTATTATAAAAGTCCGGAGGCAGCGACATGTTTTATTTTCAATTTTGCTGATTTTTAAATGTGTGATAGAACTTACTTAATCAGTCACGAAATAAGGCGTCAATACTGTCATGACCGTGATGAATGCAGTCTTGAGAACCGAAAAATCTTCAGTTAAATGGAAATGAATGGCAACCCGACTACAGAAGATCACCACTGGTCATTCAATCTTATGTAATCGGGTGATACTTTTAAAACAAAGCAAATTAGTACGTATTTAGAATATGTGGGGTCTGGACGGGGATTTGTAGCTCATAAGAGCCCCCCCCCCCCCCCCCCCGCAAAAAAAAAATCGTTATGTCATTTACAGTTTAAATGAAATTTTGTTTGCTTATTAAGAGTACTTTTTGAAATATTACTCACATATTTCGAATAGTTTAATCTTACTGTTCTGGAATCCATTTGAATATTTCACTAAAAAGTTTTAAAATGTATAAACATTTCTGAAGAATAAATAGAAATATTCATAATGAATGGGGATTCATTCAATATGCTATTTATTTGCAACTAGGATATTTTTTAATGTAACTCTCTCTCTCTACGGTATTTCTGGTATAGTGATACTTTTTTATGGGGTATTTGATGCAATGCATTTTTGATGCAAAATATTTAATTTGATTATTATGCGTATCATGAACTTGTCTTTCTGAATTGTTTAAAATTTTTAATATGCGTTATTTTGATATTAGCCTATACTGCGTCTCTTTTTATGTAATAATAAATAAAGGCTGTTTCATAATTTGACTATTTGTGCATCGGGTAAAATTTGGATAAACAACATATGTATAAAATTAAAATAAGGTGAAGCAAATAAAAATCAATAAACAAAAAAAGTTAAAATATGTTCATTAACTTTTCTAAGAATTTATCCAGGAGAGAATTTTTTACATCTGTTTTCATTATTCAAATTGTGCCTTCCATCTTGATTTGATTATAAGCAACAAATGCTAAACAATTTGAAAGAAGGATATGCGAATATTTGAAATACATATTATTATATATGTACCAACATGTATCAAAGTTGTTCAAAGAGCTTGAGCATCAATGGAAACAAAATTCCAAGTCATGTACAAAAAGTGCAAAAAATTTAAATCTGACCGCAATCCTCTTTGAGCGCTAGAAAATTCAATCCAAAATATGCAAAATGCTCCATAATATCAATAAAAATATTAAATCTAATATTGCAAGATGGTAGAATTTGAAACGATCATAAGATTGATTTAATGGATTTTGAAAAAAAATATATGTCTTTTAAATGATATTTAATCTGTTATGTCAATAAATGTATTGCAGTTTTCAGTTTCTAATCACCTTTGTAATTTTTCATAAAAACAGAAACTGATATAGTGAAGATTAAATCATTTTGATCAACTGACAAAATATCTAATACCTTTTTTTTCTAATTTTGAAGGCTTCATTTAAAACTGATTCATAAATTGGTTTAATATTTACTGTACAGGGTTCACTTCTTTATTAAAAAGTACAAAAAATATCAACAACTAAAAACTTTAAAGATTGGTGCCATTTTTATTGACGTTTAAATTAAATATCGTTTAAAATAAATATAAAAAATACAGAAGCATAGTAAAAAATATGTTTTGAATAAAGAGGTTATCAGGTTATAAATTATTTATAATATGTTTTTAATTATAAATATTTTACAATAATTTAATACAATTTATTACATTTATATGTTAATGTAGCTTATGTTATATTCTAACTTATACTTTCATAATTATGACATGACTATTGTTATTCTTTGCCCCATCGATGTAAAAATCTATGTTATGCTTATAGTATATTCAGTGACAATTTTCTTGGTATTACAGTCGCTTGATGCTGCAGTATAAATTTGAAATAGTGTATTTAGTTATACGGAAATAAAATATATTTTAGGCTTTATACATACCGTATATACTCATGTATAATTCGAAGAATTTTAGACAAAATTTGGGAGTTGAAAAGAGGGGGTCGACTTATATACGAGTTAGTAAAAAAAAAAAAAAAATGTCACACTCTGGAAGAAGTGTGAAATATTAGGTTAGAGAGAAAGCAAAAAGCGGACAATGGTCATTTCCCTGTGATTGATAAAAAAAACTCAACAATTGTTTTACACCCATTTTCTCTTGGGATAGAATTCCCTTCAATACAAGGGCATTCCTTTCAGCATTTTAACCCCCTTTTTAAAAAGAGTTCAACTTGAAAATGCTTCTAGATTTCACTCCTAAAAGTCCTACAATACAAAGATGTATATTTTAGCAGTTCTAAGAAGTTGTTTACCTTTGTGAATAAGGCTTGAATAGATTTTTCAAAGATTTTTTTTTGTTTAAGTATCATTAAATTGATGTGAATAGAATTCAAAATAGTTTAAGCTTCTTCAGTTTTAAAACATTGAATTAAAAAAAAAAAAATCTGATTAGAAACGTAAAAAATGTTTACTAATTTAATGAAAATTTATTAATATTTTTTTTTATCCTCGATTACAAATCATTTTTCAGCATACTACCAAATATGTAGTTCGACTTATACACCAAAATTATTTTTTTTTTCTCAAAATTTTGTGTAAGAATTGGGGGGTTGACTTATACACGAGTCGACCTATACAGGAGTATGTACGGTAAATCATTCCTGTGTAATTTTTTTCGTCTTACATATTTTTTGTATTTACATATTTTATTTTTATGATAATAAAAGAAATACATAATCAAATAAAATATTTATTGGAAATTTGGAAAAGATTTATTGGAAATTGTTTTATAAAACAATTATAGCAAAACAACAAAGTTCTAAATGACCAACAGTGGAATTGGTTTTGGGATAAGCATTTTATGCGTTGAACCGGTAAATCTATCCCCTTCGAGATGGGAATGACGCTGGCCACAAGCTATTTACAGCCCTTCCTGGATTCTAGAACCCCTGTTTCTACCCCTTACTGCGTTGACAGCCGAAGAAAGAGATGGGCGTGTTTAGAAAGGGGGGATGAAAAAGCTGGTTGAGGACAGAAATTCCAAAGAAAAATTTACTGATGCAGAGCCTTAAAGGCTTACTTTCCTATTTCCAAAATATATTTTTCACAATGCACTATACTACTGCATTATTATTTTATTATTCCAGGGTAACTTCTTAGATTAGTTGCACTAAGATTAACTAAAAATGTGTCTTCTAATGAAATTTATTCAGAAAATGTTTCACATTTTTTTTAATAAAATCTGTCAATGTTATCACTATTTAAAGTGACAAATTGTACAAATTTAAATATCTATTTTGGATACTATCTCAAAAAAAAAAAAAATATATATATATATATATTATATACTAGGGATGCACCAAATAATCTATCTATTCGGTATTCAGCCATTCTACCGAATAATCGGTTTGGCCGAATTTCAAACTATTCGACCAGCCAAATACTCAGAAAAAAAAATTTTTAAATATTTTTAAAAGCCTTATACATCTTCTACTTTTATTTTACTTTTAATTGTCAATTAATAAAGATATTCAGAGTAATTAGAAATAGAATTAGATTTAATAAAGAATGATTTTACATTATTTATTTGCCATTCGAAAAGTGTCACTTTAGAAAATTAACCATTAATGATGACCTTCATAGGACTTGATGATGCACAAATACAAGTTCTTGAACATTGCCCATTATATAATCTGGATTCTTGCTCTTTCGCAAACAGAGTGTTTTTAACAAAATGGAAAAAAACTTTCAGGAGTAATAATAGACAATTTTTGTCCAGAAAATCAGGATCACAATCCACTTATTCCGTCAAAAATACAATGTATCTCACTCCAGGTCAAACTTGTATTTTTGTTTGTTACTTTAACAATAATGAAGATATTGTAACTATATTTTCAACAGAGTTACTTTGATTTCTGTGAAATATGACATGACAAGTGCTGGAAATTGCCACCATTCATATTTAAACAACACCGAGCTAGACATGCCTTTCAGAATGCAGCTGACAGTACTTATACTGTGTCACTGGCCAAAATTAGGTCACTTTCAATGATATCATCACATTTTATACAAATAAAATTAATTAAGCAAATCTCACTAAAATATCTTAATTATTGTTAAAGTTGTGAACAAAAATTCAGTTTCGACTCCTAGTGATACACCCTGTATTTTTGATGGAATAAGTGGATTGAGATGTTATTTCTTGCTCAAAAAATGTTTGTCTTGACCATATTATCTCCCTTGAAAGTTTGTTACAAGATTTTAGGATCAAATGTTTACAACCTCTCAAAATTATTACCTGCTCCTCTTTGATGCATTTAAAAAATTCCTTGCTAAATTAAAAGGAATGTTATTCTTGCTGAGTTGCCACCATTTGAATGGATTGTATTTATTTATTTTCGTTTCCTTCTTGACAAATAAACTCTCTCCTGACAAATAAAACTCTCAAATGACTCTAAAATTTTTCTTCAAAATTTGTCTTTGATTTTAAAATATTTGTTTTAGAATATAAGAAAAAATTATTCATTTGTTTCAATTCACAAAAGAAGCCATGAAATTTAAAATTTTATTAATTAAAAAAGTTTAAAACTATGCTCTTCTTAAATGTATAGGTGGGTCAATATCTGAAAATTGGACAATTTGTGTCCCCTGTCAATAATACTTCATTAATTACACTAAAACCAAAAACTGAAAAATGTAATATGTTATAACATTTGTTGTAGCAATTACCAATGATAAATCAACATATAATGATGTATAAATAATTAATTGAAAGCTTTAAACAAATTAAATCATCATTTCAGTCCCTGTCCCCAGGTACAAACATCCAATATTAAATGTATGCTGTAAAAATTTCAATAAATATTATTAACTTTTGCTATTATATCTTTATACCTACATATATACAGTATGGGAAAATATAATTATCCTTTATTAGTACAGATTGTATATTAAAATATTGTAGTAAATATATTTGTCCCTGGGGTTGACCATCATCTCAGTCCCTCTAAACAAACATTTAGTTTAACATATGCTAGATGGCACTGGTGGAATTATTTCCATTGCAACAGCATCTAAAGTCCAATTAGCCACCATGGATGAAGATAAATTGTTCTCATCTTTGTTTCATATTTAGAAATATTTAGTTTTTGTTCGGAATAGGGGTGAGTATTTTTTTATAGCATCATTCATGTCCCCATATTTAACTTTTTATTGATTAAAAAAAAGCTTACTGTATCTTTATTTATGTAATATACATATGTCACAAGACATATTTAATAATTTACATGTGTAAAAAATGATTCAACAAAATGGTTATGCAGCTGTTAAGACAAAAACATCACCTCAGTCCCCATCATCTCAGTCCCAATTATTAGACACTGATTTAGGGGACTGAAATGATGACAAAGGGACTGAGGTGATGTTGAATTTACTACAATTATAGAATATAAGCATTTAATACTTTGCAAATGAATTTTTCTTAAATTAAATCTAAAATAAACAATCGTATTATTACCAAGTAATAATATTCTCCGATCAATGCTTAATGACAGTTAAATAGCTTAATTTGGTGAATATCCACAGTTTTTGTTTATATGTTGAATTAACTTAAAATGAAACAGAAAGGTCTTTTCTACTTTACAAAAAAAATAGATATAAACAATTCTGAGAGTCAGAGAAATGAAAAGAAATTATTGCTTAAAACCCAAAAGAAAGTCACCGTTTCTTTAAAACAAATTGAGGAAAAACGACGTAAGGAGCATGAAAAAATTAAGAAAGGTCCTGTAGCTTTGGCAGAAAAAAGAGAAAAAGATCGATAGTGCTATTATCGAAAAAAGGAACAGTAACAAATATTTATCAAAAATCAGAAAAGAAGATCAGCGCCTAATACATAAACGTTAGAAAATTAATTAAAAAATATATAGGGATAAAAATAAGCTATTGCTACCAAGGGTGCCAATTTTGTTAAAGATAACACTCCACCAACCTTCCCAGAAATTTTAACACCTGCAAGTTCTGCAATTGCTGACTTGGGAAGAGCATCATCATCATCTAGAGAACGGTGTGGAACAGGGATGCAAAAATCTAGGCACCAATGGGCTGATTCCCACCACTAAATGTTTAGTTTTCTTTGCCTAATAAGAATACTGATAAAATTTGGACAAAGTATACTAATAAAATTTGACGAAGAATATACTAATAAAATTTAGTGGTGGGAATCAGCCCATTGGCACCTAGATTTTTGCACCCCTGGTGTGGAAGGAAAAAAGTTTGTGCAAATAGATCAGCAACTAATAGGCAATTGCAGAAAAATAAAAATTACAAATTGCAACTAAATACAAAAATTGAATGTTACTAGCAACGTTTACAGCATTTAAATTTAAAACAGTTAAATATCACAACCCCTTTGCCAAAATCTAAGGTTAAAGCTATTGTGGGGAAAAGGAGACATATATCAAAAGCTGTATAGAAACACTTGTTATTTGATGAAGCTTTAGTAATGCAGCTAAAAGAAAATAGAAAGGAACTTGTTGATCAGAAAGAGTGGCAGATGTTTGCAACAGTTCTTTCAGGGACATATTTTAAAGAAATCTAGATTGCTCGGGAAGGCAAAATCTTTTTTTAGCTATAAGGAACAACATAATAGTTGCTATCTTCCAAAGTTCGACATTATGTACGAAAGAAGAAATAAAATTCCATTTCAACCAAAGTTGCAAGTTCAGTGCGACATTTCCTTGAAGAGGATGTAAACAGCAGAATGAGCCCAGGCAAGAAGGATCACAAAACTAGAACAAAGTGAAAGTACAAAGAAGACTTTTACTTGACACACTAAAGAACTTGCATCAAAAGTACATTGAGCCTCATGAAATCAAACTGTCCTACTCTTCTTTCTGTAGACTTCGCTCATTTTGGATTGTTGAACCTAGGTTATCTGCCAGTGATACATGTGCATGTGTTAAACATGCTAATATGGACTTACTAGTGAATAAACTTTATCAGCTGAAAGTTCTGGACATTAGAACCAATAGCGAATTGTGCAACTCTGTGTGCTGCAACACCAAATTTAAGGTCTGCATGTATTGCAAATGTAAAGTTTTCAAAAACAAAGAATTCAATGTGTTAAGAACAACAGTTGTTTCATTCTTCCAATGGAAAAGTAGAATGGAAGAACAAACGGTGAAAGAGAAAGTTAAAAATGTCAGATTAACTGAGAAACAGAAAATTGAGGCCAGTATTTCAGATATCTTACAGCTATTGAAGAAATTACTTCCATATTTCCTGAGACATGTATTTAACATGTATTACCAATACTCAGAAATGAAGCAGTTACAAGACAATTTGACATATAATGCTTTAATAATAAAAATTGACCATTCTGAGAATTATGTATTGAAGTATCACAAAGAAATTCAACCAGTACACTTTGGGGCATCTCAAAAGCAAATATCTTTACATACTGGTGTGATGAATTATAAAATAAAGCCTGAAAAGGATCTAAATATTGAAGTTAAAGATACAGTCAAGTGTATTTCATTCTTCACAACATTAGATAACCTGAACCACAGTGCCTATGCTACTTGGGCTCATCTTTGGAAGAGTGGCAAACATTTCTACTGGCAAATTGAGCTGACAGACAAAATGTGAATTTGATAGAGATCCTCTGCAAACTGAATGTTGCACCATATCCTATAAAGTATTACACTGTACCTGAGTGTAAACAAATTGATGATTTAATGATGCAGTGACATTATTATTGTCAAAAGGAATTAATATTCCTATGTCAAAAAGATTTAAGCAATATGTTATCTAATAAAGTTTACATGTAAATCACGAATCATCATTTCAGTCCCCTTACATGAAATCTCCAGTACAAAAATATTCTGTTGAAAATATAATCCAAAAATGGTTAATTTATAGTGCAGTAACAAAATCTGAAATAATAAAAAAAAATTATTTGATTTTAGGCATATATTTAAATAAAACTTACAAAAATAGAATAGCAAATTTGATGTGTTATGCCGATATGGAACTTCCATGAACTTAATAACCTTTAATAATGCCTACATTTAATTTTTTATTATAATATTAGTTAGACACAATTCTTCTCATTTGATTTCAAGCAAACTTTGTTGTCTATTAACAAATTTTCAATAAAAAACAAATTAAAAACGAATGGGGACTGAGATGATGTTAACAGACACTTTCTTCCATAAAAGTTAATCCTATGCATAAAATATACATCCTTGATCTCAAAACACTACAGAATTTAAAAGACAAAGCATGTATCATAACATATAATTGTATGTGGTAGATCGTACATTAATTTTAAAATGAAAGTGTCCAATTTTCAGATATTGACCCAGGTGCAGATTCACGGTTGCCAGTCGCCACGTGGCGACTAAATTTTTTGCTGTGGCCACTAACTTTCGGTGTTTAAGTCGCCAGGTGATTTAAAAGTGATCAATTTCTGGTATTCCCAGTCACCATCGTGAAACTTTGATATTTTTTTTTAAACATTAAGACCAAAGCACATAACAAACTGCATTATCTTTTAATAACATTTCAGAATTATCTGTTTAACACAGCAAACTATTAAACATATTCAAATAGCTATGTTATTCTTAACAGTTTGAGTCTGATAACTTTACATAGTTATATATATACATTACAGAAAAACAAATGTTTGAAGCTTGAAGTGTGTTTTTATTTTTACAGTGTAAAATATTGTCACACATTCAGATTTTCTTTATATGTACTTTTGTATGGCAAAATCAAAATAAGAAATATTGTTTTTCTAATATTCCCCGCTATCATGATCAGTGTCATCGCGAAGACTTTTTATTGGGGGGGGAGAGGACCTTAAATTGCCAAGTCAAATTTCAGTATTTGCCAACTCATTGAAAAGGAAAAATAAATAGTTCTCGCCAATTCAACAAGTTTAATAATATTCCCAATTAGATTTGTAACTTTTGACAAGTCCATTAAAAATAGAGAGTATATTATAGTTTTTATTAAAGTTTTATGCAAATTTGCCAAATAAGAGTTTGTAAATTTGCCAAGTGTAATAGCATTCACAAACGTTTGGGGGGGGAGGCTCCCCCCCCGTCCCCCCCCTTAGCGAGGCCTCTGATCATGATTGCTTAGTTTATGCATTTTTCTAAAGCGTACTTTGCCCAACTTTATCTTCTGACTGTACCTGATTTAAGATTTATATTACACTTAATTAATATTCAAATTTTGTTGTACATGTGTGTATATTACATAAATTACTTTACACTTTGAATCCCCGAGTTTTTTTGTTTAACTTTTTATCCCATATAAACACTATCGTTTTTATGCTTTTGTTTCACAATTGTGGCCACTGGATATTTTGGGTTTAGGAGCCACTGGCTCCTTTCAAATTTGGAGAATCTGCACCTATACTTAAATGATGACTCAAAGTATATTTTTCTTTAGTGTAAAGTTTACTTGTAAAAAAGGTATTGTTTATCAGAATGGAAGCATGTGTTAAATATTATGTAATTATTTTTTTTTAATTTAATGTTTTAATACCTTTAAACTCTGAAGTATAAAAGAATTAGGGAAGCCGAATATTCAGTATTTGGAAGAATAGTTACTATTTGGCCAAAATCACTATTCAGTGCATCCCTTATACCATATATATTTTTTCAATAGCAGATTTGAATAATACTGGGTAAAACTTAATAAGTACTGGGTAAGATTACTTAAAACCGGTCCTCTCTGAAATTTGTACATTACCACAGACAGGGTTGTGCAAAGAGAGAGGCAAAGGGGGCTGTCGGCCTGGGCACGGAAATTGAGTAGGTGCCTAATTTATACTATCAACCACACTTTTATTTATTTATTTATTCATTTTTTAGCGGTTGATCATTTTCCAGGGAATTTCGTTTTCTCTCTTCGTGATTCTCTTATTTTCTGTCACAAAACATTGTGATTTCTCTAAGTGAAATAAGTACAATTTTCTCATGTTATTTAGTTGTTTAGAATTTCTTTTAAACTTCTAAAATAAACATGAAATATTTATTCAGTAGAATTTATTTGTGTTTCTACACTTTATAAATTTTGTGACACCTGTCACAAAGAGTAGTGGGGGGGGGGGGGCAGTTTTCTCTTTGTTCAGATGCCAACATACTGATATTTTCAGTTTTTTATGATGTTTCATAAGATATATAACATGACCAATTTACTTAATATATATATATATATATTAGGTTTTTAAAAAATTCAAATGGAAATTTTTGATATTTCTGAAGAAAAAAAAAATTATATTTAACCCCCTTTTAGCAACATTTATCCCAAATTTCATGATGATACTCTTATGGTATCATAAAGAAAAAAAAAAATATTTCTGTATCAATGTTCATATAAACCTGTAATAATAATTAAAAAAAAAAACACTATGTATGTGCAGTTTAGACTAAAGGACATGCAAACAATACAAAGTAGAGAAATTTAAGAATAGCCTGTTTTATTAAAAGACAAATGATAAATTTTACATGTTTTAGTAACAAATCTGTTTATTTAACAAATTACATACCCACTTTGCTACAATAGAACCCAGTTTTAGATCTTAGTACAAGTATTTTTTCTTCTTATGTAAAATTTGAACTGCTCTTGCCATTTCCTGTTTGAGTATTTTGTATGTTCTACCTGTTGAAATGATCAGATGTAATTTGCATAAAATAAATTATTTTGGTACTATCAAAATGTCTGCTTTTCTAGTATAAGTGAACGATAGAGATGGTCCGCTTGGATGAACGAAAGAAACTCTGATCTTTTGAAAGAACACATGCTGCCCACCACTCATTCCCATAGGCACAAGCAACATACCCCCACAATTCCTTCAAACAAAAGTTTTCATCACTAGGACTCATCTGAACTTTGTGTGTTTCTATACTGCCAGAAAAAGAGTATGTTTTCGTTTGACTTTCTCTTTATCGAGGGGGGTGAATGCATGAAATTTTTGAGTCCCAACAACTGCCACAGCTTCTTCAGAGCCTACATCAGTCATGCGAAAAAACGCACAAGCTAATGTTAAGTCCATGGGAAGGTTCTTGGCAGATTTCTCGCTCGCATTTTAATATTTTTAAATGATGCTTTTTGCATAGGATAGCTGAGATGAATCTCTAACGTTGTTAGCTTTTACTTTTTCGACATTGGTTCCAGTTTTTTACATAAGGGTACTCTAACTTTCAGAACCGGTTCCAAAATTGAAAATGTCCGCTTATAAAAAAACTGTAATCAAAATCAAAAAAGTAAAAACTAACAACATTAGAAATCGACCTCAGATATCCTATGCAAAAAAATCATTTAAAAATATTAAAATGTGAGCAAGAAATCTGCCAAAAACCTTCCCATAGACTTAACATTAGCTTGAGCATTCCTTCGCGTGACTAGCGTAGGCTCTTCAAATCTTAATTTCAAAACATTCTCTTCTTCATTATTCACATAAAAATAGTGACAAAGAGTAATTGAAAAAGTTGAAAAGGTGTCAATATTTGATTGTCTGTTGGAGGTTGGCTTTAGCAGCAAGCCTTTTTACTGTGCCACCTCTCCATCACATACAGCTTTACCATGTGCCGTGGCATAAAAATGCCAATCGGCCTCAATTCCATCAAAATCTTCTTTATCATAGCAAAGATTAACAAAATTCTTGCACATTTTGTACTGACCCATCTGAAAAGTAGTACAGCTTCTCCAAGTTGGAGAAAATACCTCTCAAAAATTCTATTAACCTTTTCTGGAAAACAAGAACTGTGTTGCGTGTTAAGCAGTTTGAGATGAATACTATACTCTTATGAACTAGAATCTGATTGCCTGTTTCTTGGTCTTTTTCTTAGTAGTAAACAATGACTGGATGTACAGTAGCCATAAAATTGTTCCAATGGAACCCTTGTATTTCATTTTGCAGAACAAATGAATAGTTTGTCTGGAAAGTCACATGTTACTGCACCTTCATTTTCTTCTAATGCATTCTTTTCAGCAAAAAAATGTAATTGTTGTTTTGCCACAAAATCATGTCTTTTTATATAAGAAATAAGGAAATTCGGCAAATTGTCTCGGTTAATAAATCGCAAAATTTGTCAATCAATTGTGGAAAAATCACTAAATTCGTGAAATGACTGCAAAAAAAGAAAGCTAATTTTGTCAATGAATCGTGGAAATAAATAGCAGATTTTGTCAATCAATATGGTTAAATATTACAAACAAAATTTTTTTTTATACATACCACTCGTGAAAGAATTATGGTTACAATATTTTAGCTCACGATAGTAATTTTTTTTCTCTGATATTTTTTGCATTTTCCAAGTTTTGTGGCGATATTTTGGCATTCATGAAAGGAATTTGGTTTCAATTCATTAGATCAAAATTTTGAATTCTTGTAGGAGGAAAACATAGACGAAAGTTTTCCAGGTTTTTCATATCATATTACTTAAAAAACACTATTTTCGTATAGCATTCTTTTACTTACCTAATCAGAAACTAAATTAGGTGAATATTGTGATATGGAAATAATTGTATTAAATACCCGGAAAACTTTCAGAAATGAACACAAAATGAAAAATTGGTAGATAAATTTTCATAAAAGTGACAAAAACAGTCAAAATAAGTTTTTTCAAAGTTGTTAAAAAGTCTGTTAAAAACATGGTAAATACCGTCCAACCCTATGAAATCGTAACTGCAATCTTGGCAAAATCGTAATTGTGGGGGTTGCTATAACCCAAATGTACAGGGGTGGGGAAATACATCATTTTACTCGCCACTGGCGAGTGGATTTTCTGACAGGGCAAGTGAATTTTTAGACAGTTAAAAAAAATGCAGGCTATATAGAAGATATATGCCAAAATTTTAATTTTTTCCACTATAGTTAGCCATATTTTGCAACTTTCCAAATTATCGTGATGTAAATATGGTACTATTTTCTATCCTATACTAACTTTCCTCTGTTGTATATATTTCTTAATTTTATAGAAAACAAAATATGAAAATGCATTATAGTAATAGTAAATTAACTATTTTTGTAGTCATGTACATTTTGTCATAGCAATTTTTAACTGCATATTATATCTTGCTGGTTGGTAAAATTTTCTAAAAATTCTCCACCATTGTTAGTTTTTGTTCACTTTTTTATTTTATAACGGATTTTCCAAAATCTAAAATTTTTTTATGCACTAATTGAGAAAAGCATAGTATTAATTAGGAATGCACCGAATATTTGGTATTCAACCATTATATCGAATGTCAAATTTTCAGAATATTCAGCCAAATTGAATACATAAAAAACACAATTACAAAAGAATTTAAGAATTTTTTTTTTACATAACTGGTATTTTTAACTTGTCAATAAATAAAAGATGTCAAAATAATTAAGATAAGAAATATTTAATTTTTGGTACTTTTCAGTTAGCCAGGTGCCAGTGATATATATACACACATATACATACATGTGTGTGGATATATACACTGGTGTGCAAAAATTAAGGACAAGAGGGTTTTTCGGATGTAACGTCGCGCAAAAGATTTCCACATCGACCAAAATCATACCATAAGATCTTCAAGATGTGAAAATAGGGGACAAGGGATAAAAACCATCTAAACAAAGAATCAAAAGGCTATGAAAGCATTTTATTGAACAGGTCACTTGGAGCACAAATGCAGAGAAGACAGAAACGTTCATCCTACAAGCCCCTGGCAGGAATAATTCAGTCTCTAATAGAGGATATGGTCACCCCTGACTGCGATGCAGGATTTGCAACGTCTGTCCATGCTGAGGACAAGGTTGTCTAGTAGCTCTTGAAGAATAGAGCCCCATTCCTCTTGTTACGCCAATTTCAGCTCCAGAATCGTTGCTGGTGCCTGATCACGTGATGCCAAGCGTCTCCCGAGAAGGTCCCACACATGTTCTATGGGATTAAGGTCCGGGGACTTTGCAGGCCAATTCATGCGTTGAATATCTTCACTCTCCAGGAGCTCTTCGACAGCCGGGATACGATGAGGGGGAGATTTGTCGTCCATGAAGAGAAAGTCCGGACCCACAGCACCTATAAAAAGATGCACGTAAGGCAAGAGAATCTCGGCGCAGTAGTGGGAACCAGAGACTGAACCTCCTTGGAAGACGTGGAGGTCCATACGGCTACCAAGCATGATACCACCCCAAACAAGAACTCCGGCATCTCCAAAACGGTCCCTTTCGATGATGTTGGAGGGGTGATTAAGTGTTCCCTGCTCTCTCCAGATGTGTATACGTCCAGAATCGCTCATCATTCTAAATCGGCTCTCATTCGTAAAGAGTACTCGACCCCGCTACTGTTGTGTCCAATTCTTATGTTCCTGACACCACAGAAACCTGCGTCTCCGATAAGCAGGCATTAGTGGTACACATTGTACTGGTCGTCGTGCATACAGGCCACCTTTGTGCAGCTGCCTAGCCATGGTAAAACGTGATATTCGACAGCCAGTAGTCTGCTCCATCTGCCTTACGATTTCTCCAGTTGTCTGACAACTGTATCTTTTCGCCTGTAGGACAATGTAACGTTCTTCCACTGTTGTTGTTGCGCGTGAGCGACCACTGCTGAATGCACGGACAGATGTTCCCTTCGTTTGAAATGCACTCCAGAATCATGAAAAGATGCTATGTTCAAAACCGAATCCTTGTGTCACACTACGACCTTCTTCCAACTTCCCAATGATTCGACCTTGTGTAAGGTCATCCAGATGACATCTTCTGGATTGCCTCTTTTGAAAATATCACACAATAATAACAAAAAAAAAAAGTCACTGAAATCATATTATACAGTGCAATAGACTTTACCAAATTTCTGTACGGTCACCGCCTCTGTGCTTTTATCCGCTTAGCACCTCCTCCTTTTACACCATATTCCATATATGTGGCATGCCCTGCTGCATTTGTTTCAGGTCTATCCCCTGATTGGTCTGTCATTTAGTTCTGTTGCCTTTTTTGGCTTTTATGCTAATTTATCAGCTTCGCCCTTAATTTTTGCACACCAGTGTATATCACTCGCACCCTTTTAATTGAAAAGTACTGATTTTTTTAAAAGCAATATTTATTTTGTTGTTTAACATCTTCCCTTATAAATTTTTTTGAAAAAAATTGCAAAAAATCATCACATTTTTTTATTTTATTATTAAATACAAGGAAACGATACATACAAAACAAAATATGTAGGTTTTAAGTTGAATTTTTAATTTTTTACAGGTGTAAAATATAGGTGAAAATTAGC